>CM060863.1:33418910-34018910 GCA_030737845.1 Acorus calamus | reverse complement strand
ATCAGGGGTGGTAGAATCCCAACCTTCCCTCAAAGAAAAAAAAGACTGATTTAAGGTGACAAAAAGACGCGTAGTGTAGTTTTAAATGAACCAACATCTAAGAATCTTATCATGAAAAAGACAATTAAGATATCCGAGTTTGCAAAATGTTTTACCAGTCAATGGACTCTATTGGAGTCATATTTGCCGTCTTATGTAACTATGAGAATAAGAAATTAAAGCAGAAGCCAGAAGGTTTATATCATATCAGCAATATGAATAGCAATAATCATATAGTTTGGAAATAACTGAGCCCATTGGACATCCTAATAAACCATTCATGTCAGACATGACCTTATTTTTATTTTGTTGAAGTACTTGTTAACTTTTTAACAAAATTTAGATTATAAATAACATCACATTAGTGAAGTGAAGAAAAAATATTATTAAACTTTAAAATCATGACCGCATATGATAGATAACTAGAACATGTATGATGTATAGACGGTCATTTTAACACCCCCCCCCCCCCCCCCCTCCCCCAAACCCACCCACAAAAAAAAAAAAAAAAAAACACGAGCATATGTGTTGAGGCACTGGGTTTGGTGGGGGTGTGGGAAAATGTGTTAGTCCTTCACAAGCAAAAATTACTCTATCCATCATGTGTGATGTGGCACAGGTGAGAAACAAAGTTAATCAAATCACCTGTCTGCTTTGTAAAACAGAATTTTTTCCAGCATTAGTTCTCCTCAAATTTTCAATTGCTTCATAATTTCCTTGAAGACAATCCTCATGCATGATCATCAATTGCTCAGCAACCTGCTCCAAGTAAACACAAGAAGAGCACGAGTCAAATTACCAATATTCACAAACACAAGATACTTCAGTTCTCACAATGTTACACAGCTAACCATACTACCAAAGAAGAAATGTGATAACCATGTTTGACTAGACCATTTTATTCAATTCAACAACAAACAAAAAGATGTTAAAGAACTGTGAAAAATCATTAGCAAAAGTGCCAATCCTTTATATCTCGATACAACATTAAGTTAAGAATACTCATGCATTGACATGTACAGACCTGGGTATAATGTTGAACTTAAAGTACCTATACTTTTAAAGAAAAGCGTTATCCCACTACAGTGAGAAGGATTTACAAAGTAAAAAAACAGATGCAGATGTACTGTGATCAGTTTTAAACTATCAATAAAGGTCAAGCAAGTAACTCCATTATATCTTTTCCATATACAATTTTAGACTACAATGTGGCTTTAAAATTTACTAGTTCATGCATTACCAACCACATATAATGAGAAGATGACGCACAGATAATTAAGATGCCTTAATTACAAAGAGATCTTATTGTCTATTTGTTTAACTAATAATAACACTAGGGAAAGAAAAATAGAGCAAATTTGTAGAGGAGAATATGTGAGGAAGGAAATTGCAATGTCCCGAAATAATGTAAGAACTACTTTGAATAATATAAATAATTCATATGAAGGCAGACGTAATATGACCAGCCCAAAAAGATGGTATCACACAATTACTCTTTGCAATAGGAACAATCAGAAGTTCGTGAATCATGGCCAGTACTCAAACATTTCAAGTTTAAAATTACATCACCTACTGTACAAAGTCACAAAAACACTTCCATGTATACCAACATCTTGCAATAATTAAAAAAAACCATCTTGTTTCACTTTTCAAGATCTATTTCTGCTTTTGGAAAAATTCAAGCTTAGCCTAGGTATTTCGTGTTAGTAGAATATCATGAGAATTCAATCTGAATTGTTCATTGTTTTGTAGACTTTTAACAGGGTTTTCATGCTACGTAATGAACCCATAATGAGCAGAAAACATAACTAAGAGGTGCCTTGAGCCAATAGCCCAATACATTATTTAAACCTTGGTTGTGGTGTGCTTTTTTTTTGTGGGGGGTGTGGGGGTGTTATTAACTCACCTCCTCAACACTGCCATCATCAGCTTCTGTGTTGAAGGAAGACAACAAGTAGTCATCAAGTGTTTCCTCCAGCTCGTCAATGTAAAGGGGAGCTACAAAAACACACGATAACAAAAATGGAGATCCAAATCAATAGCATTTAACTGATAAAACATGAATCAAATTCTGCCTTGAGGGAACCATCATACAAATAATGCAGTGTTGCATATAGAATTTTCATAATTCCTACCACACAATTCTAATATCATCAAACCAATTCACACAAAGGGATAAACTCACTAATTCATCCAAAACATATATATTTCATCATCATGTTAAAAAAAAATCAGTTTCATATGGTATGTCAAAATCACATGACAGTAGTAAAACATAATAGATGCATTTCCCCTCTTAAGATTAGTATATAATTAAAAAAGAACCCATAATATCAATAAAAGAGAGTGCAAGTGGGGAACCTATAATTCAACAAAAAAATAAACACTCAAATAATCAAAACAAACAAATAAATAAATAAAATCATATGTCCATTAATTCAACCCCAAAATACTCATTTTATCAACAAACAATGGAAGAAAAAAACTACATAAACAGAATATCAAGGTCACGACTCACGATACAATTATAGAACATAATTGATACATATAAGGTGAAAGATCCACACAGTATCAACGAAATAAACAATGATTCGAGAAGAGAGAGAAACCTTTGGACTGGACGAACCAGGAGAGAATGAAGGGGGCGAACTGATCAGACTTCTGACGTGAGTCGTTACCGGCCCAACCGCCATCCACTGCCATCTGGAGCGCTGTCCATCGTGAGAGCACCAGCGAAATCCCCTCAGCGAAAGCCGACGTCGCCTCAGCCGACAGAGTCGGTGGAGGCTCCGGCGGAGGACACCCACCGGAATCCATGGTCGATCGAGCGGAAGAAACCTTGATTGGACTCCCGATTGATCAGAGAGAGAGACAGAGAGATGTTAGGGTTTATATGGAGGATGCGTTGGTGAAGACGAGAAAGTTCGAAATAACTGATAACAGGATTTGGATATGGGTGTCTCTATTTGCACCCCTCAAAATGGGGTGCACACCCTTCACAAACGGATAATGCACAAAAGATCCGTTTATAATCGGATCATGTGCACACCCCATTTGGATTCGCGACACTATCAGTGTCGACATTTGATGTTTATGTCGACAGATTGTGTCGTAGGTAGAATTTAAATCATTCGCGACACTATAGTGTCGACATTTGGTATTTAGACAGTTATTGTGTCGCGGGGTTGAAAATTATGCTACACTGGATCATTCAGACACTATCAGTGTCGATATTTGATATTTAGACAGTGAGTGTCGAGATTTTAAAAAAAGGGGTGTTTAAAGGGTTTCATTGTTTTTTGTTGGGTGAGGGGTGTGCACCCCAAGGGGTGCAAATAGAGGCACCCTTTGGATATATCACCGTCGTCCGAATAACTGAACCCGACCCGTTTGGATAGAGATTTAAGTTACAATACTATTTTAGTATAAATATAGATAAAATGAATTTTTGTTTGGTTGTAATTTAAATTATTTTTATTGAAAAACATAATAATAAAATTTTATTATTTAGATAAAATATAAATAAGGTGTTAATAAAGATTTATAATATATAAAAAAATGATGATAATTGATTCATAAGAAATGATGACAAATTAACAATTGATTTGAAAGTATACCATATATTCTTTGAGACTACCAACTAATTCCTATTATTTCAGGCCCTATTCTTAAACAAAACGGGGCAAGTGTTACGTCCTCGGGTTGGATTGAGTTAGGTCCAACATGTGTTGAACAATTTGATTGTCCAATGTATTTTCTGGGTAGTAGAGTCAATCAATTATTATAAAAATTTGGTCCGCCCTGCATTCAAATATGTATATAAATTATATATTTTAATAAATTTTATAGATTGATTTATCAGATACATAATTTAAAAAAAAGTATGCAGGCTTCGTTAATGTGAATGTGTGATATACAAGAAGCATATGAGGATGTGTATGGCCCAACCCAAGTGTATATATGATCGGATCAGGTCGGGCCGGGCTGGTCCAGGCTGCCTTTCCCAAACCTGCCACGTGTCGACAAGCCAGCCCAACAAATCCATCATCGTCGTCGTCGATGGAGAACCCAAAAAGAGAGAGAGAGAGAGAATGGCGGGAGCAGGAGGCGTAAGTCTGAACCACATAGCGAGGGAGACCGCCGACGTGGACCGCCTCGCCGGGTTCTACCAGGAGGTGAAATCCCCATGTTGCCCCTCCCCCCACATCGAATTCGCCTAAATTTACGTCATTTATGGTTGAATTTCAGATTTTAGGGTTTGAGAGGATCGAAACCCCCAAATTCGGGGAATTCGAGGTGGTTTGGCTGAGAATCCCCTCTTCGACGTTCTCGCTCCACCTGATCGAGAGGAACCCCGATTCGAGGCTCCCGGAGGGTCCGTGGACGAAGGCGGGACCGTCCGTGGTCGCTGATCCGAGGGCCCTCCCGAGGGGGCACCACCTCTCCTTCGCCGTGCCAGACTTTGGTTCCTTCGTCCGAACCCTAAAGGCGAGCCCTTTCTCTCACTCCATTGTTATTACTCCTCTTTGGATTTTATGTGTTATTTTTTAAAGTCTCGTTTTTTTTTTTTTTTTTTTGGGGGGGGGGGGGGGGGGGGGCAAAATAAATCTTCATTTCTCATGGTGATTGAAAAGTACGCTCCGTTTTGCACTCTCATTTGCTGTTGCTATTTCAGTAACACAGTATTTACTCCACTGTGTCAGTATATATATTCTATCTATTATGAAAAATGTAAAAGTTTATGCATTCAATTCATACAAAGGACCCAAGTATATACTATATACTTAAAAGAAAAAAATAAAAAATGTGGCTGTTGCAGAAAACGACTAAATGTCACATTTTCTGATTGAAAATGTTGATATGCATTCTTTAATTTTGCAGTTGTTTTGTTAAATGATGATCTTGTCATATCAAGTTTTTGCCTTGTAGTGTTGACTTATCCACATGTTTGTTGGTAAAAATTTAAAGAATCTGTGGGATCGAAACAAATAGGTGGAGGTAGCATTCTCGGCTTGACCGTAAGATCAGTCACAATAGGTCCCTCCGATATCAAAAAAAAAAAAAATGTTTTGCCCTGTATAGTGGAAGTGGAAAAAAATTGGGCTTTAGTATTTACTCCCCATTTGGCAGTGGATTAGTCGATTATTTTAAGTAAACATGTAGATATTGTAATGACTATGAACTTTTTTTTTGAGTGAAATGGTTAATACCTATGAACTCAACCCCTTTTTTTTTTAAAACTTAATATGTTAGTCTTGTTATATATACCACATATATCTTTGGTTGGTCTTCTGGAAATGTCTTTAAATACCAATTTTATGCTAACTTTTCTTTTACAAGTATTTTATGTAAGTGTATTTATATATATTATTGGGTGAAAAAATGTTATAAATCATAATCCATCCCTCAGGTGCACTAGTTAAATCTCTGTTTGAATATGAAAATTATATTTTAACAATAGAGATATTCCCAATATCTTTATTACGAAATGATATTAGAATATTGTTTCAGTTTTGTACATAACTATACTGGTCAGTGACCTACTTTTAAAGGGATTGTGTATAACACGTGCTAGGATCACCTAGTGCAGTCCTACACATAGCAGGGTGCTAAGTGAGGAGTGAACCCTCTCAGTGTTTCAATTCAAACTGAGCATTTTACCATTTCTCCAAACCATGTCCCTTTTCCTTCTAGTTCCCAAGCTTCTATTAGCACCTAGAAAATAAGTTTTGAAGGGTCTAATATAACATTGTGCATGATCTGTTTAGTACATGTTTTTGCCTAATTTTTCCTTATCGGATGTGTTTGAGTTTGATTTGGTAACAGCAGCTCAACTATGTTTTATTGGCCTTATTTTGATGGTTGGGTAGCATGTTCTCAGGAGAAAGGAATCGAGTATTTTGAGAAGACACAGCCGGATGGGAAGACAAAGCAAGTATTCTTCTTTGATCCTGATGGTATGCTTTCTAACAACCATAGAGCTTTTGTCTTGGCCCTTGTCATCAGTTCAGAATTCAGAATCCTGTAATGATTTGGCAAATGAGAATTTACGCAATTTGGCATACTTCATTCAGGTTATGTTCATGTAAAATTTGGGAAATTAAGTTTGTTGAAAGGAGTGCAGGTTGGCATCTCCCTGAAAAGGTTGGGATGGGCCTTTGAGCCTATTGTTAAACACATGCGGTTGAGGATACCCACCTTTGGTGGATCTTACCCAAATTTTTTTTTACTAAGAATTATATGGGTGCGAAAGCCTACCATTTTCTTGGAAATTAAAAATAATTGCAATAGCAGAAAAATTAATCTTGACATTAAAAGTCACCAATATTAAATCGAATTCATTATCTTCCAGTGATGGTGAAAAACTGACAAATATTAAGTTATATATTAGATGAAGGAATCATGAATGACTGATATAAAATCTCGCAGAGAAAGTCTAGTCGAGCATTTTTTTTTCTTGGCTTTAGTTCTGTTTCATAAGTAAAATATGTATTAAACATTCAATACATTTTTATCTTTGATACCCAAACTATTGAGTAAACGAGAATTAAACGTTAACAAAAACTGTGCATTTAATATATGAATTAATCAATAATTCGGAACATTTGGTAATAAAGGTATGTGTATGATTATCCAGTACAATGTAATGAAAATCAAAACGTGAAAGCAAGGGATGACCTATAGAAGATCTACCTCTTTTATCTATCTGAATTCTGATCAGTACTATTTGGCATTTGTGAACATTTTTTTTATGTTGGCAGGTAATGGCTTGGAGGTGGGGAGTTGGGGAGCCCCAGGAAAGTAATAGTCAAGTTGGGAAAACTATGCTATGAGAGAAGGTAGACTTGAATATAAATAAACTAAAATGCTTTGTCTTAACTGAGTACTTCTGCCTTTTTTTCCTTGCATATGAAAATTACAAACTTGTATGGTTGAATGAGATAAAATAAAAATTTGGTTTGATGATTAACTTGGACTGCTGATTGTAGTGAAAAATAGGGCCACCACGAATCGAATCAGGGAAGACAAAAACAAACAGAATCACATGAGGAGGGATATATGTAGTTCGGAAAAGGATTGTTCACGTCCACGGAGAGAGAAAAGAGAATTACTCACCTTTTTTTTTACAGAATCTGTGTAGTGGAGTTATAAATCTGACTTTTCTTCTCAAACCTTAGGGCTACCTCTATAGGAAACTTACTCACATAAAAGTATATAATATAGCCTAAACACATTATTGCGAACCGAGCTTTGATTAAGTAAGTAAGCACCTCCCACCTCTATGAAAGAGGTTAAGGGATCAAATCCTGGGAGCATCATTCTTAAAAAAAAAATACATATTGTACATGGAAAACACACGTGCCAAAAATGACCTGTGTTTTCCATTTGTATAACAAACAATATTTTGACGTCAAAGAAAACTCCTTTCCTGCATTTTTCTTTGATATCTAGAAATCAAAATGCAAGACACAAACCCAATGGCAGTCTCTTCATTTACTGCTGAGTGCAGCTGTTACTTTTTTCATTGACTAAAGATGCTTAGAAAAAGTTGGTGATGCTAACTATTCTTTCAAGAATTTGAACAATAAGCTACAAGGGGTAGAGTATTCACATGTTTTTTTTTATAAGAACATATAATAGTTTGTGACTCCAACTTAAATCAGGCTTTCTGCTTGTAATAATTCATGTCAACACTTTGGAAGTGAACTTATTTATACCAATTTAACTCTTCTGTGACTATCTAGTTTTGTTGATCTTAACCCCCTGTTGGTATTCGTATCAGGTATATCAGAGTGGTTGAATATTCAGATGAGAATAGAAAAATTGGTATGGTGTTCTTGAGAACAGTGGTTAAACAAGGGCATAGTAATCACCATCAATGGCTCTTACATTTAAGGGTCGTTTAATTATAAGAAAATTAACATCCCCCTCATTTTGTGTCAATCAATTTTTTGAAAAATACGAGAAGTCGATCAGGTTTGACAATGATGAAATTAATGTGTAATCAATTATTGTCAGTGATTTAAGATCTTGTTGTATTTATATTTTTGGAGAATAAGATGTGAATGTGAAAGTGATTATTAGTCTTTATCTCATTCTTTGAGGTCACATGTATTTACATGGATTTTTTTCTCTTTTTATTGTACACACTGAATTAGGCAAAAAGTAAAGCTAAAAAAGGCTGGGTATATCAAAGCCCTAACTTAAACTGTGAAGTGATTTTAGGAGAGGCCAGAGTGATTCTGTAATGGCCTAATAATGGGATATAAATAAAGGCTGTAAATGCATCAAAAGGCTTCCTTTTCATTTTCTTTTGCTATTTTTCTTTGTTTTGGTGCTCTTTTCAGATCCCATTTAGAATGCACCATTTTTTTGATGGATTCTAGGAATTCATATTTCATTAGACCTGATTGGTCTGTCAATGGTTTCGTACCTAGATTAATTTTAGCGTTTGGTTCACACATGAAAAATAATAAAAAATTTGGTTAAATATAAAAGTGCCTTTACTACCATTAATACACAATTTTTTTTAAAAAAAAAACATCTACCTCGCTTTTGTTTGCATTTATTTAGGGTTGTTTGGAAACAGGTTTAACGTTTGAGTAGCTTTTGGATTTTCAAGAAACTGTTTTTTTTAACCTGTTTTCAAACAAAAAAAAACTGAGGTTAAAAGTTATAGAAAAATTTATTTTAAAAAAATGTCTCAAAACCTGAGTTTTTTAAAAGCTGTGGAGAGGCAGTTTTCAATTCGGACTTTTGTCTAAAATTACATGTCACCAAATGCAGAGATATGAAAATATTTGTTAAGGTACTAGAGGTCCTTGTTATGATTAATGGGAAAAAAGACACCAATCCAAAATCCAAATTTAAAAGAAGTCATTACTTAACTTTTCCAATTAACCATTCCAATGTAACCACTCATATTCC
This sequence comes from Acorus calamus, assembly GCA_030737845.1. Classification (NCBI taxonomy): domain Eukaryota; kingdom Viridiplantae; phylum Streptophyta; class Magnoliopsida; order Acorales; family Acoraceae; genus Acorus; species Acorus calamus. The sequence goes on along the minus strand of CM060863.1, from coordinate 34,009,943 downwards.
ATACGTCTTTCATACATATTTCTCAAAAAAGAAAGTCAAACTTTTATTAAAACAATTTCAGTGGCTCTTTAGGCTGATTGGAAACACCCGTATAAAAAGCTATTTTAATGAAAAAAACAGCTTTGTACAACATAGATTCCAAGCATAATTTCTTAACTTTTACAAAGCATACTTTTTTTCAAGCCTGCACTTGTTTTAAATAAATAACATTTTTTATAAAAAAATTGAATACGCAATAAATGAATTGGATGCAAATATTTTTACAGTTTTAATAATAGAATGTAATTGATATAGTATAACATAGATTATGTTATGTAATTTTATATACAACATTAATGATGTGACAAATACAAACAAGCTACAAAACACTTATTTCTTTGTATTTTGGGCTAATTTGGGCTCAGCACAAGTATATGTATAATCCAAAAAGGAAATAACATGTATTTGGATTTTTTGTAAGATCTGTAAAGTACTTACTTTCATGAAAAAAATAAAAAATATATTTAAATGAATTATTGCATTTTTTATATTTTTTCACCTAGTATATTTTTCTTAACCTAATATATAAAATGAGCACTGCATTACACATTTTCATATAATACATTGGTGACACGATGACTGCAAAACAGTGTATCAACGTCCTTTTGTCAATCACAGCCTTCAATTGCTACATTTAACAAGATCCATTCCAATCCACATATTCCACTACGAAAAATGGATAAATTTTCTAAGCAACTCTACTTTTAGACCCATTTTTAATTCTCATGTTCTCCATATGAATGAATATATGTCCATCTAGGACTAAAGATATACCTAAGATTCAATTTTGAGCGCTGATAGACCCAACCCTACTTTTAGCCCAATTTACGAGCCCAAAAGTTAAGATGATTTTATTTAGAAGGCACATGAGACCATACCAAATGAAGGCATATAACTTCAGGGTAGTAAATTGGGCTAAAGGTAGGGCTGTGTAGAACATTTTACCTCACTTTTGACTATGGCCGCAATTGGATCCACATTGGGATGCATTCAACAACGAGGAAGCTGGAGAAATGCCACCAAGGATCCAAATGGGTTTTAGGCTTTCTACGTCTACACTGCACCCCACCACCGAATAACACTGCACCACGCTAAATTTCCTAGTGTTTTCGAACGCCGACAAAACAATGTTTTTCACCTTGGGGTTTGAATCCCAGAATTTCCAGAATGTGGGGGGGGTTCCCTACCGTGAATCCAAATGGACCCGTAAAATATATATATCACATAAGAGGGCTTTGTACCCAGTTACACAACCTGTACTACTATGATTGAATTTCAAAAACATTATAGAGATGAAGAGGGAAAAAAATGACACCACGTTTTGCAGATCCAATTGGCATTTGATGTGTCATGTCAAAAACAGACACGGTGATGGGCATGATTTTAGTTTTATGATTTAGCGAACAAGAATAAAACACAACCCTAATAAATACAACAACAAAATGGGGGAGAGGTCGGGTAAATACCACGTAGGGAAGGCCTCAATCAGTCCATTCTCAACTGGTGGTGTTTTCTAGTCCGAGTTCAGATGCGACGAGTCTGAGCAACACTTGCACTGATTGCCTCACTCTATGTTCCCTGTTCAAGGGAGGGGTCAGGAAAATAGGTTTGAGAAGAAAAATGGTAACATGAAAAGATGAATAATAAGTGATTGGAGAGTTCAATATCGCTAATTTTTATTGGATGGTCAGGTGAGTGTCGGTTTATTAGTATCATTTTAGCAATGGAGCATGGAAACATACACGGGGCATGGTTACGACATGATATAGATTCAGTGACATGAGAAATATTGAAAATCTAAGACATGGACACAACTATATATATACACGCACACAAGTATACTGCATAAAATTATCTTAACAAAATGATACTATATATCCATAAATTATCAAAAGTTATATTTACATCATGTAGCTTCATATGAGCATGAACCTAACATTAGTTGTTAAGAAAAATCATAATAATGTGTTGCATGAGCGTGATGTGCCAGTGAGTCTGGAAATTCAGAAATTATTTTCAAATTTTGGTCATGCCCGGGATGTGTCAGACACGTCTAACACATGTTCCCTTTCTCATATGTAAGACAGACACAGGCATAAAAATATTTGGAAACACAACTTAAATCATTGTTATGTTTATGTTTTATCCTGGAGGTATAAGCAGTCACTGATGATTTCTACTTACCTTCCGTCTTCTGACAGGCACATGACAATAGCACACTATCTGGATTCCCAGGGAGCATTTATCATCTATTCAGAGTTCATATGTGACATCTATGCAAATATTTTATTGGTGTTCCACAATCAAGGAATAGACAGATGGAAGAAGAAATCAACAGCTCAGTCATCACACAATTCGAGAGGCTCCCTAGTTGATGCATTAAAAACAAAGCATATTCTAGAACTTAAAGATGGAAGTTTCACTGAAAACATGATAAAGAAAAACGGAGAGGGGGTGGTGCACATTCATTAAAAAAAAACACAAACCTTGTGATAACAAGCTCGCAAAACAACGGAAACAGAACTAGCACATGTGCACGCCCACCACGATCCGCATCATTCCTCAAGGCTTCTTTCAAGTGCGGATTTAAGTGGAGGGCACTTGCTGTATCAGGATGGATTACCAGTCGACCTAGCTCTTGGAGAACTACAATCATCTCTTCTATTCTCACCACAGGCATTTGGCGTTCACCTGAATAAAACAGTTTTGGAGCTTTTAGTATGACAAAAGAAAACTTCTGAAGAGTAGCAATAATTAAACAAGCGACACTGCCTATCAAAAAAAGTAGAATTCTATTTCACAAAAAAAAAAGGAAAAGAAAAGAAAAAATAGAATTCATGGCATTAAGATGTACCCAGGTCATTTTCATTAATCAGGAATTGGTTCAGTATGCTTTTGCATCGATTCAAGAGAATTTCGATCGAAATTTTGCTAACTTCAGATCTTGTTGGGTGCCAGTCATCTATGCACGTGAAACTGGAAATAGAGAAATAGGAAAAGCTTAAGGATAAATAATACAATATTGTGCAGGTGCATATTGTGCAGATGCAAATCAGTAAAATCTATGATTTTGAATATAAAATTGTGCAGATGCAAATAATTAAATAATTGTGTATATGTTAAACCTAAGTCGGATTTAAAGTTGAGAAAGTAGAAGAGAACGCAGAAGGGACCGTTTCAGAAGGAAAAAAAATGTTACCTGCACAAAGAGAATATTTTTTTAAGGCAAGTCAAAGAGAATCTACTGCAATGGAGAGGCAACATGCCCACAGTCTCAACAGATAAGCTGCCTGTCCGTGATGCACATCGATCAAGTGTTGTAACTAGCCGTTGTAAAATCTGTCAAGAAACATATCTTTCAAAAACTAACCTGGTAATTTGAAAAACCAGCATTCAAAAAATATAAAAAAATAAAGAGAGAGTACATCAGTGGGGGCATCAATTTGCGCCTTGAGAAGCTTGTCACACAAAATATGAAGAACCTCCATCTCAAGAGACTCATCCGCCTTAAGCACTTCAGAAGAAAGAGCCTGCGAGGGATGCCCACAAGAACTCACCAGAAAAGTTTCATAAGCATCTGCAACTTCTTTCCAGAGACGTGTTCTGGAAGATCTGTTTAAGTTATCCATTTGAAAATCTGTTCTGCTCAAGTCATCAATAAGAACATGGTTGAAGCCTTCAACAGCCGATCTCCAAATTGAACCATTTGGATTGTCTCTTCTTGTACACATGCACCTTCAAAAAAAAAAACAAAGCATAAACAACTCAACACTGCATTTTTATTTGCACAGCCTCATCTAGAAATATACTATAGCTACATAAAATGCATTCATTCAGCCAAAGCTTTTGTTTCGATCACTTTAAAAGGTTAAAATTCAAGACATTTAAAATGCTTAGCAGAGAACCAAAAAAACATAGACAACTGATTTAAAGAGCAAATGTGAAAAATAAAAAAATAATTTGTACGCATCTGCACTGTGTTTTACTTGTAAAAAATCCAAATGAACTAATTGTCTGTATAATTTGCAAAATGTTGTGCTGTACATAAATAAAAATGAAAGACCTTTTGAGTTTTTCATTTATACAATGTTCTATATCTCAGTATCAATTTTACTTTTAGATGAACTAAAAACTGATACGAACTAATTGACAGGTGTACAAGCACACTCATGTTTCTACTTGTGTTACACTGAAAAGAAGATGTAGTCAGTGGTTGGTATGGCATACCTTCCGATCCGTCTGATGATGTCAGGATATATGGTGTACTTCTCCATTTCTGGAGCTGCTAGGAAAAGGTCAACAAGTATGGGCACAAGTTTTTCACCGAACAATAGGCATGGGACTGTTACATTTCTGGTGGCCGAACTGGAAGAGTTATTGGGGGAATTAGATTTTATGATCTGAGCTTCATGCAACAAAATGCTAGAATCCTTGACCAAGTGCCCTTTTGATAAGGAACTCGTGATATTGTTAGATGCTGCTTCAGCACCTTTTAAATCATGGTTGACAGCATTGGCTTCTTTGAGCTCAACTTCTTCATGTAAAGGAATTTCATATCCAGGAAGGTAGCCAAGCAGCTCTTCAAGAAATCTCAACCACATTGATGATAGATGCTCACTGGGCCGTAACAGAGGTGTAATTTTCAATATGGTATGCTGAACTGGTGTAACAGTTCCCTGTGGAATATCAAAAAAAAAAATTATCATCAGAGGACTTGCAAAAAATTAAAAAGGCACATTGTCATTGTGCAAAAATGATTTCTTCCATCTTGTCAAGGAAGCTGGACAAAATGTAATTGAAAGAACTGACAGAGAAAGAGCTAAAGCTCACAAATTCGGCTTCTATGTTATCATTTAAACTATTAGAATGCCTGACGGCCAGATGTAAGATTGCTAGTAATTGCAAGTACATGTCTTCGTCAAACATCATTTGTCCTTGCACATATAGATCTCCTGCCAATGATGAATTACATCAGATACATAATAAAAAGGGGAAAAAACTCAGAAATTACAAGAAGGCTCATTACCAATACTATGTAGTATGTCCTGCTTCACCTTGTTGGATGCACTACCCACATATTTTGCAGGCCTTTGAAGTACAAGTTCATAAACACCAAGCATTGATTTGAGATAACGTACCGGTAGAGTTCCCTGTATAAAAAGGTGTCACAACAGATGATAATAAGAAGGTGGTTAAGAGATTAATATGTGAAGATGATGGTACTTCGTATTTCTCTTCCAGCTTGACAGAGTGACGTAATGATGTTTTTTTTATAAAATGGGAACAAAAAATCTGTGCACACGCATAATCATGTGATTGCACAATATACCACAAGTAGGGTATAGACAGATCATTGAACACTAAAAAGTGATACAACAGATGTGTAGTACATGTAAACTTCCTAGCAAAGCATCTTCTAATAGTAATAAAATAAAAATGGAATTAAAGCAATTTTACTAGAACCTTTGGGCATTGAGAAGCAATAGTTGTCTGTAAACAGTTTATGGCAGCAAAAGCGACCTCTTTACTGCCATTTGAAATGCTATTTCCAACGAAACGCAACAAAGACTCCCATCCTACAATGCAAAAATGCCATCATATATATTATGTGTCATCAAAGTAATTAAATATCACATTACATTAAAATATAGAGGGTGGACTTGCCTGCCCAGAAATTGCTTAATTTCTGAAGCAATGGGAAAAATGAACGCAGCAGTCGTGTTATTCCACCCAAAACAAGTACAAGTGTCTCATCCCATTGTTTTTGGGCAGTATTGCGACTAAAGAAGTATCAGTTTGTTAATGAATTGCATCAAAATTTAATTTTTCCATCTCAAGTAAACCACAAAACCTTGAATATGCAGTTTCATATACCTATGATGTATTAGCATGTGAACAGATTTTCCTCCTCGTGTTCCAAGCTCTTTCCCTTGCCATTCATCCCTGGATGAATTAGCTGCCTGAGGGGAAAAAAGGCAAATGATGATTTCTTAAATTAGTAAAAAAAAGTACATAGAAAAAAGGAATTTCCAACCTACCAAGTGAGTAACATGATCTAGGATAGGAAAGACATAATTCGCAAGGCACTTCTCCCACATTCTGCTGGAGAGTTTCTGCCCATGACTGCCAAGAGTTTGAAAGAGGGTACGAATTGCAGAATTCCTCACCTGTATTTTAACGAAGGATCAGGATGCAAGGATTAGGCTGATATCATGAAATTCAATAACTAAACCAAATAGAGCCAGACACTAGAAAATTCATCATCCAATGTAAATTGTCTGTACAGCAAATATCAGGACAGCACATTCGACTAACTGTGATGTGAACTGACATAATGAGAAATATCTCCATAAAGCACATAATTTATACTGATCTAACACACAATAAATCTATCAAATATTAGTGGAGGAGGTCAATTTGGTCATTATTTCAGAAATGGGAGTCAGGTTTAAATTGCAATTTGGAACAAATCATTTGAGCTCAAACACCTCAAATAAAGAACTAGAGAGAGAGAGAGAGAGAGTGAAAGAGGAGAGACAAGTACATGCCTACTCACTCAATAATTATTCCATAAACCAACACAATAAATTAAAATAACACCAAATACATGACATGGAGTAAATAAATTCCAACTTGCAACATCTTTCTTTCTTCGGAAATTATTTCTAGCATTCTATTTTAATATGTGATTTATTATGAAAATATATGGGAAAAATCATATCATTGTTGTTCTGTTTCTCATGGCTTCTTATTCCATTATTTAACACATGGTGGTAGGATGCCTACCGGTTTCTTCAACAATTCCTTAAAAAAATAATTATCTGGAAAAATTAGAAAAAAAATGTGATTTTCTGATTAGTTGGTTTTAAAATGTTCATTAATCAATGTGATATATGTCTGTGACTAGTTTCAGATTTTTTTCCTAAAAAATACTAAGTTCTAAAACTATGAATGTGACTGTAAGAGCAATATTCCCATGAAAACTTAAAAAAATTTCAATGTTGTAATCTTATCCCATGACTGTAATTTAAAGATATTTTACTAAAATATGTATAAAAAAAAATTCTTGGTGTATTTTAAAGATAGTTTACTAAATTTATAACAAAAGTTTCTGTTTTTCCTCTCAGAATAAGCTTAGACTTTTAGTACCCTGTATATTGGATTTATTTATTTATATCAACGAAAAATTGGAGTTGGGATCTCATATTGTAATGCAACAATAATGGGAAGCTCCCAAGGAGGGGGGAACAAGGCCTAACCTCCAGAAAGGAGACGAAGTGTTTCCCCAATAAAGAAAACAAAAAAACAAAAAAATGATTACACCCAGCCCCTAATCAAATTGCATACAACCATCTCTGCTCAAAACTAGTATTGTAGCAGCCCCAAAGTTCTTTCTTTAAATCTCTCTTGAAATGTTTTTTTTTTTTATCATTTCTAGCTATCCAGATACTCTGACATACTGAGTGAGTTCCCATGTAATGTTTTGGTCAAATTTTTTGGGGTTTTCGGAAATGGTCCCACATCCATTCAACTGAGTCATACCCTGCCATTTTCCCCCAATAATTATAGAATTGTCTCCAAACACTTGACCATAAATGCATGGAACAAACATATGGCCCGTTGCCTGTCTCCGCATTAGATAACTCATCATGAAGAGTATTCCCATTATGGGACCTATTCCTACTCAATTCTACTAAACATTTATTTAAATAGGTCAACTACACCTATAATTTGGAGTACTGCGTTATTAAATAGTATATATATGTTAAATCTCAATCACACTAAAAGATCTTGAGTTGTATTCTAATGTAGTTGCCCATCACAATGCACACATTGGCATAATCACACACTTCTTAAACTTAATTTTACCGAATATATGATTGAACACCTTATATTTTCTTGACATGTACGTCCCACACATTTATTTCCAGACATGAAAGCACTTGTTACTGCATCAAACTGCAAATTACTGCATTTAATTGGAGAAATCTAAAACCACATTTCAATAGAGGGATGGAGGACTAATGTGTTTTAAAATGTTTAATGAGAAATGGGAATACTGTACCTCAGGTCTCTCATCAGCCCCAAGAGTTTGGAGCATAGAGAAAACTGAAAATAACAACTTTTCATAATCAATTGCATTCTTCAAAGAAAGAAGAATGCCAGTGGTAGAACGCCTGGTTGATTCATCTTCAACATCTTCACCAAGTTCATTTTGCTTAACATTATTTCTATGCTTCACCTCTGCACAAATATATCAATAAAAAGCATTGTTTGTGATGTGATATTGCATATACAAGCAGGCCAATATGTAGTAAATTTACACCAAGAAATAAGGGATAACCTGTTTCATTTTCATCATGCATGTCGACAAGTCCTTTGGCAATAAAATCAGTCGCAGTCCAGAGAAGGCTTACTGCTGTCAAGCTTATATTTATGTCTGTTTTCTGTTGACTGTATGCCCCAGTAACTTCAATGCACCTGCAGAGAAGAATCACTGGTCAAACAGATGAGACTAGGACAAAAAGAGTAAAGGACAAGTCATGGTTCAGATGTATCAAAAACCTATAAAACATAAGACCAGAAATTACACACAAATAATAGAAATATTGCCAAGCACTTGAATCAAGGACAAGACGCAAAGATTCCAGAAATTCACATATCATTGAATGAAAATTTCCATTAAACTTCATCATCTTTGTGTCACGCACTGCTATACCCTCAATAACACATTTTCCAACCACTTACAACCGTAACTAATGTTATGTTTACATCACGCTGTATTTAAACAGACATGACCAGTACCTACAAGAGTACAATTAAGTGTGTACAATAGTATATAAAAAGAATAAAAGAATCTTACAGATCAAGGCATTGCATAGGTATTGTTGAAAGTCCATCATTCATGATAATGCGTACACACTGCCAACCACAAAAAAATAGAAGAAAGATAATCAGGGAACTTGATATTTAGCTAAAGGAGATCTATGAGGAAAGACCAACCCTCATAACCTAGTTGCAAGCAGACAAAGTTATTGAATTTTCTCACAAGAATGATGTCCTTAGTCATTTCACATCGTTGAAGAATATTTCCTTCCCATGATAAACTTTATGAACAAATGTTGCATCTTCAGGCAATGGTATAAATGCCTAATGGACCTTGAACTAGGCAGGAATTTAGTTCTTTTCAAGTTGTTGACACAATTTAACTGCACATATTTTCTCCATCAGTTTAGCAGTTGTTTTATCATCTATCTTATTCCTGCTTCATATCTTTATCATCCAATTCTTCTTTTACATAAAACAAGTAATTTTTCATTTGAGAGCTATTTATTTTATTCCAGCTTATGCATTCATGTATATCTAATATCTTTTTTCTTCAATTCATGGCTTTATTTAACAATTCAAATTCAGAGGGTCAGGCAAAAAGTTTGGAGATGGGGCAGAAGAGAGGAATTTCAATTGAGTCTCTGTATGGTTCTTTAGCCCCCGTTTGGAACGGGGATATGTTTTATTCTAGGGTATACATTTATCCGAGCATAAGTGAGTATAAATAAGAATAAAGTGATTATGTGTTTGGTTGTATTTTGAATTATTCTCGTTGATAAACGTAAGAATAAATGTTTTGTTGTTTGGGTAAAATATGAATAAAGTATGGATAAGGATTTATAAAAGGTAAAAAAGTAATAATAGTTGATTTGACAGATGATTTATAAGAGGTGATGACAGTTAATTTGACAGTGGACCCACATATTCTTTGGATGGAATCACAAAAAAAGTACTTGTGTAAATCTAAAATTTCTTTATAAAAAATGAAATCCATAGATAAAAGTTTGACCTGAAATCCCAACGGAATGAGATCTTTTTCACGCACATTAGCAACAGACCTGACAGAAAAGGCCCATAGAATTGTGAGTTGCTATTTTACTTTATTGATAACATGGAAACAAGAAAAAAGAGTAGATTGAAAATTACGTATACCTCAACATCTCAAGAATGTTTGGCCAGCTATAATATAATTTTTCTCCATGCCTCTAACGAACATGAGAAAAGTAGGCAAGAAACAGGACATGAGTAGGAAAAAAAATAATGCTAACAAGAAGCATAAGAATTCTAGGGATTGGCATGTATTATATAACTGATTACCCTCCATAACATCAAGCAATATTTAATTAATAAAAAATGAATAAAATCCAGATAGTATACTGTCAGAATTGACTTAATTTACCTCCAAAACATGTAGCAGAATTTTGAAAGATCCAGCACGGACATCAAGGTTTTGAGTAGACATATAGAGAACCGTCAATGGAGATATGATGTCATGTTCAAATGATTGCAGTTCTGTATCAGATGATCCTATCTGGAAAAAAAAAGAAATTTTTTAGAAGGGTCAGAATATTATTTTTTTCAGTTACTAATAGACTTAGAGTATCTAGGAGTGCTTGATTCTACTTGGTATTCATCAAGCTCATGTCTTGACAGCATACAGCTCTGAAAACGGTCAGAACCTAGAACAGCACAAATGCACTGATCTAATGCATCAAGTGCCATATTTCGCAACTGGGGACTGGGATTATCTGCAAGCTGTATAATCCAAAATAATATTAGTCACAGAAAAAACTATCACCATTAGATCAGCACAAAAAAATGTTTAGATCACCTCTAGAAGATGGCCAACAACTTGATCCCATAAAGGCTCCACCCCTGGTTATAAAAACAGAATTCAGGAAATATATACATTTGAACATACGAGTTTGCTTTGATAAAACTACAACAAGAAACCACAATGCAATAGAACATTTTACTATAAATGCTGGTTAAACAAACACTCCTGAAAAATGTTTTGACACATCAACTAAAAATTCCACCATGCAAGGCAGCCTTTTCCCAAGGCCATAAATTCTCCCAGAGGTTATGTGTACTTTTCATATCCCGCAATAAAACCCTACCAACCCCAACCTATAAAAAAAAACCTCAACCCCACCCTACCCCCTCACACGCAGACAACAAAAAGGGAATAAATATAAAATATATACACATAAAAATCTCTGTCTCTATTCCACAAAAAACTGTTTTCAATTATTTTGTTCCCGACGAATTTTACTGCAAATCTTGCACTCAAATTTAGTCTTAGAAGAAATAGATGGAATAATAATGTTGTATTATGTAATGGTAACCGAAAGGTCCCTTTTATAGTTACAAGATGTACAAGCCCTAGAATAGGAAAATGATCAAAATACCCATGACAAAAATTCGAGTCGGGGGCGCTGCCCCCGAAACCCCCATACGCCCAATCGGCGATCCCCCACATGGGCCGGCAAGCCCCCCCCCCCAGGCCGGAGGGAATAGGCCCAACAACAAGTCTATTCCATAACTCCAATAGTCTTAACACTTATCTACCACACATTTTAATGACTAACTGTAAGCAAGTTGTTTTCTGCCAGTCTGGAAAAAACTCAGGCACCCCTGCCATCTCTAAATTTCATACTAGTCAATCATCAACCAGCAAAAGAGGCACCTGCATTTCATCCAGCCAACTTTAGTTGGTATAACATCTCTTTGTATTAGTAAAACAGAGCACTTGAAGCCATTCCTTTCATCTGTTTTAATCCATCTCCCTATAACATAAAAATAAAATTAAAAACTCAGAATCAACCCCCACATAAACAGCCCATAACAAACCCTCATAGAAATCTACTTGATCACAAAAAATCCATCCTTATTCAACACAAGAGGAATACCCCCACATTATGCTTTCCGCAAGACCTAAAATATCCCAAACTTGCATCTCATAAAATTTGATCAAACTGCAAGAAGATATGATTGCATGAATTTCCCCTTTGCAATTCCATACTTCTCAACCATTGCCTTTAAAATTACATGCCATCCATTGTGTTTCACAGAATATCCACTCAAAGTCTTTTTTTTATTTATGAAACTCTCAAATCCAATTTAAAATCACAACAATACATATCAAGGCCTGTCATATGTACATGCTCAATATGAAAGCATGTCTACTTCCTAAAGATCACATTAGATATTTACTTTTTTTTTTTTCTTTTGTTATTCACAAACTAGGAAGCAATGAACATGTCATGCCTCAGACACATCTCAGACATGGGACACAATCACCACATGCTTTGGACACATGTCAGACATGTCTCATACATGTCCATAATTCAAGTGTGTCCAAAATTCAGAAATTAATTTTCTGAATCTTGGACACGCATTGGATGCACGATGGACACATTACTTTGTACTTTTTACTTAATAATTGTTGCAAGGTTTATGCTCACATGATGTCAAAATTATAATGGAGTTGATAGTGGACACATTATTGTAGTTGTATCTAACTTTTATAGTTTATGGATGTGTGGCATTTTTTCAAATGATCATATTATAAAATAACAAACACTATTTGTTAATTTATTCATTGTCGTGTCTTTGCCGTGTTCTTTTTATGTCTTTGATTGTGTCTCATGTCCATGCTCCATTGTTAACAAACGACTTTTTTTTTGTTGAAAAAATGGCAATACCCACTATTTATATTAGCAATTTGACCATGTTTTCCACTGCTGGAAAGAGGTAGCCTATGATGGTATGAAACTATAGTCTAAGTCTGGTGTCCACAAAATAAATGTAGATCTATCATTTGTTTCTTGCTTTCAAATTTAACTCTCAGTTTGTTATATTCTAAAATAGACTGATATGTGGTTGGGACTAACATAACAAACATAGTGGCATTTTAAATCATTCCTGACAAAGATCTCAAGACTGTCTTCATATTTTATTGGGCTTAATTGACCATAGTGCTATCTTAAAAACCAAATACATAACCTTCCAAAAAGCTTTCTTATTGTATTCTAAACTATTTTGGTTTATAGATGACAACAAATTGTCAGCGTATCCGGCATGCCAAAGCTCTTAGTCATATCAAATAATGTAGCATTATTTTTTGGTGTGTGGAGACAAAATATTAACTCATGATCCTGATCCTTAAAACTTGACAAGAATACAATAAAAGAATTAACTTCATTCTTTGAGAATATCTAGGAAATAATTCTAATTGCTCCCAGTGTAAAGTAAGATGACACAATTCAGGTCCTTTCATGCAGAAATAGGCTTCTCAATGCTCAGGTTCACACACTTACTATGCATGTTGTTTACAAGGATTGATGTCATTCTTTCAACTGCAAAAGAAACGCTTCCAATTTGCTGGCTAGAAGTTTGCCCAGAGCTACTTGGACCGGATGCATATTGACATGATAGCTGATGTAACGCAGAAAGAAGCGACTTAACGGCAGTGATGTGCATCAGTGCTGAGCTTTCAAAGAGCTTTATGAAGAGAAAATAGACATCAGAATGTGCGTTTAAAAAAGGTGAACCATGAGAACTAGAATGAAGAAATAAGTTTGCTCACTAACCTGAGAGTTCAAAGAAGAGAGGATATTCAAGTCACTGTACTGTCCAGATGCTTCTCTAGTAAGTTTTGGTGCAGCAGTAGAAACCTCCTACATGTTTTAGAGAGAATCACACAATCGACAATTGTAAGATTATCTATGCACATGACGTGACTTTTCATTGACCTAACTTACAGAGCAGATGTGAGTTAATCAGAACTCACTAAGATTCTGTAATCCCTAGTCCTTGTTGCCATTCAATTTACAATATAAACGCAGGATGCAAGATAAGAACCACGAAATTCCATTGTCATACATGTTAACTCAAAAAATACCATTCCATTGAAAAGCAATATTAAACATATTAGGAAAGGGAATTTCCTAAAAATGGGAGAACTGTTCACTAAACAAGAGGTTGAGCTTTTGTACGGAAAGCAACCCAAATGCTTCTATGTATATTGAATTTTTTAAGTTCTGTGATAAATAGCAAACTGCTTTTTTTTTTCTGAAAAGAATATAGGAGCAGTCCTATTAAAATATGTGTCCCTGAACAAAGAGGGAGACTACAGATCTCCTTACAAAATCATGGAAGGAAGAGAAGAGAAGAAAAGAAAATGAAGGGTAAACGGTAGACCCTGTTAAATCCCCTTGCTTTTCACCTCCCGAACCAAAACATCAAACTGTTAGATTGTGCCAAGAGACAAGGTATGACTTATAGATACAAATATGGCAGAATTTGTTCTCAATTTTCAAACATAACAAGTACCACAAAAGCACAGTCAATAATAAAAAAAAATTATGTGAATAGTTTTTTTGACTTTTTCTAGAGAGAAAGAGAGATCACACAAATCACATCAAATCTTTTAAAAAAACAGGCATAAATGAATGGATTTTTTTTCTGGTAGCAACACCCTTTTAGATGTAGCATGCAAGGTATGACTTATGAGTTACAGATATGGCAGAATTTATTTTCTATTTTCAAACATAACTAATACCCAAAAAGCACAGTCAAATAATAAAGAAATTATATGCATAGTTTTTCCTAAGGAGAGAGAGATCAAACAGACATCAACTATGATCAGAAAACAGACATAAATGAAGGAGTTTTTTTTTCTGATAGTGACAAATTTTTGGATGCATCATGCAAGTGGAATATAGATAGAGCAGATACAAAAATGTGGACAAGAAATTGAAATATATCACAACACAACGCGATGTTCACCCTTATTGGAATTTGATATTAAATTCAAATCTTATTGGACCTTAATTAAAAGTTGAATATGCAGAAAAATTTGAGCCTGTTAGGCAATAAGCAAGAGATTAAGAATAAAAGAAGGGGATTTTTTCAAGCTCAAGTGCTTATAAAGAGCACAAGATCACAAAGAGGTAAACAAACATAATCTATTTTAACACATTCCAAACGATCAAGCATAGATTTCAAATAGGGATCCCAAAGAACATTAGCTAAATGGGCAAATTGGTATGTCATATTGTTACCTGTGTCGAAGCATGAGGTGAACGGATTGCACGATCCAGAGCTGCAAGTGTCTCCAAGACCTTAAAAGAGAATAATTCTTAAAAATGATATTTTAATCCTTTGAAAATGTTTATGTGAATATTTGAGCATACCAAAACCCATGATGGGCCCAACATGTTATGTAACCGATGCGCAATATTGAAGAGAGTTCTCAATGCCTGAAACCAAAGAAAGTGACATTATTTTATCGGCAAGAATACAACTACACCACTGCACACAAATTACACATAAATCTAGACAAGAACTATCAGCAAGAAGAAATCCAAAAGATACCTGCACGTTCTTTGAGGTAAGGACAATGCTGTCTCTCTGATCAACAGAAGTTTCAGTACGTTTTGATCCAGGTGACTGTAAAGCACTGAAGACAGTTCAATCAAAAAGTGAATGCCTTCTCCAAACAGGCCAACAATGTCAGCCAAAACAGAAATTTAAAATTGTAAAACAGTAACTCATACATAACAGAAAGACAATTATTTCATATAAATTGCCAATAACTTGAAAAGGAAGATCAAGGAGGGGTCCCAAAGAGTGAGGCATCAAAAGCTCTGCAGCAATATATATTCTCCTAGGTAATATTAAAGCAAAGAAATTCTGTGAGATGCCATGTCCATTCACTGGATAGTTCATGATAGTCCAGCCATGTATTAGCTTATTAGGGGAACAAATTCAAAGGTGGTCAAGGGCATTATCAGATGCAATCAGCATATTATTTTTTAAATTTATTTTGTTTGGGTGGGAGGGGGTTGCCGCATCTCTCTCACACAGGACATGGTCTCTCACACATTCTCATGGAAGAAGATGCCATTCAGTGTCGGTAAAAAGAAAAAAAAATGTAAATAAATGAGATGCACAAACCCAGCAGTCAGGCCAAGAAGGTTGAAACAACACCTACCGGCCATGCACCATGATTGAAAGATATTAATAAGCATGATTTTTATTTTAAAAATATTAATGATAATATTACTGCAGCTCCATTCCATTTTTACAAAATGAACCTAATATTTCATGTTACCTCTTTTTCTCAGCTTCATTTGGAATACTGATAGTAAATTTGCATAGAGATGCCAGGAAAGAGTTTAAAGGTTCCACAGCACGAAGAACTCCACAGGCCTGCAGAAGTGGTAGAGAGAACAATTACTTGTTTTCAAGAGAAATCACAATGCATCAGGGAAAAGAATGTTGTAGTTTCGACAAAATACAATTACCTGAGTAAATGCTTGATATCCTTTAAGTATCTCCAATATTATAGCCTCTCCTTGTGATCTTTCGAATGTGATTTTCAGTTAATGCATGAAAGTGACATCATAGAAATTGAAAACATAAAGTTTTATATTGCTTTGTGTAAGGATTTCCTCAAACCTTGATAATATAAGAGATAAAGCATCCAGGATGGTCAACCACATTGAATCAACCATCGATAAGCAGAGCATGGCAGTTTTTCCTGTGCATTTTTCCGGAGGATTATCATCACATCTAGGAGATTCAAGCTGCAGAAGAATTAAGATGGGACAAGAAAATAATTTAACAGATTGCTTCATCCACAGTAGAGAGGAGTAGGGAGATTTTGATTTCACCTCACCAACATCCACAGCTTCATCTGTCAAAGTAGCCACAGTAAACACAACTCCCAACAACCCCTCAACAGCCAAAGTTATTGCATGTGCTTCACTGGCCACCACGACAGCAGCATTGGATGCATCATTA
The DNA here is from genome assembly GCA_030737845.1 of Acorus calamus. Taxonomy (NCBI): domain Eukaryota; kingdom Viridiplantae; phylum Streptophyta; class Magnoliopsida; order Acorales; family Acoraceae; genus Acorus; species Acorus calamus. Next base: position 33,993,263 of record CM060863.1, on the reverse strand, counting down.
TCCAGGCTCCATTCAACTCCTGCAAGCATCATTATTTAGAAAAGAACTGAGAGACTTCGTATAACTGTTTGTCTATCATTTGTATCCTCCTATAGGATCTCTACAATATATCATACCTTAACATTCTGATTGTAGCATGAAATATGGTGATGGTGTTTAACACAAGGCTAATACAAATTCCATTAGTTCATTCTTTGGTAGAGCATTGGTGGAAAATTATTGGGCAATATTTGTAGAAAACCATCAAGTCTTCACAAGTCTTGTGTGCATGTTTCGCATCATCAAATTGAAGGACATTTAACCACAAAAAAATATACATTGTTTTTTGATAAAATAATAATGTAAGAATAATAAAATTTACATCTCCATTGAGTTGCAATAAGCACTTGACATCACTACCTTAGTTTGATCAGCTATGTTTCTACTTAACCATCTAATTAATGTGAGAGGATACTTTATGAATATTTCTATACAAATACTGTGATACTTTGGTCTGCGGCAAGGGGATCCCCTTTCCCCTTTGCTGTTCACGGTGGTCATGAATGCGTTCAGCCGCATGATGAAAATGGCTGAAGCAGAAGGGTGGATTCGTGGTCTCAACATTTCTATGGGAGGTCCGACCCTTTCACATATTCAGTATGCGGACGACACCATCATATTGTGCCTGGCCAGAGCATCTATCATCAGAGGTATAAATTTCGTGTGTAAATGTTTTGAGCTCCTTTCAGGTCTCAAGATTAATTTCCACAAAAGCGCGATGCTCGGGATTCACCTGGAGGCAGCCCTATCCAATTGCCAGTGTATTTCCTTTCCATCTTCAAAATTCCGATAGGGGTGCTTCAACGCATTGAGACTATCCGTCGTCAATTTTTCTGGAAAGGGACGGATGCTGACTGCAAGAGACCCCATTTAGTGAAATGGGAACAGGTTTGCACCAGAAAGAGTCAAGGGGGGGGGGGGGGGAGTTTTGAATCTGGCCGACCTCAACGAAGCACTACTCAGTAAATGGAGATGGAGGTGGCTATCCTTGAGACATAATGCATGGTGTAATCTGGTGGAAGCGTGTTATCGATGTGGAGGAGATTTCAGAAATAGATTCCCTGCCCCTTCTCCCAGAATTTCAAGACTGTGGTCTGATATACTGTCACTCACAGACCCTATATCTTCAGCTATTGGATGGAGTTTAGGCAATGGTGCAGAAATCCTGTTCTGGCATGACATTTGGCTAAAAGACATCGCCTTGAAGGACCGGTTCTTGGGTTTCTTTCAGCTGTCTACAAACAAATGGGGCAGGGTCAGAGAACTCTGGTCTTCTGAAGGGAGAGGAGGTGCTTGGGACATCCAAATGCGACGTAACCTGCGAGATGACGAGGTGGTGGGGTTGGCAGCTCTGCTTGAAACTTTACAGGGGGCGGTAGTTAAGGAGAGGGAGGCGGATGGAGTGGTTTGGCACCCGCAACCTCATCAGGGGTTTTTGGTTCGGGGGGCATATGACTGGTGGCAGTGGAGGCCACCTACCACAAGGCTGCTCAAATCTGGGGGGCAAAAGTTCCCTTAAAGGTTAAGCTCTTCTCTAGGTTAGTATACCAAAATCGGATTCTCAGCGAAACCTATAGGGCCAAATGGGCAGAACAGGCAGATAGGTGATGCCCAATGTGTGAAGACCGAGAAGAGACAACGGTAAAGCACTCATTGATAATAACTCACATCAGGAGAGTCAAAAAGCATTATATGAAGGATTCACTCACGGGGAATAATGAAGTTTGGCTTGTCAACATTATGATGGAAATGAAATTGAACGAAATAATATAAGGGAACATTTAATGTGATTTGGAACTCCTCCAACATAATTTCATTAGAAAGGAAGCATAACCTAAATTATTAGTAGAAAGAGGTGTTAGAAGTGACAGATTAAAATATAAGCAAAGAATACCTTTTGCTTTGCTACTGAACATTCCTGCAACAGCTGCAAGACTCTCCTCATTTGCATCTGGAACCTAGAAAGAGAATATTATGGGTTTTTGAGAGATCAGGAGGTAGTGAAATTCATGTTGTTAAGATAACGATTAAATTAGTAAAAGATAACTATTAAGCAGATAGATTCTGCAGATCAAGAACAGCTTCAGAGGGAATTCCAGTTCAAAAAAGTATTATTATTCTACATGAGTTATGGATAAATTATCAAAGAAAAAGAACTTCGATCAAAGATTTTATTTGTGAAATTCCATCTTCAATTCATCTAACTCATATGGAAGTTAACACATAATGGTGCTGATGTTGTCTAACATAAGCCAAAACTGAAAAGGAATTTATTTAATGTCATATTTGCAAGTTACATACACCAGAGATGCAGGAAAAGGTTCAGGACATTCTGGTCAGAAGGCCAGCCAATACGAACAAGTTTGAAGTCTAATATTTATATCATCTGACCTTGAGGGAAAGAAAGCCAAGGTTTGAGCAATGTTTAAATTCTCAAATTTGGACAGCTGATCCAAGTGGAAAACTAACTTCATATTGAACCAGTTTGAGTGAATAAATTAAATTGCTTAAAACTAGAAAAAGATGCAAGACCTGGAAGAAATAGCAGATTTGCAATGACCATAGCCTTGCTGATCTACTCAACAAGGCAAAAATTAAAAATAGAGGAACATAGCACAGACTGTCAAATACTCAAATGGCAAACCCTAAATATAGTTATACTTCTTCCTTAGTATGGTTATCTGAATGAGAGAGGACCAAGCAGATCACGGGAGATTTTATGAACAAAGTGAAAAAAGAACACCACTGTGTCCATGATCAGATCCTATTGTTTCTACATGAAAATAGGAAGATCAAAGTAAAGCATACCTGTCATCAATATTTTTCATACCAAGCATTGATTAGATGGTTAGCACCCCTTGCTCCGAAGAGAATCAGGGGTTCAAACCCCACCCATGCCAAATGTGCACCAGGGGGAACCCATTTTTGAAAAAAATATAATAAAACAAATGTCCAGTTCAGAATTATAATCAATTATTCCGATAGAAGTACTATTATAGTATCTAGTAATCATATACTCGATTTCTACAGAAAATAAGAGTAGATAAACTGTGGTGGGTCAAATAATAAACAACCTAAAGAAGCATAATCTCTTCCACCTGTATAGTCGAAACAACTCGAGCTAGTGCTCTAACCATATTCTCAACCACGTTGGTATTTTTAGGATTCCTGCACGACATATAAGTATAACAATAACTGAACATAAGAGTATGGCACACAGAGTGAATGTGAAGCAGAAAAATAGAAAACTGGTATCACTACCAATTAATAATATTAAAACAATCGTAGGGGTCCAGAAACTCATTTGTAATCGATACATGCATTGTCAGACAGTGTACATAACAGATTTCTTAACAAATTTAAAGAATTATATACACAGCAATAAAGGAAGGGAGAACTTAAAATGCTCATATACACATGATAGATATGAATCTTGACACAATTTAGAAGGAAACAAAGAAGCAGAATATCAATCAGTAAATGCGTAACGGTGTAACACATTCATTGAATCTCATAATTTATAATATCAAAGAAAATGCACGATCAAACATGCTCATTAATGAGGAAAAAGATTAGGATATTTCTATATTTAGGTTTTTTTATATTGAAAAAAGAAAAAGGCTTGCTATTACCACCATTATATTAAGAATAAATGGAGTACATAGCTGGGCAACAACACAGGAAAAGAATATTTAAAATAAAGGATCAAAACTGGAGGACCAGTAGACCAGAAGTCTAATTACACCAGACCCGACACTACAATATTCGGGATATTTTTATTGTTAGTTTTTTAATTACTATGTTATTAGAGTTTCTAGATTTAGAATTTACTTTAGAAATAATATATTATTTAATACTAATGTAATTTACAACTCCTAGTCTGCTTAGTTCTAAAGTTATTTTGTGCACTATACAAGGACATGGCATTGCTGTGAAGAACTAGTTTTCTTTTGTTGATTATTCAAGACTATCGGACTTCTCTTGTTCTTCCACTCTTCTTCATCTCTTCTGCTCTGCTCTGCATCATCCTCTACTTATGGGAACATGGTATCAGTGGCCCATATTGGACGGTGGGAAGTATTAAAAATCTCGATTAAATATCCCATACAGAAAGAAAAAAAAAAGAAAATGATATATTCATATATAGGAACACTAGTAGGGATTGGAAGCGTGTTAGAAACGGAAAATCAAAATGAATAGAAACTTACTTAAACCATCAAATAGAAACTCGAGACACAATCTTGAAAACAGGAATCGCTATAACTGTTTTAAGCATGTATTATTTTCTCAGAATTACTAACTACATCAACATTTTATATGACATTTATTCTTTTCTATAACAGACCATCAGATATCAATTAAACCAATGTTTGTTAGTCAGAAAGAAGGCCTCAAATTGAAACTTAAGGCAGATTCAGAATTGTAAACAGACTCTTTTTGTCATCGAGACCCTCTTAACTGCCCCCAGGGAAGTAATGAAAATGGTATCTTGAATAAGTTTATCAGGCTAGAAAAATAAGATGGGGAGGCTTTCAAACTGAATCTGTAATATGCATTTTAGATTCAAACACAGTACAGCAAAGTGAATGTTAGGCTGCCTAAATGCTTTCATACAAAAGATTACTCCATATCGAAATCTTGTATTTCTGAGAAGGTAGGGACCCTACCGCCAAATTTCATTTATGAAATTGGGATTCCAAGTAAAATGACAACTCACATGTTAAATAAAAGTACATAAAAAAAGAGACAGGTTCTGTAGATTGATCTTAAATTGTGTAAATAATAAAGCATATTTCTAATTACACTTTGAGCAAGCTCGGCAGGCCCTCTGCTCACAAACCAACCCCAAGCTTTGGCAATCACGAAGGGTTCAAATTAGGTTATTCCCCCAAAAAAAAAAAAAGAATGTCAAATCATTATGGTTCATACTTCAGTCGTTGAAGGTTTATTGCTTCTTGGTTGGTTGTTGGTTTCAGATACCACAGGGTCCTGTTAGGATGAGCACTATAACATTGCTCTTAAGGACCCTTATCTGAAAATTAACTAACATTTCAAAAATGGTAATCACTGAATGTGGGTTGATCAATATAATGTGCAAATGAAGAACTTGAAAGAAACGGTGAAATGTGACCATAATTTAATGCTTGATAATCATAGGTATTAACATATATGCCACAAAATTTGTCAATACAAGAAGAAAAAGTAGAAAGAGATTACATGTCAAAATTTTGAAAGAGAACACGTAGTGTCCGTACTTCCACACAAAAACCCTGTACAACAAATAACAACGTTTCTCATTATTTAGGCAAATAAAAATTGCAACAAAAGAATAGAGCACCAGAATTATGTGATACATAAAGGCAAAAAATGAAAAAGTGGATAAATCATAGCAGCACAGAATATTACTAACCCGCAAAACTTCAAGAACAAGAATACGATGCCACAATGGCAAATCAAGAGAAGTAACTTTGACCAACATATTGAGAAACACCTGCACCGCAAACCAATTCTCATTTTCAGTGCTAATAGATGCAAAAGAAAAATAAGACAAAGAAAATCATAACATATACAAGGACAGAGCAGCAAATACATTTGACAACTATACAATCAAATATGCAGAATAAACAACATAAAAAACTTTGAACGAAGATAAACAACATAATGATTCAGAAATCTGAAAAATGAATCAATCAAGCAAATAAAAAATTAGATTTAAGATTCATATATCTGATAAACCATATACCGGCCAACACAAATGTGCAAGAATATGATTGGGGAGCTGCCAAACATTCATTACTTCCCCCACAGCGCCTACCCATCATTAGTGTTTAAAGAAAGATAAGATCACGCATGCCAGTGCCAAACAACTTAACATACCATTGTAAAGAAAGATAACCCACTTTTAAGATAACTGAGAAGAAAAAAAAAACATGTATCACCTTGACATTTAAGATGAAAACCATTCAGTATCACATTCATTCATTTATGATCTCTCAATTCTTTTAACATTTCTAATACTGCAGTTCTGTGTTACCCAGCCCATTTCCATACTTCTACTTAGGCTGCACAATTTGAAGTGCACCCCGCATTCATCTCTCATGATAAACCATACACCTTGCTCATGTGAGCAGAATTTGGAGAAAAACTCCCTATTCATTACCAGATGAGTCATCATTCATGCTCCCTTTCAGGAAACCCAAGTTACAATTACTGGAAATTTTATAATTATTGATGGTGCATCAAACTGACAAATATCATGCCATTTTTCAGCGATTCGTTTCAGTACACAGTGAATTTTACAGCCAATTGCATCATTGTTTATGTTTACTCTCCTCTTGCCATGTTAAAATCTCTCTCTCTCTCTATCTCTCTCTCTCTCTCTCTATCGCTCTCTCTCTCTCGTAATTATACATCGATATCCATACTTTTCCATGATTTATCGTCCACATTTCAAGGCCAGAAACTGCCACACCGAAAAAAGACCATGTTTTTTTTCCTTTGCACAAAGTGTCACACTCCGGTTTGCAACCAAGGTCTATTAGCGTGAGCACTTTATTATTGCTAAATAATAACCCTAACATTAACATGATATCCTTCTTATTAATGACATCTCAGCTGAAGTCCTTTGTTGCCGGACAATAGGGACCCATCCACCACAAACTCCAGCACCACCATATAAGTCTTGGAAACACAATCGAAATCATAAAAGTCAAGAAAGCTAAATGAATTAATAGGGAATACACATGAGCTAATTGATAATAAAAATGCAAAAACAGATTTGTTCATTATTGTGAAGTTAAATATCAGACAAATATTCAACGGTCCAGCGAGACCAGATCCAAAGATGATCTGAGCCAGAAGGAACAGGGCTAGCAACACGCACAATTTATAAATCAAAGAAACATTATCAGAAAATTAGATACAATGACAACTTTATTTTCAGAAGTCTCGGTAAATGTACCATAAAACTGAATCAATCAGTGAATCGTAGCAGGTGCAGAGAGTGGAAACCAATAAGAAAGTTATAGATTTTCTAGTGGTTGGTTTCATATGCGGTTTGTTGGAGTATTTGGCTCACTGGCAATGAATGTGTATTCTAAGTTTCTAATAAAACAGATTTTATTTGGAGAACACATGGGCGGCTATTTCCTCGATCCTCAGGGATTGAGTGACTATAATTTTAGAGGTTTCCAATAATCCATCATTAATTATGGGGAATCAATGGTTCGGGAGGCAAGGAGCTGGAAGCATTGTTTGAATGGTTTCCCCTATGTTTTCCTTTTTCCTTTTGTTTAACTAGTCTTGTATTAAGATCCCTCGTCTCCTTTGTTCAGGGGATCTTTCTACCTTTCTCTCACAAATAAAAAAAATAGCAGCATGAAAATAACTGAATATATGCTAAAGTAAACTCAGTTCCTTATTGTGTAATGCTGGAATCCATTGTTCAAGCAATATTTACTAAAGTATATATGATAATATGGTACCACTGTGATGTATTATATGCAAGCAAAATTTTCCTACCTCACTTTCTGTGACAAGGGTTGAACTATAAAGCCTGATAATATGGGCTACCGATCGTAGAACTAAGCGACGGAATGAGGGTTCTCCAGCCTCACCTTCAGGCTGAATTAACATTATGAAACACAAAATGAGATGTCAAACACAATATTAAACATAGCATATAGATGGGGAAATCCAGTATATCACTCAGGACCTCAAGAACAAGAGAATTACATCAACATTCGTCCGAAGAGAAGTCATGAGAAGAGAACAAATCTGATGTCGCAAGACCTGATAGCACCACAAGAACTCAGTATATAAACTCAACACAAACAGATTTTTGCTAGAAGAGTCATCCCTATCAAAACTGCAGCAGTAGAACAACCTGCTCATATGGAATCAATGTCCGAAAGACAGAGACATAGTTTGAAAGAATGAACCTGAAAGTTATATAGAGTTAAAGACATCAGATATTTGTTAAGGAAATAATAAACTTTAAAAAAAATGCAAATGGTATATATACAAATGATGTGATTTATGCCTTTCAGAAAAAAGCACACAAAAATTCTACATAACATTTTTTTGTTTCTGTGTTCTATTGGTTTCTCCTGCTTTAGGGGGTGTACTTTTGATCTAGGCATTTGCCTGATTATCTAATCTAAGGCTAATGCCAATCTTTCCTTAAAAAAATCAATTATTTTTGAGAAAAAGGTAGGCATGAGCCTTAACTTTCATTACATCAAGGCAAATGCCTAAAACAGGAGAAAAGGATTACAACCAACACACTACCAAACCATAGAACAAAAGAAAACAAGACAGCCCTGTAGAAGAGGAATCTACTGCCCGCAGCCAAAACACATAACACCAGCCCCTATTCCTCGACCTCTAGTTTACCCCTTATATACAAAACCCATTTGCTCCCAGTAATTCTACGAAATATTATTCAAATACTTGAGGACGGCAGCTGCCAAGGGGCTAAAGGATGAAAAAATCAACGAATCAACATAGAAAACTCAATCAACGGAAGTCAATTTATTCCATTAACAGTATACACATCACCTTAACCTTCATATGAACCAGTAACTTGGGAGGTTGATGTAATTAAAGAGAATTTATTTATCCATTAAAAACTGGGAAAAGGAGTAATCTTTTTAATGAAAAAAGGGACCAAATTATCAATATAAAAATGTCATGCAATACTGTATTACATAAGAAAGAAATTCAATAACTTGCAAAATGTGCTTATCAATAAAAGAGTTGGGCAGTATCACAGCCTTACTTCGGTCTTGGGACCCAGTGCAGTCAACGAGGCCTCACAACCAACAACATAAAAAAAAGGATGTCCAATTATACAAATATGGCAGGGGTGGTTGATTGCTTGGGTGAGACCGAGGGTTTGTATTTGAGTGGGTATTGACTATTGTGTATGTGTTGGGCGCACTCGTTGGAGATAGCTCATCTCCTTGTTTTGTTCTAGGAGGTAAGGTCTATATCCCCCACATATCTTGATCCCCATGCAGTGTGTTGGTTCACGGGGCTGCATGTAACGAGCATATTTTCCAAGGGAAAAACATATACGTTGAAAATATTTGGGCGAAACCTCACTTCGATTTTGGATGAGAGTACTATTGGGAGGCTTATCTTTTCCTTCTTCTTTTTATTCACGAAAATGATAGGCATCTAGCCTTGATTTTATTCAAAACAAAGGAATACTCAAAGCATACAAATAAGCAAGAAGAGGATTCAAGCTTATCTATTATAGGAGAAAATTTGAGCAAGGGATAATTTTATAAAAATGTAGTCAAGGAAGGGTTCCTTTATGGACCCTTTCCATATATATATATATAAATGATAATATACAATCCGTGTAGTTCATGTGACCCACGTATATATAGCCCTTATCAAGGTGTATGCATTGATAAAGAAAGCATATAACCCAGTGAGATATATGTTTTAATGAGCTGATATGTTTTCTTTATTGATGCATATACCTTGATAAGAGATATATATACGCGGTTTGCACGTATCACACTGGAGATCATCATCTCCTTTGTTTGAAGGGATCTTCATAATAAATTGCTTCTATATTTCTTCAAAAAGGATTATATCTCCCTCCTAGCTTAGTGTTTGGCCTTTATTTTTAATACATTTACAGGTGATGTATCCAACCTTTAGTGATAAATGTAGATACAAACCTTTGTTGGGTGATGCACTCAACATAACAAGAGGCTCAATCAAAATCATTCAAGAAATATCCCATCTACATGGTTTGCACAAAAAAATTTGGGTGTCATGTGTCCCTTGAAAGTTTGTTGCTTCATTTAATTTCTAACTCTTAATAAGCTCCTCACAAAAGTGTGGCACGCTTGATGGGACAATGATGGGAATGTAGCTTGTGAGTTTCGTGGTCTTAAGGAGGAGACATGTGATCACACCTTCTTTGGTATCGTTACAGCAATAGAGTATGGATGAATGTGAGTGTGAACCCCGACTGCACTTGCACCTTCACAAATGTCCATGAGACGTGGGACTCCTTTTAAAAGCAAAATCAAGAAATGCGATTGAAGCAAAGAGGCAAAACCACAAAATTCATTGGGATCCTTTCCCATGTTGCATATTGGAGCAAATGGCGTGCTCGGGATAAAACAATTTTCCAACACAAAAGAGACTACGTTGAAAACATTTGGGAAGCCATCAAGACGCCTCTTTGAGCAAGGGAGTATGCTCGTCGGGAAAATTCACTCGTGTGTCTTAGGTGGTTGAGGAGACATTCAGGTAGGATGCAGGAAACTCCTTTGGGTTTTTTTTGTTAATTTATTCCTTTTGGGGAAGGTACCATGTCATTCTTTCTCTTCTCGACTTCTCATTTTTATCTTTTTAAGGAGATCCCACGTCTGACGTCTCTATTTTTGTTCGACGAGCATCATTTATTCTTATAGCGAAGTTCCTGTCTTTGCCACAAAATTTTTTTATGTAGATAGACACACAGATTTTACCTTGTAACAAGAAGCTAATTCGGGATCAATGATGTTATCATGGAAACTACTATCAAATGATACTTAATAGATACCACTTATCCCAAAATCACCAAGATGTCCCTCATTTTGTTGATTCTTTTTTTCGAGAAGAAATTTGGAGCTTCTTATTAAGAAAGATGCCCCAGAAAAAAGATATGAGGAATCCTACAGCCTCATCACTTCCACGAAGAGCACATACAAGATTCCCATCAGTTATCCAATCTTGCATAATTTACTTTTGTCACTAGCTTAATCAAGAATTAGTAACCACATAAAGCAACAACTCTCAAGGGTGTGGAAGCCACCAAATTTGACAAGCAAACCTAGCCTACGGGACTATTCTTGAAGGATTTTAAAATATGGGTGGAAAAGTGTGTGGTGAACAGAATCTTGGCTACCTCTTTCAACATATCTTTGATTTGGACCTATTACTAACACATCACCCGTGACATTTTAAACAAAATTTGGAGCTTTTAATTTAATAAGATGACTACAAAATGTAGATGGGGGATTTCAAAAGGAAAAGGAAAAGCCATAAAAACAAGAAAAAAAGAAAACAAAATGGAGAATCCAATGCTTCCCACTTATCCCCCAAAATATTTACGATCAAACCCTCCCAAAAAACATGGTGGTCCAACCTTGAAGGAGCCTCACAATTGTGGCCCATATGTTCTCAATATAAACTCTCTTACTTTGTAAAATGAACCCGTTCCTTGAGAGCCACATACTCCCAACACATGGCATGCGAGTTTAGGTCATTGAGATTGACCTATTTACTTCGATCACCCCCTTTTATTCTCATCCAGAAAAAATCCACATATCATCAATATTGAAAAAAAAAAAATATAATTATGCCATTTGTGCAAAATGGGCATGCAGGATCATCCATGACAAATATTTGAGAAGTTGTAGCAATGACACACTTTGTGTATCGGTTTTAAATATTTCTGATCTGCATTGCCCTCTTGATTTTTGTTGACAATTTTCTTAAGATCATGTTTTCAAGTTCAACCATTTAAAATTCCAATTCACTATATAATTTATGAATGAAGAGCACTTCAATCCATTAATTTTCCTAATTCATATTAATGAGCAATAAAATCTGAACAATGCTCAGCAACAAGGAAAATGGATAATCGGTGAAAATTAATGTTATAGACTGACAATTATTAGAAAAAAATCAAGGCCGCATAGCTTTAACGGAAATTTAATCTTTTTCAATGTTGTTACATCATAATTATATAAATAAAATACCAAAATGCAAGGAATTATCCAAGAGAAATAGAAAATCATCAACTACAAGTTGTTTGGGATGGAAAGATAAAAGAATCTAATTTAGATGGACAAATAAAACATTTAAAACAAGAAATCATCCCCATAGCAATATCCTAGATATGAAGGTGATATAGTCGAAGTAGATATGGTTCTTACTCGAGGATATCAAGAGCAAATATCCGCTGAAGAGAATTGACCCGCAACCATGTTGCCTGGTAAGGAGATATCAAAATTATTGGAAGGCTGTAGAACATAGAGTATATACACTAATCAAAGAAGTTGGATGAGATCAATAAGTAATGTGGGAACATAATTGCAAAATCAGCAATTTTAGGGCTAATGGAAAGAATTGCAGCAACGTATTTAATTGAAGACTATTAGTTTCTACTAAGCACATACAGATCCACCTGCAGCAAGAGCTGTCAGGTCTTCTAGCAGACGGAGCCCCAGTCTTCCCGCTTTTGTTGGAGTCTCGCGCAAGGATGATGGTCCTCCAGAAACAATATCACCTTCTAGTGATCTGATGCACAAATTGGTGAAGCAGAATGTCAGCTGGACTATATTCAAATTTGTGTGTCAAATGAAATAGCTATAGAGAATAGATATGTACGTCGAGTTACTGATGCTGCGACTAACATCATCAATGACAGAGCTAGCTCGAGAAAGATGGTTCCCAAAACTCATTTTGCCACTAGGAAGTGACTCAGCGCGAACAACATTATCAAATATCAAAGCAACTGCTTGCCTGAAGGTAGCTGCGGCAGTACTGGACGAAAGACTTGTTACTCAGGAAATAGGTATAATAAATTGATAAATTTAATACATATTGACAAAAATTAACTTACTTGTGCACACTATCAGAAGATCGATTATGCTCAAGGAGCCAGAGGCAAATACCTAGAGCCTGTGCCATGTTATCCTGAAAATTGTTGGCAATTCCTTGATTTAATTATCACACTCAGATATGAAACAGTAATGAATTTTGATCATGTTACTTGGGCAAAAAAGTCTGAATCTTTTCAAGTCCACCACAGCAGAGGATAAATGGGAAAATACTTTAATAGGAAAGAAATAATCTTGAAAAAAATGAAATAGCTAACCAGTTACAATATTATAGTTATACTGCTATGAAGTCAATCACTTGAAATAATCTCAATTTGTGCAACCAACACATAAGTATGTCATTCATGTAGGATCATGTAATATGAACCCTACTCTCTTCATCTAAACATTAAATAAGTGTATGGTTGAAAAAATATGAAGCACAGCACAAAACAAATTATTCATGTAGGATCATGAAATATGAATCCCTACTCTCTTTACCTGAACATTAATTAAACATATGGTTGAACCAATATGAAATTGCTTTACAAACTTATTGCTTGCTTACATTCACTTTATCAATATTTGGATGATCACAAATTAAACAGTCACCAGAAACATTGATAATCAAATATATTGAAAGAAATGAGGATGATTATCTTCCTAAAGCAAAACGTGGGAAAGAGAGAAAACAAATAGCAAGTACCCAAGGATTAAATCAATAACCTCATTCTCGGGAAGAAGATGCGATTGGAATATGATCAGTATAGTTTGAAGGGTTTTAAGCTGCACACTCTCATCTACCATTTCAGCATGCTGCATAAAGTATAAGAAACAGGGTGTCAAAAATAGAGAATCCATGGATTTATTATTAAAGAATATATATTAAAAAACAACTTCAGTGAAATCTACTTGCAACTGGGAATTGACATTTCATCTAAGAAAAAAAATCAAAAGGAAATCCTTCATCTATCATGGGTCCTTCATGGTTTGGGAGGAGCTTTTGTTTTTTGAAATATAGTAGGCTATTGCCAAGATTGTATTAAGATCAGGACAAAGCCCGGAAGGGAAAATACAAGTAGCGCCCCTGGTTTGGGAGGAGTTAATGTTGCAATTTTGTTTGATTGGGAGATTTCTCCTAATCAGATTTTTGCTTTTGATTGGAGATCCCTCGTCTCCTCTTGTTCGGGGGCTTTTAATTAATAAAAGTTCTTACCAATTTTCAAAAAAAAAAAAAAGGGATCAAAAATTGTGCAATCATGTGTGTAATAATGACATAGATATTTGTCATGCAGGACAGGGACATCAAGTGTTATGCTTAATTTGATGTAATAAGATTTGGACACATCTCGTTTTGCTAGTCCTCGACAAGGACTGTTGGACACATCTCCAAAACACACAACATAAATACATAATGATAAAGGAATAGCTCAAAACTCCTCGTTTATGACAAATAATTAACTATGCAACAAGAATAGATTCATCAATATGTTAAGAATGCCTAATCCAAATGAGTTTTTCATTTATTATGAATCATCAATGATAGGCCCTCGATTTCGATATGAGTATAAGGTGCCCGACCTGCAAATTTTTAATAGATTTTTTTTAAGTTTCAACAGAATTTAATGATGATATTACTAAAGCATGCAAAATCCCTGGGCATTTTCATCTGGCACGATGTTTGGTTTGGCAATGACCATTGAAAGTAAAATTCCCCGAGCTTTTTATTTGGTTGCAAACAAAGGTGTGGTAAAGCAATTTTGGGTCAGCAGGGATGTGGGCTGACATTGGGAGATCCAGGTGAGGAGGAACCTCAACGACTATGAGGCAGGTTGTTGTGCAGCTCTACTGCATGATATGGGGGTGGTGATAAAAGAGGAGATCCACAACAGGTTGTTTTGAGGCCCCAATCCAAAGACGGATTTTCTATCCGAAGGTGCTATGAGTAGTGGACGAGAGAGAGAAGCAGGAGCCTGGTAATGACGCAAAAATCAAAGGAGGTGTGGAAAATCAAAGCAGGAGCTTTCATATAGTTGATGTACCCATAGTTCAAAGTGCGGCCGCACGTACCGGTACGTGCGGCCGCACGTGCTGATGTGCCCCCCTCGGCGCACATCAACACCCAAGTGCTGTCCATGTGCTGTCAAAGTGCGGTCATGTGCGGTCATGTGCGGGGCATATGCGGCCATGTGCGGTCAACCGTTCGAATCCAGTTCGAACGGGAATCAAACGGCCCTTCAGGCGTTCGAACCCAGTTCGAACGGGATTCAAACGGTTCGAACCCAGTTCGAACGGGATTCAAACGGCATTCGAACCCAGTTCGAACGGGATTCAAACGCCCATATACTATTTTTTTTAAAAAAAATAAATAAATATACAATGTGCTGGCGCATGTACCGTACATGCGGCCGCATGTACTGTATGCGGACCCCACCGCACATGGGGTCCGCACATGCTTTTTAAACTATGGATGTACCAAAATAAGATGTTAACCAAGACGTATAGAGCTAAATGGGATGAATGATGACGTGGCTTGCAAGTTGTGTAATGAGGAGAATGGGACTACGGAGCATCTTTTGGTTCTTTTCCCAGTGGCCAAACGTATTTGGGGTTTGGATAGTATGGCGACGGGGGTGGTTGTGAAATTCTCGACACTGGAAGGAATGTGGGAAGTAGGAAAGAGGTTAAGGAAGAAGGAAGATAGGAGAGCGCATGCGAAAATCTCCTAATCTTTCATTTGAGCTATGGTGTGGTCAAGTTGGCTCATGCATAGTCAAGTGTTGTTCAAGGGTGTGATGGTATACGTAGAGAACATTTGAGAGATGTGCTTCATTCATAAAATAAAATTGAAAGCACAGCGTTGCCAACTCCACATAGAGGAAAATCTATCATCAACTTTGAGGAAGAACCAGGTGAAGAAGATCGAACCAATCCCATGTATGAACAAATCAAGAAAACACCCGAGAGATAGTTGGATTAAACCAGATCTTGCCCACTTTGTACAATATGGACTTAGATAGAATGTTATGATTCATTGATGGGTCCAGCCAAGGTATATAGAGTTATTAAAGCCCGAAATCCTCATAATACCTTTCGAGTTGAGTGTCCCATATTTAGCAAATCAACATCATTCAATCAGCGAGGAATAGCTCCATTCGGACCTTCCACATGTCTTGAAAGAGAAGGGAGAGGAGCAAAACCAACACCACCCTATATGTGAGACGCAAATCCATTAGAACCTACCATGTTCCAATAGGATTGGGAGGAGACCAATGCCACCACCTGTTACCGCGTGGCAGTTGTTCCATCGCACAGCTGAGAGGCCTCTTGGCCGTCCATTTGTACACCCGGAATTCGTGGAACCAACGCACAATCATCGGAAAAATTGATGATATGCAAGTAGGGCGCAGGGTTTTTTTGTTGTTGGACCATGGTTGAATCCTCTTCTACTATGGGTCCATGATGCTTTTATATTTATTTTCTTGTTTTGTTTGTAATCCTTGGGCTTTCACTACTTAATATATTGAGGGCATTAACCTAAATGTTATCCCAAAAAAAAAAAACACACACACACACACTAAACCTTCGTATTCCTACCATCCACTTTTCCCACCATGATATGTTTATCATGCACTAGGTGTAATGGAATCTGATTGATCACGACAGACATAGGATAAAAGGAGTCAGTTTGTGTCCAATGGGGTCACCCGCATTTGTCATATATTAACCAGGTACATCCGTTTCAGATGGGATTTGAAATTTGTATAGAAACATGCATCTTCTTCTTACTTAAACTGGTGTTCCAAGTGTCGCCATCCATGCGAGCATTAGAAGGTACCCCAGGGCCAAAGAATGACCAAATCGTCATAGAAATCTCAGGCAAGTCACCTAGGAAATTCGCAATGATCTTCTCCAAGCCCGTCGGTGGGGGCCTTTAGGCTGTCCTTGGGGAGGTTGGAATTTAATGTCTACATATGAAGACATTAGAACCTTCACTTCTACCCAATAATGAAGGTCCTCAGACATAACCATCATCTTCCCGTTGGGCGGATTGCGGTCAGCATAGGCCAGGACTTATGCCTTGATCGGTGGAAACTCTTCTCCATCCTCTGGAAACTCCCTCAATGGATGAGAAAAGGAAACCGGAAGAGGGCACCATCCGCTTCAAGGAGGCGAAATCCCTCCACAATAGGGGAACTCCTTTAATTTGCACCAATAGTTTCCGCCTCTCTGGTTCTAGAGCCCCAGATCAACAATCCAATGGGAGAAGGAAATGGAACTTGCAGTTGTGTTGATCCTACCCTTGTTTTTGAGCATCTATTTAGTAGCTAACAAAGGAAGAATAATGAGGATTGACATTGGACTAACACGCCAAAACCGGCAAACCACAATGCCCTTCCACCTCAATGGAGACTGGTCTCAATATTCTCCACACTCATCTTATCCTTCAACACCCAATCACACTGTGAGTCGGGACTTCTTCATTCCCAGCGACTATGTCCGAGCAAGGAATCTCCACCAAAGAGAACCAATTATCGTCGGCCCATGACATTCGTTTCAACACTTCCTTCTGAAACGACCTCATTGTCCCACCTTTTTAAAAAAAAAAAAAAGATAAGAGAGTCTTATTGAAAGGAAACCCCTGAAAAGAAGGAGACGAGAGATCTCCTTACATTAGTAAAGGAGGAGAGAAGAAATAAAGATACAAAAGCAAAAGGAAATTACAAAAGGATCCAAAAAAATCCATGATCAACTCCTCCCAAACCAATTAGCCCCCCTAATCGAAGAGAGTGTTCCTTCTTCCAAAATAAATGTGACCCACTTGTGAAGAAGAGAGGAGATGGACGCCCATGTATTTTCAAAATACACTCTCTTATGTTGGAAAACACATTCATTCCGCGTGATCCAAATACTCCAACAAACAACTTGAGGAACCAACCATTTTTCCCTGACATAGATGTTGCAAGTGAAGCTCTGATGGCAAAGTTTCCAACAAGACCTACACCTCTCTGGTCAATGCCCTGTGTCCAGGCACCTAAACAACGAGACAGCTTACACTTGCAAAAGTATCCAACTGCCGCCCTTATCTTCCTCAATCCGAACAGATCAGCTGAAGAATGCCCCCCCTTTCCATAGCTACACTGATGAAGGCCAAGAGGGAACCCAAGTCTAGCCTAGGTGCATCTATGACTCCTTGAATGGAAGCTGTGTTCTGGGCACACTACGAGCCCGTGAATTCAAACAACATTGGGATAATTAAGTATACAGAAATGTAGAACATCCCATGACAGTGAACAAGACAATGTTTGGTATCATTATCAGTTTCAACGATCCAAATTGTTTCAAGGCAATGTCCAAAATCTGTTTGATTTCATTCCTGGTTTCTCAATCACAGGCTGCTTCTTTGAATAAGTTGGAAAGTAGTATTTCTAAAAGACACCAACCACATAAACCAATTCAGGAGCCAAATTCAATGAACATGTTAAAAGCAGGCATCAGAGACTCACATCTTTAAGAGTCGAAAGTATCGCCCTCAAAGCCGATGGAGCGACAGCGTCGTGAGAGATGAGCTTCTGCAGACAAGAGAGGCCGATGACGCTCAGCTTCACCGACTTCACTTCGCAAGCCATCAGAAATATCCGCAGTATGTCCTCGTTGAGGGCGATCTCGCCGGGACTCGACAGCGTCCGGAGCTACAGAAGGAACAGCGAATCGAATCTCTGAATCCGATAAAACACAAACAAAAGCGAGTCCGAATTGAGAGGGATCTGGATCTGACCTTCAGGATCGCGTGCTCCGCCGCGTCCTTGACCGCCGGATGCCTCCGCCGGGCCTCGGCGGAGAGCGCGCGGAGATCCGACTCGAGAACCGCCATGAAAGCCATCTCTGGATCTCTGATTCGGTTCCAAATCGACTGTAAAATCAGGGCATGTTATGCGAAAGATGCGATGTGGAGATCGGGTTGTTTTGGTTTTGTTTTGTTTTTTAACACGGATGGTTCTCTGTGACTATTTTTAAGCGTCCGTGGGTTCGTATGGACCGTGATGTAATAATTACATGGCCCGGAGTTATGAATATCGGGATGTTGTGGGAGGGGAACGAAGGGCACAACTCGGGGTGGCGCTCGGCACGTTAGCCCAAGTCCGACCCGGCTCGGTTCGGGGCACGGGAGCCTCTATTTTCACCCATATCATGTCCCTGCACACCCAAACTAGGCCGCCCTGATAATTGAATCTTTTGGATTTTACAGCGAGATTCCATACATTATTATATAAAAAAATTTATGTTGTTTTACTACCAATATTATTAAATGGATGTACAATATTATATAATTAATAAAATTAAAATATTATACAATATCATATGCACTTAACAAAACAAAAGGAATTAAATTTTAAAAATTAAAATGTTTATTGGATTATGGTTAGAGAGATCCAGAGAAAAGAGAAATTTTAAACTTGATTTAAAAATAATATCAAACACATTAAAAAAATTTATTGAGATGAATTAATTAAAGTAACACGTGTCTGACCACTGTGCCACTGTCCTTACCGCTGTGCCAAAGACAATTTGAACTTGAGATGATCTATTTTATTATTGGAGATGAACATGATGCGTTGACTAGATAGAGTATGCATGTCCAAGGACATAGAGACGAGACATGTTTCTGAACTGTTATAAAACTTAATATATAAAAAATAAATAGATATAAACGTTATTTCTTTAGAAGCATAATGATAATCACAATGAACACCTAACCTAAATACATGGCACATTTGAATGTAGTGATTATTTGTACGTGTTTTTTTGCACATACAAATTTTACATTGCACGTGTAAGAAAACTTTATACATTGTTTGCACATGTTTGTCTGTTGTCACGTTGTGTTATCATTTACACATATGTTATTGTTAGTAGTTGTTTATCTCACACATGTGAAACTGTTTATATATATGTCAATTTATTATGTTAAAAGATAATAATATTATAAATAGATAAAATATATTTTTTCAAATGATTATCAAATATATTATTTTCTTAAAACCCAAAAAATTAATGAAAAATATATTATATATAAAAAAGTTAAATTTAAATATTGCATAGATTAGTTTTTTAATTTATATATAAGTCAATGTGGTTAAAAAAGTTCTAATATAATAGAATATAAACAAAAATTAATCTAATTTCAACTAACAAATGATCCTACAAGGTTTTTTTTATATTTTATAAATAACAATTTTGTTGGATAATATCTATGATAGTTAGTTAAGATTTCTTGATATATTTTATTATAATGACATTTATATTTCCATACCACATTAATATTTATAATCCACACAATTATATTATTGTAAGTTATATAAATTTATAAAATATAATTATCTATTTTAATTCTTAAGATAAGAGTAGGAGATGCAATATTTGTTTTGAATAATATGGACTTTAATAAATTTGTTAGAGTATAAAAATGTAAAATTGTTTTACATACACTTGAGAGGTGTGAAAATAAAATCTGTTACAAATGAAAACACATGGATTGATTAAGATTTTGTTTGCCCCATTTAATGGGGGCAAATGAAAACCTTATATTTTATTTGTTACACTTTAAATATCATAACTAAATAAAATATTATGTTTGATCATATGCAAATGAAAACTCACCTCAATTTATACAGTATCTAAACATGCTCATAATGTCATGTTCTTTACATGATAAACTATAAATAAGTGGACAGCTTGTAACAGTGCCTTTTCGATAATGGCGTCCCTCTTTCAATGTTCAATAATTTAACATAATCGCACCAAAAAGTGTGACCGCTTATTCGGCCATCCAAACAGTCATTTTCCCCTGTTTGTGTAACGGAATAAGGTGGTATAAGAGTGGTATAAGAATGGATAGAAAAAATAGTTATTTGTTTGAAGGGTATAACTTGATATTACTATGCCAGTTTAAACGAGTATAAGAGAGTATAACAATTCTAAACAACCCCTAGGATAAGCTATACTCACCTTATCTATTCTCATGGACCCACATGTCAAATCAACGTTTTACACATCATTACATCAAATCACCCATCAACACCTCTTATACATCAATGGGCCCACATGTCAAATCAACTTTTTTACACTTTATTTATATTTTATTCTTTATCAAACAAACAACTCAACCTTTATTCTTACGTTTTCCAATAAGAATAAAAAAAATACAACCAAACAGAAAATCTTTTATTCTTGTAGATTTGTTATCTATACTGACATAGTTATCTATCAAGAATAATTCAATTCCGCTATCCAAACGGGGTTTATGTACCACTACGTCGCCTATGAAACCAGGCAACCAACCAAGGCAAGAAGTGTGAATGTCACGTGAGACCAAACAATGAACAATTTTCGTTCCCAAAATGCCTCCACCTTTCCATGAAACGAAAAATAAATTTTTCCCAAAAGGGGAATGTCCAAATAACCCCATATAAACTACATGAAACCCATATACCTCCTTCTTTTTTTTTATAGAGTTCATATAAACCCCTAAAAACACATATCTAAATTTAAATAACCTATTGAATTAAATATTAGTTGATATAAATTTATCTGAAAGGATAAAATCATTATTTATAAAATATTTTTAAATTATAGGAGATTTTTGATATGTTATGTTTTTAATCATTATTAACTAAATAGGATATTAGCAGAATAATCATAACATGTCAAAGAAAATTTAATTGAAGAGGCTATTTGGAGTTATATGGGTGTTCTCAAGGATCATATAGACTTTAAAAAGTCGGGGTTATATAAATTTTAGGCAGTTTACAGGGGGTTATTTGGATTTTTTTCTTCCCGAAAAAGACATCGAAGGACGTCTAGAGAGAGATAGAGAGACCAAACTTTCTTAAATTATTCTCTCTCACACACATTTTTCGTGCTTTAATGGCTCCTCCGAAGAAATCCAAGAAGACCAAACGTAGACATGCTGATTCAGCGAAATGCAGCACCAAAGTCAGCACTTCTGTGGACTACAAAACAGTCGAATCCGATTGGTGGAACTGTTTCTGGCTCAAGAACTCGGACTCTGGTATCGAAACACACTTGTTTTTTTTTAGTTTAATTTGGTTTTTCGTGAATAATAAAGTGAGATTTTATTTGGGTTTTGTTGGTTTTCATTGATTGGGTCCAATTGATTGGATACTTGTTGTATTTTATGTCTCTTTGGGTTTCTTTTCAGGTCTTCGTGCTTAGTTTAGTATAATTTTATGTGGGTGATCCATATTTGTGATTTTTATTGGATATAATCGTGGAAATGGAGAGACCCACATGAAAATTTTAATGGTTAGTGGTGGTTTAATAGAACCCTTCAAAAAAGGTAGAGCCTTTAATCTGATGTTGCTTGTTGGAATTCTCATCTACTCTGTCATGGTTTTGGGTTGCCTTGGATTTACTTTTTCATAGTTTTGTTTTAGTTGATACTGATCTTCACTTCATCAATCAAGCAAACATTATATTTGTCTTAAGTGTTGTTGGATCAAGGCAGTCTCTACTTTGCTTCTCCTGACCTCGATTGCTTGGTTTTCAATTGTTGTCTGCCTCTTAACATATAGTTGTACTGATCAAGTGAAAATGTTGAGATATTCTATGGTTTGATCTGCATTTGTGGCTGTTTGGATTCAGAGGTCTTTATTGCTGATTTGACCACCCCTTCAAATGATAGGATGTGCACTGGCTATGTGGATTCTGTCATGATCTTGGGTTGCCTTATCGTTGCTTTGTTTTAGTATTTTAGTTGATACTCATCTTCACTTCATTTATCAGACAATTCATCATCAGATATTGGAAGTGTTGATGGATCAATGGCAGGCAGCATTTGCTTTTTGCTATCTCAATTGCATGATTTTGAATCGGTATCCACCACTTAAAATATAATTTCACCGATCAAGTGAAAATGTTGAGATATTCTATGATTTGATCTGCATTTGTGGCTGTTTGAATTCAGAGGTTTAGTTATGATTTGACCACCCATCAAATGTTGGGGTATTTGGAATCTGTCATGATTTTGGGTTGCCTTAGTGTTACTTTGTTTTAGTTTTTTTTTATTCACTTCATTTATCAGGCACATCAGATATTGGAAGTGTTGATGGATCAATGGCATGAAGCCTTTGCCTTTTGCGATCCCAATTCTCAATTGAATGAAATTAAATTGACATCTGCCACTTAAAATATAATTTTGTTGATCTAGTGAAAATGATGAGGCTGTTTGAATTCAGAGGTTCTATGCTGATTTGACCACCCATCAAATGATAGGCCATTCACTGGCCTTTTGGATTCAATCATGATTTTGGGTTGCCTTTAGTGTTACTTTGTTTTCCGTTTGGTTGCACGATTTGGGCGATTCCGCTTTTTGAAAAGCTAAAATCCCAAAATCGTGCAGCCAAACGGGTTGGATTCCGGCGGAATCAAAAGCTGTATTCCTTTTAATTTCTCTCTCGAAATCCGTGTTTTAAAAAGCTCAGAAACTGTGATTTTCGGTCGGAATCGATTTTTTGAATTGAAAAGCAACTTTCTCTACCAAACATTAAACCACTTTCAAATATTGATTCCTAAATTAAAAAAAAAAAAAACATCCCTAAAAAGTCAAGGTCTAAAATCATCTTAAAAAGCAGCTTTATTCCAAAATCTACTTTTCAATATGTGTTTCCAAACGGAATTAGTTTTATTTGTTAAGCGATACTGTTCTTCATTTCATTATCAAGCAATCCATAATCAGATATTGAATTAAGTATTGATGGATCAATGCAGCCTCTACTTTGCTTTTCGTGATCTTGATTGCATGATTTAAATTGCTATCTACCACTTATAATATAGTTTCACTGATCAAGTGAAGTTGTTGAGATATTCTACGCTTTGATTTTCCTTTGTGGCTATTTGGATTCATAGGTTCTAATTACTCATTTGACCACCCATTAAATGATCAGCTATGCGTTGGTTATCAAATTGATATGGTCAGTATGAATTTAATCTACGCGCCTGATAATACAGTAAATTTAAAATGATTTGAAATATTTTTTGGATGCTTATTTTTGGGTAGCTGATTTTATATCATGAAAGATGATATATAGCAAAAGATTGAGGGGAGCAAGCTTGCAGAATTCACAGACATTGATTGGATCTCGAAAATTTGAGCCATCTGACCTGAATTGAATTTTTTGACTTGTTGAGGATGTGAGGTAAATCATGTAAATTCCTGAGTGGTATAGGGGACATGTACCATCACGTTATTCCCTTTATTATTGTTATGTTTGCATACAGCGTGAGATATAATTATTTCAAAGATTTATAGATGTATCATTTGTGGAAAAAAGATATAGCTCCCTGTAATTAAGAGGTGGTTTTACAATTTCATCCTGTTATGTGATTTATGGTCGAATAGTGTGATGAATAAGTTTCTAGACTAAATTAAGAAATGAAAGGAAGAATTGTAGTCCGGTGGAGGCCTTGTCTACTTTTCATAATCAAGCTGATGGAGTTGGAATTTATAATGATGATTCAAGTTTTTCATTATTACTGCATGTGTAGGGATTTTGCCTCTAATAAGTAATATATCTTCTAAATTACCAGGGGCTTGGACCCATAGCTCAATGGTGACAACAGAAATTGCAATCATGAGATCTTGGGTTTGTCTCAGTCCTTAACAGAAAAAAGCTGACCAATAAGTTCAGGGATGTGCTATAAGAATAAAAAGATAATTCAACGCATCAATGTCATGTAATTGCTTGAGTTCTTAACATGTCAGTGAGGCCTGAGGATTATGTAAGAGACCAAATTGTATTAAATCTAATATAACTAGTAATCACCAGTCACCAGCTTACCTCCACTCTTGGTCGTCTTGCCTCTTTGAAGACATATATATAGATAGAATGCAACCATTTTGCGTTTTATATGTCTCCAAATTCAAATTTTTCTGAAAGATGATATAATGAATCCAAAGTATCATACAACTAATTCATACAACAAAACAACTGTACATATGTTTCCCAAAAAAATTCTGGGTCAAATATGGGAATGAGCACTGTGAAGCATATGTTCTATAATTCTGTAACAAAAAGCATTTGATTGTTTTTAATTTTCGCTGGGTTCTATTTTTCCCTTTGATACTTTTATATCAAGAACTTGTCATAAATTTTGCTCTTTGAACAAATCTCTTGTTGCTTCAAATAGTTCGATGAAATCATGAAAATTGTTTTGTCAATTTAGAAAACATACATGAAACAGATCAGTATTAGCATACTATTTTTAAAAAGTATGGCTTTAGCAGTGTTCATCATATTCTTGGTACTTGTTTGTCTTTCTCCACTATAATCCATTCACTAGCATTTGGGTGATGCTCCATCAGTAATTTGACCTTTAAAAGTCAATAATTAGTAGCTACAAAGTGTCACATGAGTGTGGGAGGGAAGATTTTTGAGTCCCAAGCTAGTAAATTGTCTTTTTTTTGGTGAATGAGGATTGGGACTTCCCTGATTAGATTAAATCAAAATGGAAGTCCCTTGAACAACGGTGACAAGGGATTTTCATAGAATAAAAATATAGATAGTTTAAAAAGAAACAGAAACCAAACAAAGGGATTCCCAATAACTACAACTAACAAAACATACTACACTCCATCCAATCCTCCCCCATAATGATAATGAAGTGCTCCACCCCTCAAAATAAACTTTAGTCTCGTTCAAATATTCTCCATATACATCATTCTATCCCTGAAAATACAT
Organism: Acorus calamus; assembly: GCA_030737845.1. Classification (NCBI taxonomy): domain Eukaryota; kingdom Viridiplantae; phylum Streptophyta; class Magnoliopsida; order Acorales; family Acoraceae; genus Acorus; species Acorus calamus. The sequence goes on along the minus strand of CM060863.1, from coordinate 33,967,849 downwards.
TATTACATGTGAGCCAAATATTTCAACAAACTGCCTGTGGGACTAAAGTTAGGAATTTAGCTTTTATGCTGCATCCTTGAAGTTGCAATAGTGTATTACAGTGCAATGTTTATGAGACTACAACGCATGCATGTATCAGCTTGGCATGTTGTCTTGGCACCTGTATTTTCTCACTTGTTTCTCTATTCTTCACTAATTTCTTAATATGACATATTAATATATTTTTGCTTAAGAAGTTATTAATAATGTTATTGAAAATATACTATCGCCTTAACATGCAGAGCCCGCAGTACCCTCCAATGAGACAGAAGGATTCAAATATTTCTTTCGGGTATCCAAGAAAACCTTCGATTACATCTGTTCCCTTGTGAGGGAGGACCTCATATCAAGGCCTCCATCAGGTCTTATAAACATCGAAGGCAGACTCCTAACCGTCGAAAAACAAGTCGCCATCGCCTTACGAAGGTTGGCTTCCGGGGAATCCCAAGTCTCAGTCGGCTCGGCCTTCGGTGTGGGCCAGTCCACGGTCTCCCAAGTCACTTGGCGCTTCATCGAGTCCATGGAAGAACGCGCAAAGCACCACCTCAAATGGCCTGAAAAAAGCAGAATCGAAGAGATCAAATCCAACTTCAAAATCAAATTCGGCTTCCCAAACTGCTGCGGAGCGATCGATGCCACCCACATCATCATGACACTCCCTGCAGTCGAGACTTCCGAAGATTGGTGCGATCAAGCGAGCAATTACAGCATGTTTTTGCAAGCTATTGTAGACGATGAGTTGAGATTTCTTGATATAGTCACGGGTTGGCCCGGGAGCATGACAGTCTCCCGCCTCTTGAAGTGTTCGGGCTTTTACAAGCTTTGTGAAGGTGGGAAACGTTTGGAGGGTGAGTTCATAGTGGCTAAAGCCGCATATCCTCTTCTTCCATGGCTGATCACTCCATACAATGATGATGAAAGTAACAAATTTTTCAATACGAAACATGAGGCAATTAGAGTGATGGCTGAGAGGGCATTGTCGATGCTGAAGGGGGCGTGGAGGATTCTGCATAAAGTCATGTGGAGGCCGGATAAACACAAACTTCCAAGCGTAATATTGGTTTGTTGTCTGCTTCACAATATCATTATTGACAGTGGAGACGCTTTGCGTGACGATGTTCCTCTGTCAATTCATCATGACCTTGGATACGAGGAGAAGAGTTGCGACCAGGTTACGAGTCGTGGAATGGTGGTTAGGGAGAATATCTTGAGACATCTACAAAGCCATGAATGCCATCAATTGGTTTGAATGTGTGTGTTTTTATTTTCTATGACCATATTATGCTTCTTGAATCAATTTCAAACTGGAGTTTTTAACTCCAGCACTGATATTTTGCATCTAATTTTATTTAACTTTTCTTCTGAACTCGAGTGACCTGCAGCTGAGATTTTCTGCAGGTTTCTTAATGAGGATGTTTCTTAATGAGGCGAGACTTTGCTCTAATGTTAGTGGTTTAGCAGTATTTTTGTTGAAAAATATGAAGACTACAGACTTGCTACAATTGATCTTTATATGAATTGCTTTGGAATCACTGATGGGTGCGGTTATTCCCACCACCTTGATTATCAATCCCACCATTCAATATTACAAAAATACTTTATTTTCCGTTTACATAAAGTGGCATTAAAGCCACCACCTATACACATCCCACCACCCTAAATATTAAAAAAACTCAATCCCACCACCTAAATCAAAATAAAATAAAAAACCAATGACACCCGTCATTTTCTCTTACCCTCTCTTCACTGTCAACGGTTGTTGACCACCTCGACGGTCCGATCAGTCCCGATCGATCCCCCTCCTCCTGACGACTCTTTGATTGCTCTCCGACGACAATCTGTTATCTCTTTTGGTATTTAAATGATGTTTTAGTTTGAATTGTCACAATGTGAGTTTAATTGTCATATATGATGCTTATGTGTGTCATGTGTATGTATTTAATGATTTTAGATCCTTGAGTGTATGAAAATGGGTGATTGGTGCACAATTTACATAGTTCGACATAGGCAGTGTCAAGCCAAGCATCCCAGTTCGACGAACACTTTGACGACTTGAAATACTATGATCGACATTTGCCCCGTCAAACTGGAATTAACAAATTCAATTACATTTTTTAGCCCAGTTCGACGGCCTCCATGTCGTCCAATCCTTCCACGTTCGACCAAACATACGTCGACACTTCTTCCTCGGGTTGACATTTGCCCTGTCGAAATGGCAGATAAAAACCCAATGTGACAGCATATTTTAAATCTATGCATGTAAACATTTATTTATGATGATTATTGAGTGCCATTTCAGGTGAATAAAATATCTCTAAATGTAAATGATTTTATCTACTGTAGTATTGATGTTTACTCCACTTTTTCAATGAAATAATGCCAATCTGAGATGATGGTTCTTCATATCCTCACCAGGTTGTCCACCTTTCCTTCTAAAAGCCATATAAATTGATAAAATTATAAATGGATATACAATGAGTCCAAAAGCAACCCGAAAATATGTAAATAAATGATCTTTCCTTTTAAGCATTGATTGATATCACTACAAGCTATATTCTATTCGTAAACTTAATGTATAGCTATGTAAAAATATTTTTTATTAAGATTATGTACATCTTTTGAACCCTCTGAGCTTAGGAGTTCAAGTTCTACAACAAACTCGTGAAAAACCCCAGGTCGACAAATTCAGTGTCATCAAATATATCAAAGTTCGACAGAGCTCTTGTCAAGTGTGAAAAAGTCTGGTCGACGAACCCATTGTCGAGTGTGAAAGAAGCTGTTCGACGGTCTTTCTGTCAAATTTGAATGAGACTGGTCGACAGAAACTCTGTCGAGTGTGAAAGATGATGGTTGACACTGAATCTGTCAAGCTGAAAAAATGTGATTTTTCTTTCTTTCAAAACAAACATTTATCATCACCAACACATTGGCTTTACATAGGCCATTCTTGGGTTTCCACACATGTCAAACACTCAATATTCAAAACACCCACATACACTGTTTAGTTAAACCTAAACCGAGTGTGAGCGAGGACCTCTCCGTCGTGAGCGATGGCGTGAGGGGTTTCCGTTTTTGGGTTGTGAAGTGAGATCCTCTCCGTCGTGAAGTGAGATCGACGCCGTGAGCGACGGCAAGAGCGAGGAGAGTGTGAGAGGAGAGAAACAAAGAGGGAAAAGAGAGATCAGTGTATAAATTGTAGTGGGTGGGGGGATTGGTGTTATAGTGTTGTTATATTTATATGGTGGTGGGATTGAAAACAATAAAAAAGGCAGGTGGTGAGTTTAATCAGGTGGTGAGTCAAGTAAAATAGGTGGTGGGTGTATCCGTGCCCATCACTGATCAATGCACTTATTTTTTTAAAGAAAGGAAAATGTTAAGCCCAGTCTTTTTTTGCAGTTATTTTTGCGGCCTTGCACACGTTTTGATTTTTTCTTTTTTGAAGTATATATTTCGGTAATGAAGTAATTTTTTTTATAAGAAATGATTATATATCCGTTTGAATTGAATACATATATTTTACATTTTTTTGTAATGAAGTCTCTTTAATGTATCGTTCATGAGACCTTTCGAATTTGAAACAATATTAGGAAGATAAAAATCTAACTAATATTGAATCATATTAGGTTTCGTCCGTTTTCAATGAAACTCTAACATGTATAAGCATGTGAGGTTTGTGAATTTTTTTTCTCCCATGACAATTTAAAGCCATCAACAAACATGATATCTTGTAAAAAAATATAATCACACGAGAAACACAAAATTTATTTAGTTTGACCAAAGTCTACATCTAAGGAACAAAATCGGAGAGCATCTACATGACTTACAAGATAGTCATAGAACTCCCATGGAGTTCCCGTCTCTTAGTTACCCCTCTCAACCTTTCTTTGCCTCTTCTTTTTTTTTTTTGAAACTGTGCAAATCCCTATGTTAATCCATAGTTATATAATACTCTTATCCGTTAAAACATATTTATTTATGGAAGGTATTTATAAAGATAAATTTCAATAATCTCTTCCTAACAAACTGCATCAAACAAATCTTTTTATACGATATTAATATTAATTTTCTTAAATCAAAGGTAAAATGTTAGATATCATGTCAATTAGGTGTCATTCCAATGTGATTTTTTTATAGCTGTATGATATAGGCACGCAGATCCTTAATAGTCGATCCATGGAAAAGCGCACCCATCTAATGAATCTGACAAATTGGCAATGTAAATGTCCTGAGGAAGAAATTCATGAAATTTTACTAATCATTTTTGCAGTTTGGAGTTTTGCAGAGCAAGGTGAAAACATAATGCAAATTTTTAAAAGAGTTCAAGCCTTCAAGAAAGTTCGAATTCACTTAACACAAGCCAATGTGAAAAATCGTTTAACTGAACAATAACATGCAATCTCAAGTCACTACATTGACGCTGTAATCACACGCAGATTTGGCTTGACTTCCACTTTGAACATGTTACGCCTATGTGCCTGCAAGTTTTTTTTTTTGATATTGGATAGACCTCTCGTAGCTGATCTTACGGCTAAATTGAGAGACTATCTCCGTCTATTTGCTTCATTCTTATAGAAAATTCTTTTGAAATATTTTTAACAAACAGATGGGTTGATAAACATCAAGCCCAAGACCTACTCTTTACACATGTAAGGCTTGGATTATTGTGCTATGGCCACTAAGGACTTGACTAGGTAACCCCGAACCATTGTGTGCTATGTGCATGGAAGTTATATATGCTTGGATTTGCTTTTTACCGAATCATTTGGGACTTGACTCTACTCAAACCTAATGTCGAGCATCTTGACTGTGTTGCATTGTTCAATCTCCTTTGTGCACAAATTTATGGATCCATGCTTTGTGTGGAAATCGGATATGACACCGATGTTGCTAGTGTTTTTCAGCAACAAATCCGTCGATGTTTATGTCATCTTCGACCCATATCATCATTGATTCTTGTTCTTCAAATCTCGTTCTCTTGAGTCAAAATTGAAGTTTTGATATCACTTATTAGAATTTTTTTTGTAGAAGTTATCAACAAACATAAGATTATATAAAGAACACAAAATCACACGAGAGAGAATTTACGTGGTTCAGTCCAAAGCTATATCCACGAACAAAATCCTATAGCATCTATTATAATAATATAAGATACAATACTTACACGAGACTCATAAAAAAAAAACACGGAGTTTTCCTCTCTTAAATACTCCTCTCAACCTCTTTTTAAATATTTCTTTACAAATTTATCTATGGATCCATAATCATAACGCTTATGCCCAATAAAAGTCTCTCTTTATGGGAGGATTTATAAATAAATTATCTTATCAACCCCCAATAAATTCTTAACAAACAAATAATTTGTGACAAATAATTTATGACATCAAGATATTAATTTTATCTAACCAGTTAAGATCAAAATATTAACTAATTTTTTCAATTAGGTGATAGTCCAAAATATGATTTTATTATGAATATATGAATATCCATTATAAGCATATAGGTATGCCGGATCCAAGACATCTATTCTATCATACTAAACGAAAATGTTTAAATTTTCAAGTTCGTCATGTGTAACGTTTTCGTTTTCCAAATTTACTCTTAGTTTTTAATTATATATGATTTTATATTAAAGTTAAGAAAGAAAAACATGTATAATATGTGTTTTAGATTGTAAAATGGACATAATATAACATTTTTCTTCCCTCTTTCATGATATAGCCAGCCCAGACCGTCTGTTATGCATATGAGCATGACGCTATTATAATTATTTATTTTTACATCTAAAATATAGTCCTATATATTTTGTTAAACATACAATAATAACGATGTATATATATATCTCGTTAAATTTTATATTTATTAAAACTGGATTAATTGAATTTGAAATAAAGTAATATAATTTTTTTATCAAAATATATGTACTTATGTTTACTATTTAAAAAATAAAATAAAATAAAAAGTGACCGTCCATTCCACAGTGCCTAACTAAGAAAGCTGAACAACGACTATCGTCCGATCAAAATCCAACGGTCGAGATGACCTCCTCTCACGGGCCAACTTAAACGAGATAAAAAACCTCTCCCTCTCTCACCCTAAAAGTCCCCTCCCCCAACCGAAAACCCCGCCGACGCTTCAAAACCCACCGAAAAACCCCAACTTAATCGGCCGACGCCGTCTGATGCCCGTACAACAACGACGACGAGTAGTCCAAATTAGGGTTTCTTAGAATGGAAGGCGTGCAGGTGTACCGGAACCGGGCCTCCGCCGATGAGTGGAGGCCCTCGTCGGTGACGGCCCTGGCATCCTCCGCCGACGGGTCCCGCGTCGCCGCCGCCCGCGCCGACGGCTCACTGGAGATCTGGCTCGTCTCCCCCGGCTCCGTCGGTTGGCACTGCCAGCTCGTACTATCTCCCTCTCTCTCTTTCTATGGACTTGTGTTTCCATTGATGTTCAATTGAGGTTTTATTTTTATTTTTTTGGCTGTTGAAGACTATACAAGGGGACCCTGAATTGAGGGTGTCTTCGCTGGTCTGGTGTGTCTGCGGATCGAAGAGCGGTGACTCTGGTCAGCTTTTCTCTTCGAGCATCGACGGGTCGGTGTCCGAGTGGGACCTCTTCTCGCTGACGCAGAAGGTTTGTTTATTATATTTTTATTGTATTGTATTCTCTGATTTGTTGAATTTGTTGGGGAATTGATAATGCTGAGAAGAATATGTGAATCTGTATTTGGGTTATGCTGGTTTTGGATGGTGAGATCAGTAGAGTGGTTTTTGATGAAATTAGAGCACAATGCATACTTAAGATGATGAGGCTATTAATAAAAGGAGAACTTAATGTGTGAAACAAAGTGGATTGTGCGTGCAGATTCTCGGTGTTCTGATGTCACCTATTGGGTATTGAATCCCCTTATTCATAATGGAATGTTGGGATTAGTAGCAATGATAAAGCCAGGATTTTGTTAAAGAGGTGGGCATTCTTTCTTCCTATTGCTTTCTGTTTATGAATACATCTTTCTTAGCCAAGTATTTATGTCAAAAGTGCTTCAGCTCACTGAGTTCCGCTAATTAACTCAAGCCCAACAAAGATTCTTACACTTGGAGTGGGTGGGGATGTGCTATAAGTCAAATACACAGTATACTGCATGCAAGCTGGAAGCTAGTAGTTTTTAGTTTTCTTTTCTGTGATTACCTTTTTTTCTTCTTTTGGATCATTCCCATATTCCATCAGCATCTTCGAAGTTGTCTTGAGCATTCAATGCCATCATCACGTTGTTCCACACCGTCCCACTTATCCTGCAATCAAAGAAAAGATGTGCCCTCATTCTACATAACTCACATAGCACATTGCCATCATTTGTCCATTTATTCTGATTCACTTTAGATAGGATCTTGTCCTTTGTGAACAATCACATGAAACATCTTATCATTTATGGATCTTGCACTCTAACACATTGATGTTGTATGTGCAAGCTTTAATAGTATTTTTGTTTTTCCATTGAAAATTCATGAACAATGGGGCTCAAACCACAATTAGTTCTTTTCTTCCTCACCCGGTGTCAATGGAGTGGCTAATATAGTATAATCAAGGCCTAAATGATCCTCAGAGATAGGGTTACACACACTTTGTAGAAAAATTTATATAGGGTTCTGAATTGTCCTTGTTCTCTATTGCATGAAAAGGATGAATGCAGTCTACTTTGTCATAGCTTATTTAAATCTTTAACGATTTGTTTTTTTTCTTCTTTTCCATGGAACTTAGACTGTACTAGATTCAATTGGAGTCTCCATATGGCAGATGGCTGTAGAGCCATCTGAACATTTGTTGAGTGGTGCAAATGATGAGCACCAGACTGTGATGAATGGCCATGCATATAATAAAGATGGTGATCAAGATTATGATGATGATGACAACTCTAGCGAGACTGACGATGACGATGATGAACTGTACTCTTCAGCAGTTCAGAGCAATGGTCGACGCTTGGCTATTGCCTGCGATGATGGATGTGTACGTATATATATTGCCTCAGATTCTGATGGGTTTACATATAAGAGATCACTGCCCAGGGTTAGCGGTGAGATGGATATAGTTTTTTATTTTCTGCCTTTGAGTTCCTCTGCCTTCTTTTTCATCGTATATCCTTGGCTATGGGTTCATTGGCAGGTCGCATTCTGAGTGTCGCGTGGAGCTTTGATGCGGAAAAAATATTCTCTGGAAGCAGTGATGGGTAAGTATATTGTTGGCAAATCATGTTTTGAAGTGTCTTTTTTTTCCCCGTGAAACTGGTGTTCATTTCTTATTCAAAAAAGGTTGTTTCACTTTATGCAAAATTTTCTGGATGTTGCATTGATTTTTTCAACAGTAATAATTAGGAGCACAAACACTTGTAATAATGCAACTAGATCTAGTATGAACTGGGGATCAGAACATATAAACTTCGGAACTGGCTATCAATCTCAATGCTCCATGCAATCAGTTATGCCCACTTTAAGACACTGGCAATTTATCAATTACAGCCAAGGGCCTAAGATCTCATTCTGATATATTCAGTTCTGTCCTGCTAAATGTGGGGCTAACACTAATAGATTACATTCAGCTTGCATGGGAATTGATTGGAGTCTAGTGAAGCATTTTTGAAGGCTGTCCTCTTTTGGATATTTGATTCCCACAAGACTAGAAATGATTAATGAATTTTTTTGAAGGTCTCAGAAAATATGCCATTAAAAAAATCTGACGTGGAAAATGTTAGGGAATTTAATGAAGTCTTTGCATTTTTTTCTCTATTTCTCACGGCTTAGTTTTTTGAGGCCATCAACCTTCCATTTCTGAAAAAAAAACCCTACCTCTTCTTACTTCTCCTTAAACCCATCTTCTTCTCCATCTCCATCTTCATCTTGGTAGTTCTTTTACTTTCTTTGTTGTCTCTGATCTGCCATAATCATTCCTTTTGGTAACTCTTTACCATCCTGTCATTATCCTGATCACCCTTCTCTAAATCATACAGTCCAAATACACCAACACGGTTTATCTTATTTCCATTTTATCCTTCTAAACTTACCACACTGGCAACTTTTTTGTGGTTCCTCAACCTCATTCTCCAACTCTATGCACTACCTTTATAACATGCTTCCATCATCCCAGGAATTGTCAAATTTATTGTTTTTATTTATTTATTTATCAAACAGTGAAAATCCCAGTCTCCTCCATCCATTGTATTTCAATATATCCCTGCAGTGTTCTAAAAGTCAGGGTTATATGAGGATTAAGCAGATACCTATGAAATTGAGCTTGGTGTGCTTTATTTAAGGGGACTAGGCAACCATTTGATTAAACGGCTTGGCAATGGTTAAACAGGGAATTTTTTGAGATTTTTTAGGAATAAAACCTAACAGGTTACCAATTAGGACTGGCGTGGATGCCTAGCAACCCAAAGCTGGGAAGGTGGTGTAGTATGCCTGGACGGACACACAGTTTACTTTTTGGAACAAGGACAGAATTCACTTTGATAAAATGTTGTAGTATAATACCTTATAATACCTGTAAAGTGTTTTTTTTTTTGTTTGGAGATCCCTCATCTTTGGTGCAAGAGGATTTCATTTGATTTAATTAATCAGGGGAGTCACCACCAAATAAAGTCTAGCCCAAATAATGGGTTCCTGTTTTGTATGTTGCACAATGGAACTTCTGTCTTTCAAGTAAAGAACTAAAATGTGCTGTCTGAGATGTCTTGTGTCCTCCATGAAACTAGAAGAATACAACGATATACTCATATTAACACAAGGCATCCATTTTTCTCAGTTGGTCCTCTTTTTATTTAACAACTTGCCTGTCTAATATACATACCCTTAGTCACTTTAATTGTGTTCAATATTTATGACTATATTTTCTAAGATTGCCTGTCTCACACTCATGCACATTTATAGGATCATAAGGTGTTGGGATGCTATATCGGGTCATGAAATATATAGGATGACAGTTGGGCTTGGAGGCTCAGGAAGCGGGCCCGAACTTTGTATATGGTCATTGCTTTCTCTAAGGTAACAATAAAATGTGTCGCTTTTATCTATGTTGGCTCTTGAGCTATCTTTTTTCCCCAGTCATCTAGGGCCAGCTCTGGGCGAGCAAGGTGATCGCCTAGGTCCCCCATCCACAGAGGGCCCTAAATCCAAAAAGAAAAAAATGTTTTATTTTTTTGAGATTTATTTTTATTTTTATCCTTTTTTTAATTTTTGTTTTTTATTTACTTTTATTCATCCCTATTATATTTGGTTTTGTTTTTATAAAAATCAATTTTAAACATTTGGTGTGAACACGTAACATGCTACTTTTCAGGGCTGGCCTTGCAGTCATCATTTGTTTTGGGAACAGTTAAATGGTCTGTTTCATATATTGATATGGTTCATTCTAACCTTTCTGTTTCAGGAATGGGACAGTTGTCAGTGCAGATAGTACAGGTAGTGTTCAGTTCTGGGACAGTGGCAAGGGGGCTCTCTTGCTGGCTCACTCCTTCCACAAGGGTGATGCAAATGCCCTGGCAGCAACTCCCAGTCACAATAGAGTGTTTTCAGCCGGTTCTGATGGGCAAGTATGGAACTTCTGAATTCCTGTATCATTTGTGTTTCTTCTATGAATGCTTATGGATTGCAAACAATGCAAAAGTTACACAATCATAAAGGTTTCATATTTTTCTGGATGATTGTAGCTTTCACATCTTAAGAATATATTGAGATTTGTCCATGCGCGGAACAGTGCAGAAGCATTGATGTTGGATTCCTCTTCGAAATAATTGGTAATCAGAGGGAAAAAATTCGTTATTATTTCTCATCATCTTTGGGGAAATAAATGTTAATAATTAATTTGGATGGTGAAGAACATCAGATGGTTTCGGGAAGTGGTCAGAAGATAGAATGCTCGGGTGAAAAGTACAAGGATCTGTCATATGATAGAACTTCAAGTGAGCATGACTTTGCACTAAAGCCTGTGGCAAAGCATAGTCCACAGAGCTGATGCCAAATTGTTGCAAATCATCCAATGCAAAAGTTCGATTTCTGTCAAACCCTTTTGAAAGCATAGGCTAGCAATTCATGAGAAAAATCTCACACAAAGTTTCTCCAGTGCAGAGGATTTATGGTAGCTCCAGTGAAGAGGATCCTGGTTCACCAGTATATATATGCATTATTTTTCTTAATGAACCAGAGGCTGTTGAACACTTCCTCCTGGAATGCAATAGGTCTGTTCATGTCTGGAGTTCGATTTACTCCATGCTCAAGCCGGCCTCACCTTTTATAAGTTCTTTGAAGGTCATGTAGTCAAAAAATACTTCCTTTTGGTTCTGCTGGACTATCTTTTTTTTTTGAGATGAAGATTGGAGCAATTTTATTAAGAAATGTCCATGAACAAGGAGAAAGGGTTCTGCTAGACTGTCTTAAATGAAAGGAACACAATTTTCTTAATTAAGAAATACAGTTAGACATCAGAAGTGTGGAGAACATGATGGGGATTAATTAGGGAGTGCTAAAGATGATCCTGGCCAAAGAAGATGTGTGTTCTTCTGGGTACCTGGAAATAATGTGGTGATTGGAGAATCTGTATGATATTATTCATGGTGTGAGGGTGGGAGGGATATGGGAGAGTGAGTGTAGAAAACTGTTTTTTTTTTTTTTGAATAAGGATAGGAACTTTTGTTAATTAAAAGCCCCCGAACAAAGGAGACGAGGGATCTCCAAAAGAAAAGTAAAAAACAACCGATATGAGCAAAAGCCCAAATCGTATAAGCACAATAAAATTTAAATCACTTCCTCATGAGCCAAAAATGACCCATAATCGTGGTATGGTTGTCTTCCTGGAGAATCATCTTCACCCAATCCTTGAGTAAGTATGAAATATGAGCCCAAGTATTTTTACATATACCCTTTTCCTCTGAAATAGACATTCATTTCTTGTCAACCAAATACTCCAATATACTGCATAAGGAATTAGAAGCTGAAATTTAGCCATATTACTACGATCCCCTTTTTTCTTTCTATGACGAAATAGGTTCCACATCTCATCAATATCATGGAAATTACATGTCGAACCAATTGCTTTCTCAACCAATTCCCAAATTGATAAGGCAAAAGAACATGTGAAGAATAGATGCTCTCTATCCTCCTCGGTTAATCACTCAGGTTTCCATATATCTCATAACTATTGTCTAACCTTTTCAATTTGATTATCTTAATGCTATACTATTGCCACTAGACTTTCTCTGGATGTTTCTTTGAGAAAGACATTCTTTACTCGTCAACCACTAGTTATATCTTCTAAATGTAGTATTTAATTGAATGACAGATCCATTATGCTACCTATTCTGCTTAAGGTGATTCAGTAGTACTCACTGTCTTGGTCACTTAAATTATGCTTTATTGTTCTCAGGTTGTTCTGTATAAGCATTCAAATGAAATGCTTGGTTCTGAACAAAATGAGTCTTCTACTGAAGTCACTCAGAAATGGGTGTATGTTGGTTATGTTAGAGCTCACACACATGATGTCAGGGCCTTAACGTTGACAGTTCCCATTAGCAAACAAGGTTTACAGGATAAACAACCACATCTAATTCTGTTCAGTTTCCATTTGTCCATTCTACACTTTTCATCTAACTGTGATCTTCTCTTCCCAGATTCATCATCTGATGACAAGGTATCAAGGCCCCGTCGAAGGCAGAAGCCGATCAGTTATAGTTACCATAAGTGGGCACAAATGGGTGTCCCTATGCTTATATCAGCTGGTGATGACACAAAACTTTTTGCTTATTCTGCCGGAGAGTTCACCAAGTTCTCACCTCATGATATTTGTCCTGCACCGCAACGGTTGCCCATTCATTTGGTGCTTAATACAGCAATTGACGGTGCTTCAACCATTATGGTTCAGAGCTCATGCTCGGTAGATGTTTTGCCCATCCGCCTAAGGAATACTACTGAGGCTACAGGTTCTGGAAAGAATGCAATTACCCAATTACTGGCTCGAGTCAAGAGCAAAGGATCTCGGAAAGTAATTAGCAGCACTATATCCAGTACAGGATTATTTTTTGCCTACTCTGATCACGTGAAACCTAATCTCTTTGAATTGAAGCATGAAGTAAGAAGTAAAAGGTGGACTGTCGGTAAAAGGAAGCTGCCGCAGGAGCTTCCTTTTGCGCATTGTATGATTTTCAGTGCCGATTCATCTCACCTAATTCTAGCAGGTCATGACAAAAAGATTTATGTAAGCTTCCTTGAGACTTTTTTTTTGGGAAATATTGGAGCATTTCATATTGAAACATGATACCCCCGAACAAAACGAGACGAGGGATCTCCAAAAAAACCAAAAAAAGAAATTAAAAAGACCAAGAGGGCTCACCCAAAAAGACCCAACAAAATCGTCACCTATTAACTCTCATGGTTGTGGGTGCCGAGCCTACACCTAGGAGCATCATAACCCACACCCGAAGCAAGGTTGTGATGGCCGCTCATGTTTTTCTCATGTATGCATTGCTTTTGAAAAACAGGTTTGTTGCATACGAGCCAAATAGCCCAACACACTGCATGTGGGACAAAGCTTTCAGATTCTGCCTTGTTACAATCTTATTTTACGGAACCACCCCTACATACCTCCTAAATCGATACAATTGTAATAAATCAGTCGGTACCCATTTGTTGCCCTACCCTGGTTTTGAGTTGTGTGAGCCCATTTTAAAATTCTTGAGCAACAAACTCTGCAAAATAGAGTGAGCTTATATTCCAGATCTGCTGGAGTCCTTTTTTACCCCTTCAAATCAGTCCTAGCAAAATTGCTTTTTGATTTGTTTGAGATAACTTACCTGATTGCTTACCTATTCTTGCTTGAGCAGATTGTGAATGTGCATAAAGAAGAACTTTTGCATACCTTTGAACCATGCCGAAAGGTTGATGATATGAAGCTTCCTCCTGCTGAGCCTCCTATAACGAGAATGTTCACTAGTTCGGATGGACAATGGCTAGCTGCTGTCAACTGCTTTGGAGATATTTATGTTTTTCATCTTGAGACACAAAGGTAGGACCTATTTCATTTTCTGTTATTAACTGATATTATCTTGGTTAATGAGTAGTTTAATATCATGATGCAATGTGAGATTTGTGTTATTTCTAATATTGCCTGTCACCAATCCTAATTCAATCAGTTCTTTGGATCTTCACTATAGTGGGTCAACCAGCATTATCCAACTATCATTATCAAGGTTTTACCCTCTGATATTCAGCTATTTTTCTTTGATTATGTTACCTTTTCTCTTTTTTTAAAATGCTGCCACCAGAGTTAACTCACAACAGTTCTATTTAGAAGTAAAAAAGGTCTTAAACTGTTTATCGACTAATATGAGGAAGATATAAAATGGCAACATACATTGGTGGAAAAAAGTAAAATTTACCATTACTTGGCAGTCTATTCTTAAATAAATTAAATAAAGATCACTATAATTAGAGGTGATCAATAGTGTACATGGCATGTTGTTTTTTGAGAGATCCCTCATCTGCTTTTTTTGTTCGAGGGGTCGTATTATCTAATTTGAATTGCTGTTATCCTCTTTCCAAAAAAAAGGAAGCGTACATGGCACTTTAGTCTCATAACTTATATTATATATAAATGTTCTGTATCTCAGATCGATTGTTTTAGAGTATGATTTGATGTGTATTATTATGTTATATATAATTTCTTGAAAACTTGCGTTAGGAGGATTATTGCCAATCTTGATACTTTTGAGTTTTGTACAATAGATTGGACGTTTCTTTCAGGTTTATGTTTTGTGTTTTGGTCTTCCATTAGACATGAAAGAGTACGTGACATCTAGAAAGTCAGTTAATGATTGATTAATGTGTGTGGAAATGTAGAGCGCTAAACTTGCACATTTGAGAAAATTATATTGCACTCCTATTTGTGTTACAGAAGTTTTAAATTTTTTAAGCCATTATGCTTTCTCTTTAAAGAGAATTAACACTCTTTTTATTTAAAAATCAAAGCATTGACATGTTCATGTACATTTTTGAGAGTTAGCGTTCAGTTATTTCAGTTAATAAGAGTAGGAAATTCTTGCAGGCCATGCATGATAATTTTGTCTTGCTGAACATGAAAAACAGTATGTTTGGATGCATCTCTTGCTAAATATTGCTTCAGTTTTCAATCTGTATTTCATGTGTATGTCTTTTTGCCATTTCTGTAGATTGTGACATGATTCCATCTTTGTAAGACAGGCAACATTGGTTCATATCCCGATTAAATGGAGCCTCTGTTACTGCTGGAGGATTTCCCCCTGGGAAGAACAACATACTTATCATCACAACATCCTCAAACAAGGTCTATGCATTTGACATGGAAGCCAAACAACTAGGTGAATGGTCTAGACGCAATACGTTTGTTCTTCCTAGAAGATTTCAAGAATTCCCGGGGGAGGTTATAGGACTTGCATTTCCGCCCTCATCAAGTTCTTCTGTTATCATCTACAGTGCCAGGTACACACTTTTTTTTTTTTTTGTGGTGGTTGTTTGGAGGGGATGACATTACATCTTAGTTTTAGTGAATGTGGAGATTTTTGGGCTTTGGTTTGAAGGGGAGGCATGAAGGAAAATGATGTCTTGTTTTACTATAACATCTATACGATTCAATGAAATAGAAGATTTAGAATCTTATTAAGAGTTTACTTGTAAAAGTTGTCTCTCTGATGGGATCTGACATGGATGTTTTTAGAAAGGAAAATATTACTCTTGCATACAATCATTTTTACAGTCCTCACATGCTTTGATTTTTTTGATGAAGTATACATATGCAACGAAGCATGTATCACTATGCAAAAATGAAGTATATATTCTATGAATTATCGAATTGTATATACCTCCTTGCACAAATAATAATAATAAAAATCACATGTTTCAACTAATGAAACATATGCCCTGTTAGAAAAAGTGAAAATGTTATACACAGTCACCTTTACAACCCCACATGTAGTCCGCACATGTTTTGATTTTTTTAAAATAAGTACACCTCAATAAGACAGTACTTTTATAGAAAATGAAGTATATTTTTTTTTCTTCCAATTATTTGTATGAACGTGTTATGGAAAAACTGAAAAATTTCCAATGAAGTATATCTTGTCCGGTGTGTATATACCTCATTAGACACCGATCGATGTATATTGGAACAATGCCCTTTAAAATATAGGACTATATACAAGGCCTACTTGTTATGTTCTCCCTCTTTATTTTGTTATTTACGACCTGATTTCATGCATACAGGGCAATGTGCTTGATCGATTTTGGGTTGCCAGTGGATGAAGACGACAAAGTTCTCACCAACGGTTTCGATACCATATTGGAGAAGTGCTTTGATTCCAATATCGCGAAGTTGAAGCGGAAATGGAAGGACATCAGCCAAAATCACAAGCCCAAGAGCAGGAAGAACTTCGAATTTTATGCGTTTAAGGATCCTGTTCTGTTTGTCGGTCACTTATCCGATAAGGCACTATTGATCATAGACAAACCATGGTTGGATGTAGTCAGGACCTTCGACGCCCCTGTTCACAGACACATCTTTGGAACCTAGATCAAGATATTGTGGTCCTTGATTTTACAAGGGGGTCCAACTGGGGCTTAGTTTTCCCCCTCTTTTTTTTCTTTTCTGATTTTGTAAAATGTTTTAATTATAATGATGCAATGTTAGTATGCTATGAGTTAATTTTTTAAAGCTTCAATTGATGCATACTTTGCTATATTAAATCATTGTCCAGTGATCTGACTTTTTAACCTAGTTTATTTTAAATAGATGAGAGATATGTCATCTTATCACTTTTGGAATGTGTGCTATCACTTTTAAATGAGGTGAGGGTCCACGTTATAGTTTTGTTATAGTTTTATTGGGGATGATAGTTTGTGTTTATAATATTAAGGTTCTATTCACTGCGGGGTTGATCTCACATGAGATGTGGTTAAAGGGTTGTAAACATAACTTATAGCTCTTATGCATTAAAATGCATTTTAAAACCGTAAATTAAAAAGTAGACAACATCTTGATGTATATTGCATTATGCATTATCGTATTCAGTATCAAAAGTCTATTAATTACGTGTAGGGCTGGTAAATGAGCCGAGCAGCTCGGGCTCTGCTCGAGTTCGGCTCGGTTAAAGCTCGTTCAGACTTGTTCGATTAGACAAACGAGCTGAGCTTGAACAAATTTTAAGGTTCGGTTTATAAATGAATCGAGCTCGAGCCGAGCCCAAGCCTAGACAAGCTCGTTTACTTAACAAAAAAAGGGGAAGAGCCGAGCCCAAGCTTGAGCTTATGTTACTTTCACATGTATAAGGTGTTGTGATTTGTGAAATATGACTTTTTAAATGCTAAACAAGGTTTTTTTAGCTAAACGAGCCCGAGTCGAGCCTTGATTTGAGCTTCAGCTTGACTTGTTTAACAAACGAGCCAAGTCGAGCTTCAACCGAGCTTTTCACGAGCCCAACGAGCCGAGCTTGAACACAAAATGAAACTTGGTCCCGAACTGAGCCGAGCCTGATACTAAACGAGTCGAGCCTGAACATGTCAAAGCTTGACTCGTTCGACTCATTTACCACCCCTAATTACGTGGTTGATCTCACGTGGGGGATCTGTGGTTGAGCTATGAACAGAGCTTACAGCTCTTACACATTTAAAATGCATTTTAAAACCATAAAAGATAAAATATACAATATCTTGATAAAGATTGCATTTTGATGTTAATAGATGGATTGTCCCATTTCATTCATGCCTATGAAAGAAAAGAAATATGCATGACATTTCAATGCATGTTAAAACTGGGAATAATAATTATCACCATTTTTTTGTGGTTTGTGGGGTCCAATGGTGATTTTTTTTTGACAACTATATAAGGTGAAATTGTTGTATTTTAATTTAGCGTAGTTGCCAATACTAGGAATATTACGTTCTCATTTTATTTACATATATTGACATGAGTAGGTTTTCAACATATCGCCCATGTTAATTGCATATCATATCATATTGTTTATCTAATGAACTAAAGTTCAACAGATTAATACATAAAAGAACAAGAATCAACTATTTTCTTATTCAAAGAAGGGAGGATCATTTTAAAGATACATGAATTGAAAATAATACATCCAGCTCCATGTGCAATCTCGTCTACA
This sequence comes from Acorus calamus, assembly GCA_030737845.1. Lineage (NCBI taxonomy): Eukaryota > Viridiplantae > Streptophyta > Magnoliopsida > Acorales > Acoraceae > Acorus > Acorus calamus. The sequence continues at coordinate 33,949,638 of CM060863.1, read as the reverse complement.
ATACATGAAAAATATATTTTCTAGTGAAAGTACATACTTTACCGGAACAAAAAGTAGAGTTAGTAATTAATCAAAATATAGGATTATTTAGAGCATTATTCAAAATATAATGAGAATTCTGTGTCAGAAATGGAGTTGGTGGTTAGAACATTATTATTAACACAATTAGATAAACTTATATGCTTTTATCTAAATGTTGGGAGTTAGTCCCATATTTTTATTTTATTAAAAACTGGTCACTTCATAAGAGTAGTAGTTCAGAAAGCTACCCAAACACAACAAACCAAATAGACTGTCCCCACACGCTTAGCGTCGTGATAGGGACACCCTCCCCTCCCCTTTGTAGGAAGTTAAATCCTTGATTTCTGCCGTACATACTAGTTGCTACAGCCCTATGGACTGATTATTATAGTCCTCCGGGCTGGTTGTTAAGGGCTCAATAGCCCCATTTCTCTCTGCTCTGGTTGCAGAGCTTTTTCGTGCAAAAAAAAAAAAACAAATAGATTAAAAAAAAAGAGAAGGTGAAAGAATAGAAAGAAGCAAAGAAGTCATGGCCTAAGCTAATAAATAACATATTATTAGTGTAACATTATGAGCTAATGATGGCATTTTAGGCTAGCCAAGTTGACCAACACACTGCATGAGAGAAAAAATGATTCAATCCTCTAGACTAGTTGCTACAGCCCTCTAGGCTGGTTGTTAAGAGCCTAATAGTGCTGTTTTTCTCTGCTCTGGATAAAGAGTCTTTTCCTATAAAAAAAAAACCAAATAGATTAAACAAGAAAAAGAAGATGAAAGAATAGAAAGAAGCAAAGAAGTCATGGCCACAGCTAATAAACAACACATTATTAGAGTATCATTATGAGCTCATGGTGGCATTCCAGGCTAGCCAAGTTGACCAACGCACTGCATGAGAGACATTTGAAATATTTTTGCCTTGTGCTCCCTTTTTTTTTGGCAAATTAACCCATGGATGGGTAAGAATCTACAACTCACCTCTAAATCCAAATCCCCAAGCTCTACCAAGAAGTAACCACATATCCTTACAGGATGTGGTTAACTCATGAACGAACAAATGTTATGTAGTCTCCTCACCTCCCCAAAGAACACAATATCAAAGATGGCTCCATTTGCTAAAAATTGCATGTGTAAGCAATTTGTCTTCGTAAAACCGTTCATGCACTATGACAGTTACACTATCGTAAAACATGAATATTATTTTTTATTTTTTCTCTAAAAAAACACTAATGTATTTCAATGTATATTTCATCTTTTATAACAGTATGTATTTCAATGAGAAATGCATATTTTTAAAAAAGAAAATCGATGAGAACTATGAACGGAACTGCAATTCCGAAGGAGACACAAGTGAGTTTCTCTCACCACTCACCACCAATTCAGACTGACCGCTAACTCACCACTCACCACGGATTGTCGAGACCCGATTGATTTTTTTGTTTGTTTCTTAGCTTCTTATCTTATTTTGACTTGTTTTTCTCATCTATATGCTCTCACCACTGTCCACCAATTCGGAACTCTGTAACTTGATTTCAGAAAGTGGTTCCATCTGCCATTTCTCTTTAGAATTTTTTTTCTTCCAATAGGTGGGACCAATCTTGATTTCTTAGGCTAGTAAAATGAACTGACAATCCAAGACAGATAGAAGGAAAGTGATCTACCAAGCAACCATAAAGACTTTTAATGAATGTAAACATTAAAGAATTCATAGAAAGACCTGTACAACATATATTCCTCCAAGGAAAACAAAAGGCACTCTCCATGTCTGACTTTAAAGATATGAACTGTTCAAACTTGCTCTCTTAACAAATCTTTAGAAAAAGAAAGAAAAAGAAAGAAAGAAAGAAAGGGCACCATGAACACTGGATGTAGTTCAGTGAATTGCACATGTTTGCAATTCCAGTGCTTCAAACCTCTACTGATATTACACATGATGAGTCAGTCACATGTTCATGTTATCTTAATCATCCTCTTTCAGCCTCAGCTCATACAGGTCATCCTCGTTGCAGGGGAATCGAAAAGGCTCTTCTTCCAGAGAATCCTTGAATTTTTTGGTTCCTACAAGGAAAATACGAAGATTTCCAATGGTGAATTAGTCCCATCTATCAAACCCATGATATAAAGAGAGATAGAGACATAGAAAGAGAGATAGAGAGACCAACCAAAGGACGTCCATGAACTGCGCAGAGGATAAAACACTTCCGGCTCTAACTCAAACTTGATATCATCCTCAGGAATCTTGTTAAGATCCTGTGTATAAAACACAGGGAAACTAGTAGTATAATTAAACCAGAAGCACGGAAAATTGATATGACTAACTTGAAAATACTATTCATTAAGGAAAAGTTTGAATAGTAAGATTACTCGAATTAGCAATCATGATAATAACTGCAGGTAATCACTGATAAAAAAAAGGGGACCATCATGATGATGTAATTGTAAAACAGGGAACTAGAGGCTTCCCTGTTTGATTGTTTCATCAAATAGATTTTACACAACGATTAAACAATTGTCCAATTGAAACAAAAGCCTCCACATATTTGATTGTTTGATCAAATAGATTTTACACAACGAATAACTGAAATGCTGAGTTTGTATGATTCGAATGACTACATGTTGCATTTTCAATACCCAAAAAGTGCATTGGTCAGATTAAATGGTCATAATTCATTAAGGTATATTATGGATGACTATAAAAAAACCTGCAACATTTCATCTTATATGTGCAGCATAACTCTTTCATCTCCTTGCAATATATAACCTATTTCCAAATTTTTAATGAGTACCTTGCTTGGCGTTCCCAGACCATGGGTAATATCACACCACTCACTCAATGCAGACATCACTTTCTGAACTTTCTTTTTCACACCTATAATTAAAGGGAATGACAATTGTAAGCAACCGAAAGAGATGAGATAAGGCAGATAACAGTGGGATAGGTAGAGACTCACGCTCTTCCTGCATGTCTTGGTGAAGCTTATGCAAGTCATTTTCCGTGAAATGGACATGCTCGATTCCTTCCTTTGCCCATTCATGGCACTTCTTCACTTCGTCTTCAGTAAGTGGATTTCTCTTTGGAGCCTTCTTGATGGTTTCACTTCCACGTAATGAAGATTTCTCTTTCAGATGAACCTTTAAGGCACCGGTCGTAGGTTTTCCAGCATTTGAAAGATCTGCTAGAGCCTTTCGGTTCTTCAGGCCCTTTGCCTCAGATTTAGAAACATCAACCTTTTCTCCATTGACACCCTTTCCTGTAAATAGACCAAAATGATTCTCTGAATAATGAAATAAATAAACAAAGTTCAATGCATAATCGCATTTCATATTTAGACTCGAGTGGAAAGTATATACCTCTGTAGATGTGTAAATTTTCATTTTGAACAGCAGAATATGTACCAGAAGCCATCTTGAAATCAACCTTCAAATCTATCTGTTTATCACTCAGATTATGCCAGAAATCATTAACAGGGCAAAAAAAACATGAAATTGTATAACTAGTGTACACAAAGAAAAATACAAGTTGTGAGCTTCTTTATGTGATAAGATATACATGTTTTATTATATTGGCATATATATGTAAACTGGAACCCAGAGCTTCCGTAAAATGAGATGAATGAGAAAAAGAATTTCAGAAATAGTTGATGCCACTGAGAACAATGGTTCCAAAGTTGGCAGCAAAAATTGAATCTTCAGAAAATAAGATGTCAGTTAAATCTTCGGAAGCAAGCCTTTATTTAATATCTTTAAGAAAACTGGCACCCAACCTGGCCTATGAAAATGAAATTATAGCTTCTACAACAACTCCTAGCAACATAAACACCCTACCTACTGATCCTCAGTAGATATAAAAAAATATAAGGTCTGCACAATCATGTCTCACACAGAACAATAGAAGCAAAAACTCAATATGCACATAAACATGCTCAATAGATGTTCAATAGATGCTTGGTGGAAGAGGAGACTACTGAACGCCTGTTGGTTCAATGCAAATATGGCGCCTTCTTAGTGTGTCTTCGGGATTGAATGCTAATTTCTCCTCTTCGGAGGGTATGTGGGAGGCAGGTAGGAAGCTCAAGAAGAAGGGGGACGGTAGTGCAAAAGCCAAGATATCATAATCCCTTGTCCCAACAGTGATATGGGCTATTTGGTCGACTTGGAATCACATTGTATTTGAGGGGAGAAGTTGTATGTCAAAAATATTTTGGGAGTTGGTGATGCGCTTCAGCAAAGAGTGGGGTCTTTTTGTGCGGATGCAAAGAATGTAATGTTCATAAGGGCAACACTTTGTATTGGCAGGTAAATTATTTTATGCTGGGAGTGAGTCTTAGTAGATCTCTCTTCTACTGATCTCACTTTCTAGGGTATGTCTACTTCCAAGGTGTCTTTGTATGGTTCGGACCCTCTTAATTTCTTAATGAATTTTGGTAGGGGTCTACCATTCCATAAAAAAAAAACACACACAACAAACAAATTCTACAAGATAATTCAGTCCATGACATTTCAAACAGTTCATTCGCTTCTACAACCAAAAGAGATTAAAATCAATTAAATGACCCAAAGTTCAGCCAAGCCAACTCCATCACCGCATTCAATCGCTTATTTTCCAACAATCACCACATAAGCAATCTTTCATATTTTTTTCATTCCTTCACCTCAAAAAGACCTCACTAAACCAAAACCCACATCAGATATCGCCCATTCAAGTCAATCTTTCATGTTTTTCAATAACATCACCAAGAAACAATAACCCACATCAAACTGGGTGTTCCCAAATCATCACTGACATCTTTTCAACTTTATTATCCTCAACAATCTATTAGGGTTTCTACAATCTAAAAAGAAACATAAAACACAACAAAATCCATTTCCAAGAACATCAAAACCAAAACCAAAACCAAAACCAAAACCAAAATCTATTAAAACAAAATTTCCACACGCTTTTTATGAACTAAACACACATGAACTTCAAAAATGAGTATTTTATGCAGAGATAATGAAATCAAGAAATCCTTTCAGATACGCAAAGAAAGCAGCGTGTATGGAGAAACCCACTTACGAATTCGTGCAATCGCTCCTACAAAATCACCGAAACTGTAACCCTAGTTTTTTTTTTCGAATTTCGAAAGGCAGAGAGAGAGAGAGAGAGAGAGAGAGAGGTGGTTCTAAACAAAAGAAGGGGAACAGAGAGCCGTTGGAATTTGGTTCTGTGACGAAAATACCCCTATCTTTTTAATATGACAAAATATGATTGGCCCGGCCCGATATTTTTAATGTTCTGAATTCGGGCCGCAACACCCCGATTTGGCCCAATGCTGCAATGCATAGATTAATAATTGGATAATATTTCGTTTCAGCCCATTTTCAGTTTAATTTCAGACTACATGTGTTTTGAATTTTTTAAAAATAGTATACCTCATCTAATGAGGTACATATTTTTACAAAAAAAATTAAAGCATATACTCTAACAATTTGCATGGATGTATTTATAGAAAATGTAATTTTTTTTTGAAACATATGCCTTGTTAACGTGAACATATATGTAATTAATTTTATATCGACGCATATAAGACTGAAAACGGATCTGTGTGTAACAACACCCTTAATAATTATTACGAGTGACATTGATTATGAGTGATGTATTCAGTCCGTTTTCATTTTACATTTGTTTGTAGTCTCCCAGTCATACACATTGATAGTGTATGACAATTATTATTATTATTTTTTATAAAAAAGTATATTACTATTATAATATATATGTACATACATATTTTATAACAATGTATGTTTCAATAGACGAGTGCATGTTTTTATAAAAAAGAAAATTGATATGAACTGCAAATGACGGTGCATACATGCTAGACATATCATTTTTTCATTAATTTTATAATGGGCGTTGATAACTCTGTCTGCAATCTCCCACCGTCACATCACTAATGTGTAATAGTCTAGTGCGTTATATATTACACCACTCAATTTACAAAAATTATAAAAAATATTCAATTCCTGTGATTATGTAATATTTTTTCTTATAAAATAAACTTCATCCTGTGATTATGTAATAGTCTACTGTTAGACTAGTATATGCTAAATTATAAAAGTTGTAGAAAGTTATGAGTTCATTACAATATATATATCTATATATATTTTTATTAGACAAATGTATACCTTAAAAAAAAATTCAAAACATATTGCGACTTCGAAAGCTGACTCCCATCCCTAACATATTTCCGGACATAAACTGTGCCAAGGTTCTTTTTATCAACCAAGCAACTGGACAAAAAGAATGGCCATTCATTCACATCAATGAAAAAATTTAGTGTACAACAATTCTGAGACCACAAATGGAGCCATCTTATTATATCCTATACAAAGGAAAAATATAACCTATAATGGGACATCAATCACCATCTACGTATAAAAACCAACTATAACAAGACAGAGACATACAAATATACAAACACCAAGAGACCGGCCTCCCACCGAGCGACGTAAATAAGATCAGTGAGAGCGTGTGGTCTCTCCATCACCAATAAAGAATGGATTTTCGATGTGTCATGGCGATCAATCTCACATTTACAAATGTAAAATTCCGGTCACGATGAGGTTCACAGCAAACGCCAGAAAGCCCAATTGAATCAGATTAGGGCGCGATGATGCAGCGTTCATGTTCAGCTGTCCTGTGTTCACGAATTCATTCCTTCCTGTAGGCGAGCTGCTGCTTACATTTACAGGAAGAGAACCTGTAAATCCAATGTTTGGAGGGGCAAAGATTTGGTTAGGATGTGAAGAAGCAATGTAGTCTCTCATGTTTTTATGTTTCTCTTCTTATCTGTATTCATTTTTTTAAAAGATTTCAATGTGGTATGATCAGCGATCAGATTTTTATCTTGTGATTAAACTGATATGATCCTCTATTCCTTTTTTTTTTTCAAGTTCATTCAATAAAAATTAAAAGTTGTATCTTTACATTATTGTTTTTATGCTACTCTCCTTCTCTGCATTCTTTTATTTTAGATTTCAACACTCATGGGGAGAAAAAAAAGTCATGCTGGCATTTTGTGATGTTACTTACAGTCGTAGCTTGCCCAGCCAATGCGTTGAGCCTCTAAGTCGTAGACGAAGATTTTGTCCTTCAGTACAAGATCTGGAGAGAAGAATGAACACTGTATGTCAATATTAAGATATAGGCCTTGTTTGGAATCAAAATTCAAAAACAGTTTTTTCATAAAAGTTGTGCTCAACCAGATTTTTCATAAAAACTATTTTCCTGACTTTTAACACATAAAAACCAAAATCTGAACAAAAAAAAAAATTAATTTTAAAAAAACTGTTTGGAGCTGATTATCTAAATATTGATTTTGCAGAAGAGACATCGAATGTGAAACATATGAATCCAAATATCACATTCAATAATCATATGCCACTTAATTAGCAAAGATATTGATTTGGATTATATGTCGAACCAAGGTGAACTATCCCTAGAATTATGCATAAATAAAGTCAGGTTATGAAAACTCGATGGCATTTTCAATGGATTAGCACATTTTCTGATTGTATGTAAATTTTCAAGGGCGTCTAGTAAGTACTGACAATTTAATGTGATACTGTCCTTGAAATGAATATTCTATACCACAATGTTTGAAATTGATACTAAGTGGCCATTAACGACTACAAGATGACGACTTTCAAACAATTACTAGTCCAGTTCATGCCCTTTGATTAAACCTGAACAGTTCAAATTTAACATTTCACGAAAGTGAATATTTTAAAACCCGAATACTTCAAATCCGAACGGATTTTCTGAAGCAAAATATGTTTATTTGTTTGTAACATTAATGTGGCATGCATTTGACTCCATCCAACTTGAATAATGAAGAAATAATTAAGAGCAAGAACATGAAATAAAATTATTTCATATAACTGAACAACATTTCCAAAAAGTTTTGAGGTCTTTGCATACTAACCTCCTAGAATTGTTATTCCGCTACCTTCATTTTTCTGCCATCCAATACAATATACTATTGATCCATCCTGTAAGCATAAACAGATTACATCAGTGGTTTTTAGCAACCAAGTTATCCTTTACAAGGAAAAAATGTCTATTTAATAAAATCAAGAACTGGTGAAATACTTACAAGAGAGCCCTGTTGTAGAAGATAATCATCAGGTTTTATATTCATCGATGCGCTTCCCTCGAAATTAAGAATGACGGAAGGAAATACATCATCTGCACTGAAAATAGAAAAAAAGTGCATACAAAAGTTAATACAGCCAATCACACTAGCATAATTTTCTTAAAAATTCCTGATAATAAAGCATGGTTTGAGAAATAGAACCTGCTGGCTGTCACAAAGCATTGATTTCCTTTCGAAACAAAGGAACGGACTGATTGTGGAACAGCAGCAGTTATCTGCACATAAAATGTTGTAAGGGAGAAAAAAATTTAACGATCATTTGTCATCAATAGACTTTTTAAGATTTACATCACACAAAGTTTGACAATACAATATACAAAAGTTGGTATGCTTCCTGAGGGTGCCATTTTATCTGAACCAGTCGATATTTTATACACCAAAATTGGAGTCAGGAAAAACTGGTCTTAAAATCACCCGATTCAAGAAAAACTTATTTAAAAAAAAAAGATTAGAATGAGGTAACCCTCATGATATTCCATTCTTGGTTCAAGCTTAAAGGAAAAAAAACAGAATTCACAAACTTACAGCACTAACAAAAGGATCATATGCTTTATCTGCAAGGTAGGCTAGTGTGGTTCCCGAATCAACTATGGTTCCTTGATTGCTTGAAGTAGAAAACACTGAAGAGTCAATTGACAAAGTTTTCCCATTGACCGCAATACTCAGCAGATTCAAATTATAGTGAGGCCTGAACAGAAATAAAATTAAAAAAAAAACAATCAGTCTTACTGAAGTAACCATGTAATTCAATTATCGATGTTCCGCCTCTGAAAAAAAAAAGATCAATGAGGTTCCCTTTAGTACTTGTATAGTGACTGGTACAATCACATTATAAAGCTGAAATGTTATTCTAATACTATTTGACAGTAAAGATGTTGGGAAAATCTCCCTTACTAGAATACCATTTTTGAAAGTCAAATAGTGGTTGAACTAGTCCAACAGAGAGATGGATTAGGATTTATACCTTTTATCAATCACTGGTATAGATAAAGTGAACACCCTGACATAAGGTTTTAATAAAAAATAGATGAATCAATCACCCCTCTCCTCTTTTTTATACTACACACATTTCACTTACGGGTAAATTTGATATTTAAAAATGTATGGATTATAATGAAGTCCATCCAAGGATAAAAGTGGTTTATATAACAACACTAACTAAGTTTCCAAAGATGAAAGTGGTTTAAGTTCATGGATATTACAAGACCCTGCATTGCAGTATGTTTAGCTTAAAAATCTTAATCCGCTGCCAAAGGGGGACTGAGACACTAGCAATTTACGATTCACAGATTTTATCAAAATCAAGTATCGAGTATCAACAGCTTCTTATAATTTTTTGACAGCAAACAGAATAGCATAAATTTATCAAAATCATATGCTAAACAAAATTTATACAGTTCAAGTCAAAGTGAACATACTGTGACTGGACTAGTGGAGTATAAGTGATGCCTGGCTCCACAATATGGCCAAGTACAAGTATACCACCACCATTGTCTGTGCCTTTCAGGCAGTGTGAAAACACCTTTGGGGCGACACCTTGAGAAGACAGTTGCGAAATGACTGACATGCCATTCTGACCAAACCCGAAAATTCCATCAACCGCCCTATCCGGCTTTGTCAGATCTCCAGACTGAGAGTTGCTACACCTGTGAATTTCAAAAGCCCCCATTTGTTTCACAAATAAGCAAGTGGATAAGAAAAGAATATACTTAATCCTTAAAAATTGGATAAGAAAAGAATATACTTAATCCTCAAAAACTTTGTTGTTCAGCATGGATAAACGATTATACTTGAATAAATTAGAATAAACCCTGACCACTATATCTAGAAGATGCAAATATAGTTCATTGCTGTTTATCCATTGGAAACTATAACTATTTTCTAATAAGACAAACTAACACAAAAAACCAAACTTACCCAAACCGAAAAAGGAATAAAAACCAAACAAAAAACCATCTAATTTTCCTCTATCCCCATATAATTATTTTATACTCGGAAAAGCTACCCACTAACCATTAAGGGGTACATAATATTACTGCATACAAATTAGATACAATGAAAATTTAAAAATATGAAAGAAAAACAAACAAACAAACAAATATCTACTTACCAAAAAAAAAGGCAAACAAATATCACAAACACAAAAATGCACTTCACATAAATTTTTAAAAAATTCCTACTTTTAACTGCAGAATGAATATGTGAAATTCTAATGATAATGCCTGATAGTAAAAACCATACATATTATGCATGATCTACCAAAATTGCGTCAGAAAACAAAGTGCCAACATGATACTAAGTTATCCCCTCTTCCAATTAAAAAATAACCAATACACAATATTAATATAATCAACAATCACCTATCATTCACCACTAATTACCAAAGTAAAACAGTAACCAACAACTTATGAATCATTGACTTACCCAAAAACAACAGAGGTCGAAGAATTCGACATGGACTCATCCGTCATGACAGAACCAAAGTAGAGTGTATCCGAGACATAGTACCCCGAGGTGCCACTACCATCACCATACTGAAATGTATACCCACACTGCGAGTTCTGCGAGCAGACAGCCTCGGACGTCTGTGAACTCAAGCCACACCTCTTGTCCGAGCACGAGATGGCTGATGAAGTCGACGACTTCGATGGGTCAAAGGATTCCAACGTAATCTAATCCAAATTAAGAACAAAAAACACAAATACACCAATTGGGTTTCAATTTTTCAATAAAAATCATTAACAACAGAGGGCGAGGGGGCTGAGTTCTTACGCCGAGGCCACTGGACGTGGGACAGCCAGTGCAGGAGGCGCAGGTGACCCACAATATGTCGCTGCCCGTATCAATCTGCACGTAGAATTCCTTCACAGGGTTCCCCAATTTCACCCTCGTAAAATACAGTCTGTTTGAACATAAAGAACATGTAAAGATGGGGGTTTTGGTTGTTGTTCTTGTTCAAGAACAGATTTTGATGTCATATATGGTGATTCATATAAACATATGATGAAATCCATATAAACAGATATTACAATGTACAAAGAAACGAAATTTGAAACCCAAACAAACTTCAAATGAGAAACCCACAAAAAACCAGAGGTGGAGGTGAGAATAAGCTTAAGATTACCCGACGGTGAATGGATCTCCCGAACCCTCGACGGGGAAATCGACGACTCCTCCGCCACCGCTGCCGTCGCTGACGGCGGAGACGGAGTTCCGGAGGAGGCGACCGTGCCGGGACCTATCGCGGGAGACGAGCTCGTCGACCTTGATCCTGCCGCCGGGGGCCCTCGGAAGCGCCGCCCTTTCCAGCTGGAGCGCCGTCGGAAAGAGTCCGCCGGCGGCGACATCCGACGCCACGAAGTGCAGAAGGCCGACGACGACGAGGAGGCCGGAGCGGACAAGGCCCAACGCCATCATCGAATCTCAAAAACGGTGGTTGCGCGATTTACGAGGCGTCGCGTGTGGAGGGATCGTTAGGCGGTGCACGAATTCCGAGGCCTGTGAGCTTTTTTTTTTTACCAGGCAAGACGAATCAGAGAGAGATTTTATAGAACGAAAGCGAGCATTCGAAACAGAGATTTTATATAAAATAATTAAATATTAAAAAATGAGGGATTCCGTTCTTCCCTTTTTTTCTTTTATTATTATTATTATTATTATTATTATTATTATTTTTAAATCAATTGATAATTTTTTAAAGTCAATTAATAAATATTTATGAAAAATTAGTAGTAAATACGAGGCTCTTATAGTCCTATGGGTCTCCTGCATTGCATGTAATTTAAGATTGTAATTTTTCATTTTGGACCTTCTAAAAGTTTTTATTTAATACATGCCCCATTTTTTTTATCTAGTCCACAAAATTGATGACAAAAATATATAGGAAAATGTTTGACTCAGCTCTTTTTTAGTTCCAAATACAGATATACATCACTTTTTAAATTTTTATTTTCAAAATGATATACCTCATCTAATCAAATATATATTTTAATAAATATTAAAAATATATTTTTTAATGAAATTATATGGATACATTTATAGTACGTGAAAAAAGATTTATGACGAGATACAGTGAATGCACGTGGTAATTAATAAGATACATAAAACTATAATTGTGTCTATAAAGCATTTAATATTTAACCATCAAAGATAGAAAATGTTACACACAGTCCATTTTACAATTCAAAACGCAAACCACAAATTGTTTTAAAAAAAATTATATATACATATATGTAATTTTTTTAAATGTGAATTATAATTTCTAATTAATTGAATGAGATTATTCATAAAAAATATAGAAAAAATTAGCGAGGTATAATATAATAAGTGAAGGAGACTATCAAAAAATATATGCTTGTATCTAAGACTATACAATACGAGCGTAGCAGAGCTCCCAAAAATATGAAATAACATTTAAAACAGACGGCTGAAATGCAGCAAAGGTAGGATGACATCCAACATGATGACCTTATTATAATATACATTTTTTTAGGGGTGGCGGGGACACAATTTGCAAAATATATTAAAAGTATCTCGATATGGAAAGTACGGCAAAAAAGGGGAAAACAAAACATTCTCTCGTAATCATAACGTGTTGGGGGTTGGTTGCTAATTAAAAACTATACCTCAATCAAAGAAGGTTTCTGTTTAAAAATCCTTCCCATATTTATACATTTAATATTTTTGTGTGAATTGCTACCTCAAGAGCTGCGTAACGTGTTAGAACTTAGAAGAGTTTTTAAGAGGACAGCCCATTATTCAAAACAATATTTATATCAATTTTAAATCATAAGTGTGCAGGGGTGGAGCTAAGGAGGGTGGGTTGAGGCCTGGCCCAGGCAATCCACAAAATATAGGCAGACTCATCACCTTCTAAAAAAAAAAGAAACAGTCTCGTGCATTGACGTGATCAATTATGTAACTTTATAAACATTATGATGTTGATCTATATATATAATTTTTTTGTTGTTAAAAATGACAACATTAGGAGGCTCATGCACGTTCAAATTGGGCATATCATTGACTACATGAGTGAGATTCAGAAAAGTGAACATCTACATGTTCTATAAATTAGTAGTGCTTCTGAAATGTGTTTAACTAGTTTTTAATCAACACACGCATGAATGTGCATGTAAATAAAAAGTATCCAAGTCGGGGCTATGTAAAAAAACACAATTTTCCGGGGGTTCATATACAAAAAAGAAGTTGGGTTATTTAGTTTCCACCCCTCCTAAACAAGTCAATTATTAAAACCCCCTCCAAAACACAATATTATTATAAACCCCCTTTAAATGCTAACTGGATTCGTAAAAAACTCAAATAAGTTATTTTTTAATGGAATATGTTATTAAATGATGGATTGACAATAATACTCTTACTAAAAAATATCATAACTTGATGGAAAAAAAACCCTTTCATTAACCTAAACCCCTTTCCGTCAATTTTTTTTAGAGTACTAATTTCTTTTTATTTTGTTGATTGTTGGATTTTACAAATTCAGTTAACATTTAAAACATGTTTATAATGATATTGTTTTTTATAGTGTTTTTATTTATAATTTTCCTATTTTATGAGGTGTAGAAACTAAATAACATTTTTTTCTATCAAGTTAGGATTTTTTAGTAAGTGTATTATTGTTAATCCATCATTTAATAACTTATTCCGTTAAAAAATAATTCATTTGAGTTTTTTTATAAATCTAGTTAATATTTAAAGAAGATTTATAATAATATTGTGTTTTAAAAGGGATTTTTAATAATTTGAATGTTTTAAGAGGGGGGTGAAAAGTGGAAACTAAATAACCCAAAGAAGGTTCCCATCGCTTCTGTAGTTGTGTGCCCTTGTCTTCTTTTTCCCATTTTTTGATGAAAACTATTCTGACCATATTACCCTCACTGATTTTGAAAAGTTGACATGATCTCCATAATCCTGATTAGAAATTTTCGAAGAAATGGAGGGGTAATAAAAGAAAAACAAAATCCGGCGGACACGTTTTCTGCATTTTATTTGATTTCGTGGGCGACACATTTGACCAGAAGGCGTCAAACGTTTCCATTTTTTTCAAAGGCGAAGAAAGAATCGCTTTATAGAAATGAAAGTCTGCTGTCTACTCATCAAAATTGACTGATATGTTGATATACGTGTCTCTATTTCCTTTTCATTACTATTACTGATATGTGTCACGGTCAACATAAAAAATATTTATCTTTACATATTTACATTATCTATCTATCAAGATGATATTTGATTTCTTTATACAACAGTCAACACGGCGGGGTGATAATACCGTGTGATTTTTTTTTATAGTAAAGTTTAGGCATTTTTATTAATGAGACACAATAATTGATATGCAGATGACTATAAGAAAATTAGGATACATGATGCAATCATTCATGCATCTTGAAAGATAAAGATACTGAAATTTTTTTGTTAATTCAACAACACAAACTTTAAATAAATTTTAAAAGTAATTTTTTTTAAAATTTAAAAGTAATATTTAATCAATTTTAATTATGAAATTATCATCTGAATTTTTTAGTTTTTCTAATTGTATTGATAGCTTATGTTTCTTCAAAAAATGCATAAAAATCAGCATACCAAATCATATTTTGATTATTTAAGGAAGAATCTCAACAAAAAAAAAATCATTTGATTTCATAAAAATTTTAATTAATATATTTTGAAATAGCCCTCCTTTGGTGGGTGGGGATGATGAATTGTCATGGTCATGGACTCCTTTCAGATAAAGTTATTGGGGTGGGTTATTTGGCTAAAGCATTGAAAGCAGAATTACCTTTCACAAGCAAATGTTCCATTGACTTGATCTTTGTGAAATTCTCTCCACACTTTCTTTCAGGATGGGTTTAAGCAATCCCCAAATACATGCTGGAGGGCCGAAAATTGACGTACTGGGTTCGGGTCGTCAGAATCCGTCCGCTCCTGTCTCCTCCGATGGGTGCTGTCCCGTTGTCGGCGATCCTCCTCCTTGAATGGACCGGATTCGAGGGCGGTCCGGGTTTGATTTGATTTGGACTGAACCTGATGTGATTTCTCAGGCTGCTTACGTATCCTGGCCAAGGGATCAAGTCAGACGTAGTTCCCCCTTTTTGATTTTGGGATCCATTGGGAAAGCTCCTCCTCCTGATAGGGAGAATTGGTTCCCTTTTATAGTGTTTTTTGGGATCTGGAGATCTCATACTTGTGGATTAGATGGGATCTCTGATTTATGATCATCAACAGGGATAGGGATTGACCAGGTTAATCCAGTTCCAAATCTCATCCCTAGGCTCCTTAGAGGTTTGGGATATTGATCAATCTAAATCAATTGGATTTACTAATATTAAAAGTTGATCTAGTCATAAATCATTTTCCTGGGCTTTTTAGAGGGTTAGGATAATGATGGATCTAGATGTATTAGGTTTGTCATATCCAATAGGTTTGACTAAGTTAGGATTTTAATCGGTTGACGGGCCGGATCTGCTAATGGTGGGTGATCCGGGTCGTGGGCCCTTGTCAATTCGGTCATGGGCCGCCGGTACATGGAGCATAGTTGGTGGGCCTCATTTTTTGGACCTACACATGCCATGCTTTTTCTCGAACTTATCTTATGATCAGTGAGGGGGTTCATTTTATTCTATGGTTTTTAATGACACAGAATTTCCAATATTAGTCTAAAGATCATGAATGTGTTAGTAGATGGTAATACGAATGGAAATACTTCCACATTGGTTAAAATAGAAAAGTTATTCTCATTTTATAAGTGTCATTTATTGAGTGATGTCTGAAAAGATAAAAGGGACAAAGTGTTTGTTCCACATATGCGTGCATAGCGTTGGTAGTAAGCCGTTGGGCACATTTTGACACCTTATCAAGATCAATTAGCACATTTTGGCATTGCTGTGTGATAAAAAAAATAACAAGAGAATTCTTCATTTCTAGGAATTCAATTTTAATAGATTTTGTTGAAGAAGAAATTTGATCTTGAAAATATATTCATGAATGAACACAAGAATGAGGATTCCAAACATAAATTTTCTGTTTTAGTGTAATGAGAATTTCTAATGAACGCCAAACGGGCCATAAATCACAGATAATATCATGTTTATTATCTGCTTCTGCTGTTTGGTCTAGTTATGAATGTCAATGTGAATGCAATTAACTCTAATTTAAAATGTTCAGTACCTAATCAATTAAAAACATTTGACTTTGTCGATCAAGGTGACAAACCACTCCTCTGGAATTCTCCAATTGTGCTTCTTTTTCTACTTAACAAACTCAATCAAATGCCTTTCATAAGATAATGCTGTCACGTGACTTTATATATGCTTAGATCAAAATCATCAGTTGTGACATGAGAACAAGATGACTTGTGGAGGCAAATTTTACTAATGCAAAACTTACACACGCACGCACACAGATTGCAACATATTGTATTTGTTATTTATTTAAAGATAATGTTAGGAACATTGTAGTATATATGCTTTCATAAAGTCTTCACATATTAAAAATTAAAATATATAATCAAATGGATTAAATATATCCGTTTATACAAAACAAAAAAGTTTCACCTAACAAAACATGTAATTCGATAGTAAAATGTGAGGGCAAGTGGGGCTGCAGACAATGATTGTGCGTGACAAACCCCTTTATTTAAATTGCTCACTTCAAGTGTTTTTTTGGGTGGTATTTTATCTTGATTGAAGAAAAACTTAGCTTAATTTTTTTTTATTGTTGTTACACACCGTCATTTTTTCAGTCTCAATTACAATCTGATATGCTTTAATTTGTTAACGTCATATACTCATATTAACTATTATATGTTTCAGTAGAAATTTTTTACATTTTCTATATATGTATCCATGCAATTTATTGAAGTATATATTTTATTTTTTTATAAAAGTACGTGCCTCATTAGATGAGTTATAATATTTTAAAATTAAAAAAATCAAAATGTGTGTGAATTGGAAAAGGGACCATTCGCAACATTATCCTGATTTTTTTATGGTAGTGTATTTTTTTATTTTTTTCTAATTTTTTCCTCCTTAAATGTATTTTATTTATTTTTTATATTTTTTTATATTTAAACTACTTGTTAGTTAAGTACACTTTTCTGTTTTTTGATAATTGTCTTATTTATTTATTTATTGTAGGGGTCAAATTTCTTAGACTCAATTCTATACAGTCATGTGCCATCCATGCGTCTCACATGAGACTGCCCGATAGCTGATGTGTGTTCGCGGACGCTGACAGCACCATGATATGCGTCACCCCGTCCCACCTCGTTAGTTGGGAAGTCCTTCATTGTATGCGCGAGACCAGATACCATCATATCCTCAACCGTATATGCAGGATCTCATTGCATCCTCCAATACACTAGATCCCACTGTATCATCCTTTCAACATTGCTATGGACAAAAGATCAGGAGAGTATTCGAACGGGCGGTTATGGGCGATATTATAAAATAGGAATGCAATCCCAAATACAAACTATATAAAATTCATTTTACAAAACTCTTAGACCTATATATTATGATTTGGCCATCGGAGGACCTTTTGCAGGTCATGACCCCTTCTTTGATTGGTACACGAAAGACATTTGTTGGTGCTTCGACCTAGAGGATTGGAGGAGCAACGGAATGCGTAGATCTGAATACCCGATCCGAACCTTGAGCCTGGATGATCAGGTTTTGTTCCCTCCATTTGTTAATTATTTTTCCTCTTCATAACTTCCATCCAAACTCCAAAGACTTGCCATTGAAGAGATTTCTTGGTGAGACAACTCTTAGAAGTCAAACAAAAGAAGAAGAAAAAAACATGTGGACAGAGCATCCACACACACAATTTTTGACAAGTCAAAATACACAAGTATTCTAGAATAAAACATGATTTAGGTTTGTTAGTTGCACCAGTATTCTAGAAAATGATTTAGGTCATCTGTGACCAACAACAGACTTGTGCATGAAGGAACAATACATATGGTTAAAAATCAAAGCAGTTATTGATGGAATAATTTGCCATCAAATGTCATCAAAGTGCTTCAACAACAAGAAGTCAATGCTTAGATACTTATTAACATGAGATCGAAGTCTTTTCATAAAATTAAATACAAATAAACAGACTTGTTTACTCTGGTTTGAATAATGACATATCAATATGGGCAGGTAGGTTAAGTAAATCTTTCATTTTCTTTAATGATTTGGTCATAGATTTTCTAGAAGATAGAAAAAGTAAAATACCCTTTCGATTCACATATAACTTATTCCATCATTAACTATTATAATTTATTAATACTAAACAAATATATTATCTTTTAAAATTAAACATATTCTTCTTTTATCCAGGTTAAAATAACATCCATATGACCATATAAAATGACTATCATTGGTAATTTTGAGCTAAATTGATATGAATTAGAGAGGAAATACAATTAAAAATTATAGATAATATTATTCTCCAATTATAGTCCCACATGCACTTCACATGATTTTTATTTTTCTAAAGGAGTATTTTTTTTGTGAATAAATATACCATTGGTGTGTTTGTTAAGAGTTTTCTTTACATTTATGAGAAGAGAGGTAGACACTTCAGTCAAAGCATTGATTATTTATTGATTATTTGTTCTTTTTTAGGTAGTGATATAAATTATTTTGAAATAGATAATTATTTTGGTATAAATAATTATATCAATAGAATAAATCATTTTCTGTTTGCTTGTGATTTTAATTATTCTCAGTAGAAAATATAATAATGAAGTATTTGTTGTTTGGTTGACCATGCATAAATTGTGAGGAAAAAATGAATATGATGTGGATAAATATTTATAAAAAATGAAAAAAAATATATTTGATTTATGGGTCTCCCTGATTTAAAAAATGTTTTTTTTTAGAATGGCAGACATGCTATCACAATTTTATCTAATTTAAAAAATATTGACAAGGTGATTTAACATGTGAGCCCCATTTATACTGGTGAAATAAATTGAGTGGAATAACCTAATTTTATTGTGAACTAATTTTGTGGGGAACCATGTATAAAATACTAATACTAGCTTATTCTCATTTATTCTAGTACAGTTATATCTTTTATTTCTTGAAAACAAACTGATGAAAAGCAATATTGATTAAATCCCATCACAACTAAAGTTTTTAAATTGCAGCAGGAGTTGTTTTTCTCAAATTATTCGTCTTATTTAGAAAAAATGGTCTGAGGTCTCTTATTTTCCTCCAAGTCCCATATTGTTGCTTCCCTCTCATTTTTTTACTAGTATTTATTCGGAGAGAATACTTCTAACACTTTCAAAATACGAAGAACCACTAAGTATAATTACATTAAACATCTACATGTATAATAAATTAATTTTTAAAAATTACTTCCAATGATGGTTATGCTCAAAGACGTATATGATACGGGACAAAGTGAACAATGTCTTATTTTGTAAACTTTAGACATTATAAAATTAGATTACGGAAGAGTCATACAATATATATATTTAGGGCAGTAAATAAAGAGTAATGTGCGTAAACAAATGCATATATACATACAAACTCAATATATATTAGATATATATGCACACATAATAAGGTAATACACTTAATCTATTTATTATATGTTTGTGCCTAATTGTGTCATGTCTTATCGTGCCATGCTCACTAATGTGCCATGTCAAAACAACCTAACATGTCGTGTGACTGGCCCAGCACAACCTATATCCTCTTAACATGCCTTGTCATGCTGTGCAGATTTTTTAACACATCGCGCGCCATTGCCGTGTTTTACTAGCATGTCTCATTGTATAACAATCACTATGGATCAGCTCACTATGTAACAAAGCACGAGTAGACTCGCTAAGAGGATGTTTGAAAACCTGGGCTTGCTTATGCAGAAGTTAAAAAAGTTGAACATATTTCCAAACGGTTGTGAAAAAATATGTTTAATTAAGAATTTGTATCAACTTTTATTAAAAATGTATATATATATTTTTTAAAACAAAGAAAACGAGCTTCCTCAAAATCAAGGTTTATTAAACTATTTTATACAAAATCATAATTTTCTTGTTTCTCCAACTCTTATCACAAAGCAAAGCATACAACAAAATCCCCTATTTCACTGAAGGTCCATATTTTGTTACATGTGGACTACAAAGTAAGCTGTAAAACAAATTGCTACAATATATATACAATTTATTTGAATGTTTTACAACCAATCATCTGAAAACTGATTTTGCAAGAACTGGAACCTTAGCCATTCACATTCAACTTTAAATTGCCAAATCATCTACATAAAACTATTCTAAAGGCCACCCTTGATCACCACCTCCAGAAGAAACAGTTTTCACACACCCAAAACCAAAATTTACATTGCAGCAAACCAGCAAATACACAGCAGAGACAACAATAAAATCAGCTCATTTGATATATTGAGAGAGCCACTTGAAGCCATCTCCATAGCCCATCTTTCGGACAATGCTGCACATGAACACCTCAAGTGGGCGTATGTTGGAGTCGTCGAGGTCCACCTTTCCCTTCCCCGTGGTGAAGTTGCTCAGCCCAAGGTGGTACCGGAGCTCCTCCTCGGAGGCTGCATATGGGATGTCAATCTTGTTCCCGAGTATCAAGAACGGGACTTTGGTGAGGGAATCGTCGGAGAGGAGAGCGTCGAGCTCATTCTTGGATTCGGTGAACCTGTCCTTGTCGTAGGCATCCACCAAGTAAACCACTGCATCGACCTGAACATTTTTTGGTTACATTAGCATGTGAACAATAACAAGTTGAGGAATGATCAGGCATAAAAAAAGAAAAGAAAAGTGGATGACAAAACAAGCATGAGTTTCACTAAATGGAGTAAGTCAGACGTACATTTCAATTGTCTGACCCGAATGGAAATATCGAACAAGCCATTCATAAATATGTCTACAGTAGGGGTGACACGTAAATCTTTCACTACATAAATTTATTTTACTTAGAATAAGATGTTGCTCTAGTAGAGGATAAGATGAGAGAATCATGTAAAATGGTTCGATATAGTCATCATTGACGGGTAAAAAGTCATGATAATAAGGAAATACATGTTCACCATATATGTTTCTAAGGACGTGAAGCATAAGATGTCAAGTGTCTAAAAGACACATCAAAATATGAGAAATGGCATGCTATTCAATCATACTATATCAAAATAGGATCAATTTCAGACTAACAAGTGGATAGTGCAGAATACATCCAGGCCAAGGTAGATTACTGCTAAATAAACTCCTAGAAAACTGAAAGGTTTTTAAATGGAATATTGTGATCCTAAGAACACACATCAATTGTTTTAAAACAACTAAAAGATCATAAGAAGCTTTCTTCTATAGTTTAATCTTAGGCCAAGACTGCCAAGTTATTACATGAAATTGATGATCCAATGAAAGATGGAGTCAAACTTCTCACAATGCCAAGTAGATACAACATGTTTCTCGCGGAAAAGAGTGGCATTGACTTTTAGGATGCCAGACACTGCATGATTATTTTAGAAGTGGATTATATCTCTGACTATATTAATACATTCATAAACTTTAACTCCTCAGTCCTAGAAAGCAAAAATTGGCTCATTGCATAGATGAGGCCCAAACCCACCTAACAAAATCAGGAATCTTTAACACCTGATATAGTCTTCCCAAAATCCCAGGCGACAAGCATATCTGACTGTCCCACCAACATACTTCACAATGCCCAAGACAACTCTCTTCTCCCCTCTTCCTCCATGTCACCCAAGTCGATTGAAGGAAATTATGTGCAAGTGGGAATGTCGGATATAGAACGACTTAGGAAGAAATTTTTTTTTCTGAATAGACTTGATCAAATGTTAGAATTAGAGAAGATTTTAAGAATCATGAGGATGGTTTTTAAGGTCACTCCCATATATTTCAAGTTAATTTGAGAGATCATGATACAAGAATATGAATTAGAGTCGTATAAGCTAGTAATGTTTCACAAACTTATTTTCCTGTAACCAGAGTGTTTATCTAAATCAGTTATGTGCCCTTGTCCAACTTCATTGAAGATGACAATCCTCCTGTTTCTTTACCTATGGAAAAATAAAAACCTTTATAGGTGAAGTGCAGAAGTATTTCAATTGTAGAAACATTTTCCTATATTGTCAAAGCTCTCATCACCTACATGGTTTTAAAATACATTGCATGTTGTCACATTGCCACTTATTGAAAATTTAAAAAACATGTGACACCAACATACTGAGCAATACCACATGGACCAAAGGAAGAAAGTGAAACACTTTCTTCTTCTACGTCTTCTTCTTATTCTTTCTAATGTTCTTCTACTACCTATTCATCTGTTCTACTTTTACTATGTTTTTCCATCATTCTTCTCTTTCTCCTCCCCCTCCCATTTTATAGAGGCCAGAAATTAACGCATTAAGCAATGTCATCTACATATGTTCGCATTCCATCACTTATCGACAATGGAACACGCCGATATCATATTGTAAGCGTTGTATACAATATTGCAAGATAGAAAGGCACACATAAACACAAACATCAATTTTCTTATAGGTAAATTGGAATTTGAGACCCCGACCCAAACAATAGCATAAAACATAACAATTGAGAAAGAAACCTACACTAAATTCCTATATATAACATACACCTTGTCCCCAGCCACCAACACCATATTAAAAAAGAAGCCAGAAAGGTTGTGACAGATACAAAAGGCCCCAAACACTCAAAAACCCATACTAGTCTTATAAAACATATCACTCCGCTTTCATCACCCCCTTCACCCATCCAACTCCTATATTTACACCATTGGTCTCGAGTTTAAATCCTCCCGGACTTACCTAATGCCCCGTTTATGGGTGATTCTATGCATCTGAGGCTTTCCCAACATTTAAAAAATATTTAATGTTGGAAAATTTACAATCTTCTCTCTTTGATGGACAATACAACAAACAATCTATAGTGCCCCTTTTTCTAGCCCAACCACAGCACACCACGTGTCACCAACTGATCGGGCCACCCCTTGTTCAGCTGATATTCCCTGATTGGACATGACTCCCTCTCATAAAAAATGTACGATCCCCCCCTTTTCAAGGGGAGACCTCATTCAAAGGTATTCAAACCATAATTTAAATGAGACGTCCCCCCCCCTCCCGCGGATCACCCAAGATAACCCTGGATCCCACTGCCTCCTCGCCCGGGCGATTATAGGCTGACTATCCAGAAACTCAAAGACGCATAACGATGAAAATTGAGAGAATGATAAAGAGGGGACTCCATCATTAGGGTAAAGTAGGTAATTCATTTACGTTTTCTGCCATTAGCTAATCTTCTACTGACTTGATCATTGGATGGTTTTTGGCAGGAACGCCCCCTTTCACCAACTCCGGAAGGATTTCCAAGTGGAAGGAGGCATTCATGAGAAACACAAATTTTTTTTTGTCACTAATGCATACAACATTGAACATTTGGGAAATGCCTAAGGGCCTCATTCTTGATTGGGGGAATATATGCGTGGGGGCAGGGTGTATTAGATTCTTCGCAGGGGCACGGGGTATTAGACTCTTGGCTGATAAACTTGTAATGGTCTACGGGCTCCTGGCCCGCAGTCTGTGGGTACTGGTAGAATTCTCCTCTACCTAGTTCCCATGTGATTGCTTCTTTTTCGTTATGTTTTGTTTTTCTATATTAAGACGTCGGCCTATCGTATAAATAAAAGAAAAAAACAACCACCCATTTAAAGAAACCACACAAACATAACATATATAAAAAAAAATTAAAATCAAACAAACAACAGATACCTTGGCATAGTAATCCTTCCAGACGCGACGGGCGATCCGATGACCGCCGAGATCGAAAGCCTTGAACTTTATCTTCCCAATGCTCAGCTCCTCCGAAGTCGGGTACTGTGTCGGCTGATGCTGAACCAATCTCTATTAAAAAAATAAATAAATAAGGATTCTTTGATCGAAAGAAGAGAAACCCAAATCGAGAAATCGAAAACCCATATGGGGAAATCGAAGATTGTGATCGACCTCGTCTTTGAGCATGTGAAGGAGGGTGGTCTTCCCGGCGTTGTCGAGGCCCAAGAAGAGGATCTTCGCCTCCTTCTGCCAGAGCCCCAGCGAGGCCAGGACCCCGTACAACCAGTCGACGAGGAACATTGTCGCCGTTTACGAGGCGCGGGTCTGCCTTGAAAACCGTGCACGGAGGGGGAATCGAAATCGTGCGTGGGAAAGAAGAGTATATAGTTTCGACTGTTTGTGGAGGATTTATTATATAGTTACGCTTCTTGTGATACACGTGTTATGTTAACACTCCCGTGTTTATCTGTGTATAAGCGTCGATTTGAAGATCAACGGATCGAAATGCATTGCCTAATTATATTAATATTAAGTCCGTCCAAAATCAGATATAACAAATAATTAGTATACAGATATTTAATAATATTCAAATTTAGATTTTTTTAGATAATTTACGTGTCTAAATATGAACATTGATTTAATATAATTGAATTTAAACAATTATTTTTAAGTAATTACATGTTTAAATATATATGAACATTGATTTGATATAATGAAATCTAAAAATCGTTATAATACAAGTTACCATATTTATAAATACATTGATACAAAGTACTCTACCTCTAGATCTTTTATATATTTTTTGAATAATTGACAAATTTAAATTATATAGTTATCTATTAAAAAAGAAGAAAAATACAATATCAAGTTTTTTAAATTTTTCATCCATCTCAATTTCAAACCTACTAATAAAATGTCGTTTCAAACCTGTGACAGGTTTGATTATTCCGTTTCAACCCAACCCAACGGGTTTTTAAGAAACCAAAACCCATTCTATCCAATCCTATTGAGAAGAAAACTGGTTGAAAAGTCCCAATTTTAAAAATATTTTTTAATATATTATAATTCTTTTTAATTTATAAACTAAATAATTATCATTATTCATTATGTTATATTTTATTATAAAACATGTTTAAGCATCTTATTCACTGTAACAATAATAATATGATAGATTTATTTTATTTATATATTATTAATTTTGAAGATACAAGTGATTTACCGTAAATGGGATTGGGCGGGTGATGTAACGGAGAATTGCTCTTTTTGAGTTTGTTAGAATTACTTTTCTTTTATTTAGGATTCGAATTTGATTAGGATTTCTTTCCTTTTATTTAATATTTGATTTTGATTTTTAATTTAAATTTAAAATTTTATGTAATAAATTTTGTAATCACATAATTTAAAAAGGGATTTTGATAATAGAATTTTATTATATTTAATTTCTATTGTATTTTTTTTGTTATCGTAGGAGGATTATCAAATACATAGAATTCCATCGTTTTAATATTCCCTGTTATATGCACACTGAAGCTCATTGTTATGTTATTCTACGCAAATCAACACCATTAGTTGATCAGATTAGCAAAAGAGCGTAATCTTACACTATATCAAGATGTAGCGGGTTTTACACTTGAATTCCAAACTCGTCTCGTATCTCTCAAGTTGAGATGGGTCAGGTTCGTGTTTTGCGTGTCAATAATATCGGGACTGCCATGACTAGGCCCCTCGTTCAAATGGTGTCATAATCCCCAAAATCTCATTTGGTTGGTAAAATAAATTATTTCTAATAATATATAATTATTATAGTATAGATTACCATACCAGTGAGATAATTTATTTTTCATTTTGTTGTGTTTTTAGTTATTCTTCTATCCAAATAGAGGCTTAATTTCAACTTATATATCACAATTAAGGAAAGGAAGTTTTCCAATCACATGCTCAAACCAATTGGTGAGATCAAATCTACCACCATTAGTTCAACTAAAATCAACCTACCTTGAGTTATTTAACTTCAACTCCTGTGAAAAAGATGCGTTGATGTGGTAAAACTGAGTTTGGAAAAGAGTTTTTACTTAATACCAGTGTTTTAAAAAGCGGCTCTAGGCGGGGATTAATCGGCCGCCTAGGCATAGGCGGGGCCTTTCCGCCTCGCTTAAGGCATAATCGCCTGTCTAGACGGTCGGCCGCCTAAGCGGGTCTAAGCGGGGACTAGTCGGCCTCAAAAAAAAAAAATTGTTGCATATAAAAATCAAATTTTTTTTGAATTATTTAATTGCTGACATTTTCTCTTTATTATTTATATAATATGTTATAGTTGCACCTATTAGTTAAGTATTATCTAAGTCATAGATACACTTGCATATTTTCTCTTCATGATTATTTGTATGATTCCACTTATGTTCTCTTCATGATTTATCTATGTGATAGTTATACATTTTCTTCATAAATATCTATGTGTCAATCATTTATCTTCTTTAGTTTATTTTATTTATTTTATTTTTTCAATATTTAGATATTATACACACACATATATATGCATGTATGCATTATTTTGTACTAACCGGTTAATCCCGATTAATCTCCGCCTAGCCGATTAATCCCTAGTCCTCCGTCAACCGCCCGACTAGCGCCTAGCGCTTTTTAAAACATTGCTTAATACAGTTTTTAAAATTAGCTTTCAAATAAAACATACTTTTATTAAATTCCTAAAAGCTGTTTTTTTATAACTATAAAAGACATTTTGGCTTTCTCCAAAAACGGGATCGCTAGGTGTTTGAAAATGAGTTCGGATTAAACATAATTTCTACAAAAGCAGAATTTCCAAAAGCTATCAAACTCTCAGTCTCAGATGCAACCCAAATACAACCCTGCCCAACTAATGGGACAGCTTCAAACCACTCTAATGTAAAACTAATCACAAAAAAATAAAATATATTAGGAATTTGAATGATAGTTAACAAATCAATCAAGATAATGATTACAAAAACGACATTGAACTGCATGTGTTCTCAGATTATTATGACTTGATATGAATCAAAGAGTGATCAAACTACATGTGATAACACTGATTTTCTCACCACACGTTTTGCTCGTCAAACGGGGGTCGCTGAGGACTCCCTCGATTTCAGGCCTCAATGAGTGCTCTCTTGCGACGGGGAAGTTCCAGAAGTACTCGGAGTTGTTGAAGAACACGTAAAATATAATGGCTGAAGCTAGGAAAAGCCCCAGAAGCAGCAAGTAGATCTGCCACTCTGTAGTGAAGCAGATGAAATGATCAATATTATTTTATAAAACTTTTGGTATTAGAGGAAGATGCCGAGTGTTTTATACCTTTCCAATCAGCAGGAACACTGAGCTTGGTCACCACTGTTCCATGCTGAGTTGAAGTTGACAGTATCACCCTGCATTAACTCATTCATTTTTAGAGAGAATTGGATGAATCACCAACATATTTTGGGTTCATCACCCATAGCTCGATGGTTGACAACAGAATTTGGGGTACCAAAGCAATAAATCATGCACGAAGGGGGGATGAAGGATTTGGAAAGGATCTTTGGCAAGCAAGATTAAAAATAAATGCAAATTCAAATACCTTTTAACTCAGGTTTAGTAATCAGTTTTGAACAGGAAAGATTTTTGCCTGTTTTCTGAACCAAAAAACTACAATAATAATACATGTAGGTCTTATATGGATTCCCCACATGCTTTGATTTATTTTCCCTAGATATAAACATGTAATGAAGCCTTAAAATTAAAAAAAGAAAAGAAAAGAAGAAGTATATGGTCCAATGAATTGAAAATACTCATTGGCACAAAATAATCACATACATCATCTAACAAAATATACATATCATTATAAAATCAGGACTGCATATAAGGACTATGTAATGATGATCTATAAACAAACACAGTTGAACAACCCATTTATAATTTTATGCAAAATGTGGTTTTTTTTTAATATCTAGTTATGTGTCTAGTATGGAATATACATTATGTCCCAATATATTATGAAGATTTGATAAACATCAGATCATATATAGTAGCTTAGGTTCAGCAAGAAACTTGTAAAAACATCATTATTGGTCCATGTGATTGCCAGGCTTCAAGATAAATCTTATAGTACATCAAAGAAGGGAACAATAACAATCTAGCTACCCATGATGTAAATTGACAGACCACAAATAGAATCCAAAACTTGTTTTTAATTGACTTCCTAATATGACTTTATATGCAATTTTTCTCCTTTTTGTCTCAGCGTTGACATGAACATACTGTTGGCAGTTTTCTTCCTTCCAACCAGTTTGATGTTAGGAGATAAAATTTCTTTCAGCGATAAAGATTTTAATATCTTTACTTCTGTAACTGAAGTATATTTCATTTACCTTTCAGTTGGACAGAATTCAATGGATGAAATGCTTGCACCAAGGTGAAGTTTCTTGCTCCAGTGGCTGATCTCCATTTTCTTCACTTCGACTACACAAATGTCGCCATCATAGCTTCCCCTATAAAAAAAAAGCTTAAAGTTGTTGGATGTATCATTGCATTTCACTAATTCATAGTTCTAACCACCAAAGCTCATTGATTCCACACTAACTAGGTAAATACATAATCACTTTGTCCTATAAATTACAGTCACACTACAATGATTTATATAGGAAGTGCTTCTACTTAGACAATTGAGAATAAAATAAAAATATACTATTATGTTGTATTACTCGCCAAAGATATAATTTGGAGGTTGTTCAGTCGGGAGGATAGATGGGTTCCAGTTATGCAGATATCATAAAGGGATAAGGCACATGTGTGGATTGCCCAAGATAGATAAGTCAGTTATCAATTGCCATCAGAGGTCAGTTCTAAGGATTTTTTAAGTATTCAAATCAGGAAGACAGACACCACAATGAACATGATCTTTACACTAACTTCATCTGTTTTTCATAAGACCAAACTCCTGGCCGTGATGCCCAGATTCGTAGTATGGGTTACTTCTCCATATCACATCCATATCTAGGACTCCAGTTTCAGTAATTAAATCCATGTACCTCAATTCACACGCAAACCCAGTCACATCAATACCATCCATGCATTATAGACTCGATGCATATGGCATCGTTACATTACAGGCTCCATTATATATAATAAGTCAAGGCTCATTAGTGTACACGTATTGAACAACAGATGAGGAAGAATAAGTACTTACAGTGCTAGATATTTCCCATCCAAGCTAATGGACAAAACAGAAATAGACTTTCGAAGTAGACTTTTGTAACCAATCTTTTTCCATGTACTAATATCCCAAACTGTAACTAACATTTTGCCACCTGCTTTACATATGCATGTCAAAAAAAATGATAAATGGACAAAAAAAGAGTTTCACCAAAGGTTATGGGAAGCAAACCTTTTTTTGTGGTGCAGAATAGGAATGGTTTTGTCCCATCCTTAGAAAATCGACAACATTCAAATGTTTCATCCTGAAATGTAATAAAAAATGTATAATGGGCGGATGTCATGAAAGCATAATATTTATGCATTAGATCAGCTAATTCATCAAATAAATTGTCAAACACTACACACAGAGTTGCGTGTCAATGTCGTCAATGGAACAACATCATTTGTTTTCCAGATTCGTGCAGAACCATCAGTAGATGTTGATGCTAAAAACTCTGAGTCTAAGCTGAAAAATAAGATTTAATATAACATCAGTGGACTGTGTTTGCACATATCAATGAATGAATAAGAACATCATCAATTCTAAAACCAAAATATTGAGTTCAAGTTGTTAACAAACCCACAAAAAACATAACAAAATGGAAATTATTTGAATAGATAATATGCATGTATTATTAACATCACACTGTAACAAGAACCATAAATAAGGTGCTTGTAATTGATATCATAGAAAAAGAAAAGAGACATCTAAGAATCCAGTGTTTGACTAGTCTGCATCCAAATTTCACAAGCAGTTATCCTAATTAGGGCACTGAGGGCATGTTTTGTTGCCCTGTCATCTTTATTAGAGTATCTAATTAACAGTGATTCCATGCATATATACACTATCATATGTACAGTATATGTTGATCAAGTACAACATAGTTCCTTAAAAATTCAATGTGTTTATCCTATTATTCTGACCAAGAAAGTGGATCCATCATCGTATTGAACATTTACACAAATGTTGTACTTGTTGTACTGATAAGATAATGACCAAATAAATAAGTAGTTGAATATTTATGTTTGTCATAATATTAATAAAGGCCAATAGTAGAAGGCATCAGAACAACATCTAAATTTTGCTTCCAATGTCCAATAATTTCAGTCCATAAGCTGGATGCATTTCAGATTCTTCAAAAACAGCTCATCATAAAAATGATGCAAGAGAAAGGGGGGAAATATCAAACGAGTGGGTTGATTTTGACCCTTTCTTAACAAGAAGATGAAAAAAATGAAGCGGATACCAACATTTCTGTTTCATAAGCATTCCATAAAATCATAAAGACTCTCATTCATTGTACCGTCCAATATGATTCCATCCAACTTACTGACATGACAGGGTGAATAATCATGTGATTATATCATGGTAAAGTTGACGACAGTACTGCCTTACAGTCCCAAAAACAGATTTCCCCAAACAGAATACTAAGTATAGAGCAAAATGAATATTCTCATGTTCTCCCATAAGGACGAATTGCACCCAACCGAATGCAGAGAATTTGACTAAACACCATACCTAAAATCCATGTCTCGAAAAGACTTGTGAACCGTTGGTTCATCCAAAAGTACCCTTAGACTTGGCCACTCAAAAATTCGGAGATGCCCATCCTGGATATATATAAAAAAGGAAATCAATGCTCATGAACCTCATACACATAATGAAAGAAAAAAGCACACAGAAGTTCATTGTTAGCAGTGCTCTTGGCATCAAAGCTCAAACCAGCAAAAAAAAAATATCCCCGCTACATCATCAAAGAATGCATTCATTGACTGATATAAACTAAGATATAAATTCAAAGAAAAAAAATTCTTCTGAAACACCCATGCAACAGATGTTACACACAACATGCAATTGTATAATCCATATCTTGGCGGGTTGGTAAAGGTACCCACTCTGCACTTGGGGGGGGGGGGGGGGGGCATCTCCAATAAGGCAATAAACACTAAAAAAACATTTCAACAACTACCACGTAAGCACCAGCACAAAACATACTGTTGAAAAAAATATAAACCTTAGCTCCGGTGGCAAATCGAGAGCCGTCAGTGCTGAATGCCAGGCACTCCTGACGCCCAACATTCTCTAGAGAAGCGATGGGCTTCTCGGAGAGCTTTACATCTAATTCCCGCCCATGCAACTCGAACAACCTGAGATACAAGAACAGATTTGTTACTTGTCAGTAGCGACAGGTGCAAACAACATGCAAATTACAGATGGCCCCCCGTACAAAATAAATTTATAACACAGTCCCCGTAAAATTTGTTTGTAAATTACATTTACCCCCCTGTACGAACGAAATTTTAAAAAATGGTCCCTATAAAATTGTCCCAAAAAAATGAAAATTTGAAATTCGTCCCTCCGACAACCCAAAATCATAGGGCGTACAAATTGCAGTATCATCCATTAAAAAACTCATAACTTGTCAAAAGGTCCTCCAATAGAGCGAAAATTAAGAGGGATGAAGTACTCACTTGCAACCGTTGGTGGTGGAGCAGACGAAGGAGTCCCCGCTCGGATGCACAGCGAATCAGATGGGATCACCGTCAATTTCATGCTCCACCTGCACCAGAAACCGATCTCCGTAAGAAACCCTAAATAGCGAACAATCGAAATCACAGCGAGAGATAAAGCGAGAGAGACGGTGCGGACCAGCGGAGATGACGAGAGGGAGGCGGACTTGGCGTCGAAGGTGACGATCTCGAGCCGCCCCGGCCGGCCGAGGACGACGAGGTGGGGCTGGCCCTCGGACCTCCGGATCCACGACACGCGCGTCGCCTGGGAAGAGCGGGAGAGCGAATCAGAGCCGTCCATCGCGTGCGAATCGATCGATTTTGTTGGGTTTCGATTGTGTGTCTGAATTTGGGATTTTCCCTCCTTTTGAAGTCGAGTCGGGGATTTTGAGGACGACGAAAACCACGCGGGAAAAGTGGGGGAAATGCTGGAGCCGGTATTGGATATTCGGATCGTTTCGTTGACTTTTAAGGATGGAATCAACGCTGTGTGAGCCGTTCGATACGGAAATGGACGGTAGTGATTTGAGGCGTTGATTTAAACGCATTGAGGATGGTTGCACGTGTAATACACAAGTTGGGTTGACTTTGGATGAGGGTACGCGGGCCAAGCTATTCCCACCACCTTTTTTCCATTTACCCACAGCCCTATTAAATCCACCTCTTGTGATTTTATGTTTTCCAAAACCCACAACATTATAAATACCTCTCAACTCCAAAACGATTCCTACCACCCTTCTTTTTTTTGTTGTATAGATCTCTCTCACTTCTATGTTTTTCTTTATTTTTTCTCTTCTCCTTCTCTGTCGTTTTCCTCTATTGGATTGCTATGATCAAGCTGAAGAAAACGACGTCAATTGATTCTCTATCATCATGATTATCCCAAATAAGTCCCACGATGTGAAGTTGATCTTCTACAACATAGATCCAACAAAAAACACGATCGCTATGGATGAATATATTGGTTCATGTATATGAGATTGTTTAAAATTTTATTTTGATTTGTACGAGCAATGTGTTAAGAAAACACAACTTATTTATTGTGTATATGAATGTTTAATATATATTTTACATATTTTAGTGTTTAATACGTATTTTTTTATGTATTTTTTTAATATGTAAATATTGATTTTTTGAGATTCGTGGAATTTAGGAGCACAGTGAAGTAGAGTGGATTGACTTTTAAAGATGGTCGGGTTGGGAAGATTTGGAAGAGGTGGGGTATTATGTCTTCTTCTATTATGGCTTGAAAACCGGTTAAAATGTCAGACCATGCACATTTTTTAGTTGCTTTATATATTGGAGAGGCCATTTGTCATTATTATATATTGAGCGTTGGCTTAGTGAATCTTTTACACAAATGTGTGTATTTGACATGGGACATCGAGTTTTCGTTTTAATTGAGGTTGGTTATGATTTGAGTCAGAAATCAAAATATGTGATGAATTCATTGGTGTTTGTGAATCTATGACTGACAAAGTGTTAAAAGTCACAGAAGTTGATGCAGTCTTGTGGTTATTGAGAAATTAGAAGTGCATAACGTTTCAATTTAAGAACTTATAAATGATGGCTTTGAAAAAGAGTCAATTGCATAGCACCTAAAATTTCTAGAGGTGGTGGTGATTGTGGTTGTTGGGAAAACTTTTTTTGAAATCAGATTAAACTTCCCAGATCCATCCCGCTACAAAATACAAATGTAATTGCATCCACAAGCCCTTGCCCCCCTAAGACCCTACTAAGTATCAACTTTTTTCCTTATAAGGAGGATTAAGTTTACAAAATAACTAATATGAAACTATGTTTGAAGAGTCCTAAACCAAGAAAACAAATAGAGGGAACACACTTTCCCTCTAAAACATTTTAAAACTTTTGAAATTTATTAGAAACATTTTGAATAATTAAATGGGGGAAAACTCAAAACTTTCAAAAATTTCTAACAGTGGTGTGCAGCAGGGAGGAGAGGGAAAGATGATGTGTGGGGGACTGACCTTGATACTAGACAGTCACCAAGCTCTCCACCTAAGGTTTCCTTTAAGTAAATTTTTTTGGCCAAGTATATCATAATTAATTCATTTTTATTTTTAAAACTTAATAAGATAGTCTTATAATATTTAAATCATTTTATATGTTTACCTAGCTTTTTATATAATTTGTACATCTTTTTTTAAGTATTAATTTATCCCCTATATATGTGAAATGTGTGGTAATATAAAAGAAATAGGAGGAATGATAAATATATCTCCTTTAATTAATGTTTTATAAAAGTATATTTATTTACTTTGGTTTAAATTCTATACTTCTTATTAAAATTGGCATTATAATGTCAGATTCAGAGCACTTTTATTATAAATAATAATATAATATTTTTTTAATGTTGTATTATGATAATATCGGTCAATATATCACTTCTAAAGAGAACCTATGAGGTTTTTGTGAAAAAAATTTTAGAATACGTTTTTTTTTTTTAAATTTAGCCTCAATTGATTATCGTTATTATTGTGTATTGCGTGGATCCTTTCATATCATCATCACATTATGTATATGTATCACATTATGTATATATGTGTGTGTCTATAACTATAAGAAGTCAATATAATACTTGGATTTAATTAATTTTCCAATTTTCTTTTTCTTTTTAACTGGTGATGAAGGATTGAAATGGCTTTCTCCTTTCATTGACTATGATGGTTCAAGGTGTCTTTGTCTTTGATACTTTAATCTTTTGGGACCAATTAAAGATGCCCTCCACACAAGATGCTTATTGAAAGGTCAGATCAACCACTTTTTGTTTATGTTTGTGTTTTTGTATTTATCTTATCTTCAAAGTGGTCCAAAGTTGAAGAAACTAATTAATACCAGATACAGATAAGGAATAGAAACTCGTGTGGGGTTTGTGACGTTTGTCCAATAATTGACAGCAGATATTTCTGAACCATCTGACTTGGCCTGATGAGTTTCATATATTTTTTTATAGTTGTTGTGATTGTTGATGTTGTTGATCATGATAATTGTGGATTATGTTGATTTGTTGTGGTATTTCTATATTGGATTTCATGGTTTTTTTAATTTTTAATTTTTGGTTAAAAGATGCTAAATTCCAGATAGGCCCTTACAAACTTTTCATATAAAATTTGTGTTCACTTATCATGCTTTGTAGGTGTTTTTTTTAATCTTTGATAATACTATTTCATTGATCAGGTATACTAAACCATCTTAATAGAGGTATACCTCTTTAAAAAAAAAATAGCAAATTTTTTTTTTACAATAGTGCATCATGGTCTCATTATCCCAATTGCCACTAAAGTTGCAAATTTAGCATAAGAATAATGTACCTCGGTTTTATAAAACTAAATATATGTGTCGCAAAAAATATAAGTAAATACAGATAAGTTGTACGCACCAATTTACAGAGGAAGCAAAAATTTACTGTAAATCCTGGGCGTGCATTACACGTGCGGGGGCAATTTTCCGTAATTCTGGAGAAAACCAGGCCTAATCTCCCAAACACGAACCACTTGGCACTTGCGGTACGACGGCTCTCTATCCGTCCTCGCCAAGTTGGATCACACGTGTGCCAAAAAATCCAAACAATCAACGGCCAAGATCACTCCATCACATCCTCCACTGTTAACTCCATCGTTTCCTCTCTCTCTCTCTCTCTCTCTCACACACACACACTCTCCGATCGCAAAATCTCCATCGTCTGATCTCCCTCTCCGCCCCCCACTCCGGCGAAATGCTTTCGAAATCCTAATCTCCCAATTCGAATTAGGGTTTCAACACACCCCACCAATCCCGCCATTCGAATTAGGGTTAGGGTTTGGTGAGATGTTCCACAAGATCATAAAACGGGGGAGCCGCAAACCCTCCAAATCTGACGTCAGCGAGCCCTCCATCTACTCCTCCTCCTCCGCCGCCGCCTCCACCCGGCCCCCTTCATCGGCGGCGGCGGTCACTGTCAACAACTCCTCCCGCCCGACCGTCTCCCCGCCTCTGACGTCCTCGAATCCGTCGCTCTCCATCGAGCCCCTCCCGCTCCTCCGGGAAGCCCCCGCCCAGGAGAGGCCGAGCCTCTTCTCCCGGAAGCTCGTCGTCTGCTCCGCCGTCTTTGATTTCTCCGACGTCCTCAGATCCGCCCGGGAGAAGGAGGTCAAGCGGCAGACCCTCCTCGAACTCGTCGACTACGTCCAGTCCGGCTCGTCGGGGAAGCTCCCCTACTACCTTCAGGATGAGCTGATCAAGATGGTCTGCGCCAACATCTTCCGCTGCCTCCCGCCCAGCCCGACTTCCGAGGCGACCACCGGCGGAGGCGGAGGCGCGGACGCAGAGGACGAGGACCCCTACCTCGAGCCTTCGTGGCCGCACCTCGCCCTGGTCTATGAGCTCCTCCTCCGGTTCGTTGTCTCCTCTGACACGGACACCAAGATCGCGAAACGGTACATCGATCACTCCTTCGTGTTGAAGTTCCTCGATTTGTTCGATTCGGAGGACCCCAGAGAGAGGGAGTACCTTAAAACGATATTGCATAGGATTTATGGGAAGTTCATGGTGCATCGGCCCTTCATACGGAAGGCGATAAACAACATCTTTTATAGGTTCATTTTTGAGACGGAGAGGCACAGTGGGATCGGGGAGCTTCTCGAGATACTTGGAAGTATCATAAATGGGTTTGCTTTGCCGATGAAGGAGGAGCATAAGTTGTTCTTGGTGAGGGCGTTGATCCCACTTCATAAGCCGAAGGCAGTGGGGGGTTATCACCAGCAGTTGAGTTACTGTATTACACAGTTTGTGGAGAAGGATTATAAGCTTGCGGATACGGTGATTAGGGGACTGTTGAAGTACTGGCCGGTTACGAATTGCCAGAAGGAGGTTTTGTTTCTTGGGGAGTTGGAGGAGATCTTGGAGGTGACACAGTCCGCGGAGTTCCAGAGGTGCATGGTGCCGCTTTTCAGGCAGATCGGGCGGTGCCTTAACAGCTCGCATTTTCAGGTTTGGATGCACTCCTTGTTTTTTGTTTTTTGAATTGTGATTTTCAATGTGTATGAATGGCTGGTTCTTGTTTGTTTACATGAATCTATTGTCTTTTTGAAATTGGGTAATTGTTTTTGGAAAAAGA
The DNA here is from genome assembly GCA_030737845.1 of Acorus calamus. NCBI lineage: Eukaryota > Viridiplantae > Streptophyta > Magnoliopsida > Acorales > Acoraceae > Acorus > Acorus calamus. The sequence goes on along the minus strand of CM060863.1, from coordinate 33,912,738 downwards.
TTCACATTGATGTGAAAGTATTGTTTCCAGTTGGATTTGCTTAGTTGCAATCATGTGTGAGATAGGAGCACATCCCATGGTGAGATGTGGAATTTTGATTGCGCTGCTGTGTATAGTTTCAAGGTGGATTATTTGTCACCCAAGATGAGGATGATAATGGCTCCAAAGAGGCTTTCATAAACTGGGAGTGATGGGTTCTTACTAGCATTAATGAGGAGATAAGCCTGGACTTATATGAAAACTATCTGGCTTGGGAAGTGGAGGATTATATGGGTACTCAACTATTTAATCTGAGAACAGCAGGACTTGGGGAATTGTCTCTATTGAGCTGTATTTTGCGATTCTATTTTTCATGGAGTTCAATGAAACAGTGCCATGGATTTCTGGAGCTAGTGAGATATAGAAAATCTAGATTTAAGAGGATTCAAAGTTGGTAGCACATTTTGGTATCCATAAAATGAGGAGCTCTCGAAGACTTTTGGTATCCATAAAATGAGGAGCTCTCAAAGACTACTGGATTTTCTTAAGGAAGTTTATGGCCCATGGTTCTCGGAAACTACGGATCATTTGTTCATCACATGCCCCATGGTTAATAGGGTTTGTGGGTGGTTGAGCTTGGCTATGGATTTGTGGATTGGTTTTGCAGACGTGGATGAGATGTGGGAGGGCGGGAGGAGGTTGAGGGCAACGGGGGATATATTCCGGCGGTGTTATGAGCGGTTTGGCTGATGAGAAACATGACCGGCTTTCGGGGTAGACTTCATATGTGGAAAACATTTGGGAAATGGAGATCAGCTTCATACAACAGTGGGGTAGATTCTGCGGAGGGGTGATGCAGGTGAGGGTATTGGTGGGCAGTGTGGTGATTAAATAGGCCCGGGCCGGATGGATTTTTTTCGGGGTCCTCCCTCCCTGGGGAAGTGGTAGCTATTAGTTCTTTGCCCTTTATTTTGTTTTTCCTTTTGCAGTTTTTTCTTGCTTGATGTATTTTCATTTGGGCTTTTGCCTTTTTAATAAAAAAGGTGGTCGCTGACCGTTTCGTCAAAAAAAAAAAGGAGGAAGTTTATGGCCTTCAGGGATCTGAGATATCTTCATAGGAGATCAGCAAATGAGGATGCTGGTAAAAGAACATTATGAACCAGAGGGGATGTATCTTTTTTATGTAGTTTATTTAATATTTTTGGTTTTTGTTTTCTTTCTTCTTTTCATCCTATACCATGTAGGAGTAGCATAATATTGCTGTCTTTGATTATTAGTATCTGTCAAGAAATCACTGAGTCGCTAGGATGTGACTTATCAGTTTCACCTCACTAGCTATGATGGTACTTTTACCCATTATCATCCATTTGACATTTTTCTCCTCTTAAAGATCTTTTAAATAAAACAGTTTTTTTTTTGAGGGTGAAACTTTTACCCATTATCAGTTTTTTTTAAATAAAACAGTTAGCTACACTGATTCTTCCTTTCCCCCTTTTTTTTCGCTTTCGATTTTGCTTTTGCTTTTTTGATGTGACATTTAGATTCAATGCCTGTTATATTGTAGTTCTTGCCAAAATGGCAATGCCTTTTTAACTTCTATTGGTTGTTTGGTTTATATTTTTTTTTGCCCCTTTTATTTGACATTTTCTTTTAAAAATAAAAGTGCAGTGGTACTTCCCTCATCTATTGGACGTTCTCTTACCCTTAAATATCTTGTTTAGCTTGATTAGCTGCAACTCTTCCTTATCCAATTCTGCTGATAACTTGATATGTTAGCTAGTCTCAATGCTTCTCCTCTCTTCATTCTCTCCTTCACTACTTCGATCACCGCCTGTTCCATTTATTTCCTTTAAATGATATACTCTTCTATTGTTCTACATTGCATGTTGATTTCATTTAAATAGTAAAAACACAATTACGATGACAATTATTAAAATCTAATAAAATAAAGGAAAAATCCATACAACCCCCTGAAATCTAACTGAAATCCATATAACCCCCCGACTTTTCTTAAAATCCACATAACCCCTTGAAAACACCTAGTAAATTCACATAACCCTCTGAATAAATTTTTTTGTTAATAGATGATGAATATTTTGTGAATATTTCATTTGGTTAACCTTGATTGAAAACACAATATACTAAAAAACTAATACAAGGTGTTAAAAATGTGAAAAATCCTATAAAAATGACGATTTTACTCTCTTTGGATATATTATAAAACTCTATCCAGAAGGATAAAATCGTCATTTATATAAGATTTTTCGCATTTTTAACACATTATAGGGTTTTTTTTGGTATACTGTGTTTTCTACTAGGGTTAATCAAACAGAATATTCACAAAACATTCATCATCTATAAACGTAAATTTTATTCAGGGGGTTATTTGGATTTACTAGGTGTTTTCAGGGGGTTATATGGATTTTAAGAAAAGTCCGAGGGTTATGTAGATTTCAGTCAGTTTATAGGGGGTTATATGGATTTTTCCCTAAAATAGGATACTAGATCCTAAAAATCCTAAAGTCATAATTCAAAAGTAAAAGTGATTCTATAAATGACAAAATCTCATAAAACTTTATTTTGAGGACAAATTTGGAAATCAAATATTCTGCAATGATTTATTTCCAAATCTATCCTACATCACATGTTCTACTCTTCTATCATTAACCAAACATCGTTATGAAATGGAACTATTTTTAGTATTTAGGGTTATTATTGTTGGATACATTTCCAACTGTTAACACAGTTTGGTTAATTGATGAGTGCTGGAATCATGTTTTTATTGTTGGAAATCTAAAGACAGAGGTTACTAGGTTAAGGCATAATTCCTAAGTTCACTGTGAACTTATGGGACATCAGGAGAAGTGCTGGTGGTGTTGCATTAATAGTCGGTGTTCCATATGACCATATCCTCTGAAAAGGTGAGAAATTTGGGTTAAGTTACACATAGAATTTAGTCATCAATTTTAACAATCAAATAAATAATTGGAATGTTCTTTAATTTTAATATTACCTCCATTCAAAGGAATCAAAGCTTGTAATTCAGTAATTGTATCCAAGGATACCATCTTTAATTTTTTGTGGAAACAGATTGAATGTCATTTTTGTTTGTTAACTGAGGTCTAAACTCTACTTTGGTGCATATGAAGCAGAAATTCGTCCATTAGATTGTTGATGAGATTCAGTGAAAGGCAACTTCATTTATATTGTGGGAGCTTATTTATACTTATATTCAGTGAAAGGCTTATTCGTCAAGTAGCTTGTTTATGATATTCAGTGAAAGGTTAATTTTATTTATATTCAGTGAATGGCTTATTCATCCAGTAGCTCATTGATGAGATTAAATGAAAGGTTTAACTTCATTTATAATTTTGCTGAGATTTAGTGGAAGGTTTAAATTCATATTACTTTCTTCCTAATTTGCCATGGAAAAATAGAAAGAATTATAATAAGATTATAGCCATGTTTGTTGCAGCTTTATTTTACAAATTATAGATTATAATAATTTATATAGTATAGATTTTAACTTTTATATAAGCAATAGTTATGTTTGTTGTAGCTTTTAAAACATGGAATAAAGCAATAGTGGATGTTTGTTAGATTTAGTTGTAGAATAACTTTTTGTTGTATAACTGTTAAAAATACCCCTAGCGTGAATGTCTGGGAAGAGGAGATTGGAGAGGAAGAGTTTAAGAGGAGATGAAAAAAAATCCGTCATTAATAGAAAAAAAATCAAGGGCATTAGGTCCAAAAAACGATTAGGCTATAATCTCAGAAGCACTCTTTACCCAGCTTTTAGATTTTGACTTTTAAAGTTGTTTTTAGGTTTAAGGGGTGTTTGGATATAAGTTTGGGAAGATTATGGGTTTGCAGGAATTTGATTTTCCCAAACCCGTTTTCAAACAAAACAAAATTTTTTTTGCAGTGCTTCAGACACATTGTTACATACACATTGTTACAAATAAGTGCCCAAAAGTTACATTTTTCATGATCTATTCCTCCAAACTCAATTTTAAACTCATCTTTGGAGGAATAGCTAATTCTCAAACTCACATCCAAACGCCCCTTAAATAAGTTTTTATAAGTTTAAACAAACATGCAATTACTGCTTATATTAAGCTAAGAGGTATAATTTTCAGCTTATAAGTTTTAACAAACATGTAGTATATAATGTCTCGGAAAAAAGAATATATTTTTTTTACTTTGAATGCTTGTTGCTTTGATTAAAGAATGCAGATGCATCATATAGCTTTATGCCAGGGAGCCATGTCTGATGATAGTGAGTGGTTAAATTAGAATAACGTCATATCATATTTTCAATTTTAGCATCATTTCTAGTATATGCTTGTTGCTTTGATTAAAGAATGCAGATGCATCATATAGCTTTATGCCAGGGAGCCATGTCTGATGATAGTGAGTGGTTAAATTAGAATAACATCATATCATATTTGCAATTTTAGCATCATTTCTAGTATATTGTCTTACTCTTCCATTAGTGTGTACTCTAGGATTTTTTCCCCCAAAAGTGGACATTAGGGGAGGTCATTGGCCATCCACAGGTAGGAGTTGAAATTAACTAGGTTTGTTCATTTTCAGGGTATTAATTTAATCAACCCAAAAAAAAATCAATAATACGAAAACATCTCCTATCCTTCATCTGTCTCCTAAGTCCTATCTGTATTTAGTCATATTGTTTCATCTGATTCTCATATCCATGTTTGCATCTAAATCGTAACAATCATTGCATCATAGCTTTGTGGAGAACCTGGCTTGTGATTGATTGTGCAAAAAGTAATAAATCATGCAAAGAGCCATGTCAGAGGTACATAGTACATAGAGCTGGTATATGTTCAATTGGTGTCCCACCTATTATATGCCATAATGCACAGTGTATGGGAGAAACATGAAAGATCACAAACCCAACTGTGACACATCACTTATGCTATGATGCATCTATGATAACATAACAATTGTGTAATTAAAGGAGTTATTTTGGGATCTTTCTTCCCAAAGAAATATATAATTGGGAAGAAAGATCCCAAGATATTGTTACTTGCCTGTGCTGAATCATATAATTAAATCTCTTCCAACACTGTTGAATGCTGAACTGATATGGTTGCCATCTAATCTGACGAACCAACCGTGTATTCAGTTGATTATATACATTAAAGTCTGATGCACATGATTTCAAGAATGTATTATAGGACTTTCTTATAGATTCTGTAACCATGAAAGGTCATGGAAGTTCATGAGCTAGAGGACCTATGAGGTTGGAGGAAAAGGTTATAAAGTATTTGGATGTTATGACATTAATATATGTATCTTGCGTGGTGTTGGCTGCCTCTTTGATGAATATTTGTAAAACCAAGGGCCTTATGAATGTAGTGTCACGTTGGGCAGCCTCCTCTTGTTGATGGTTTTGATAAATCTTTGTTTTGTCTTCACTATAACTTCTCCATTCTGCAAGTTTATCCCGGTTAGCCCTTCGTAATTATAATCTATCTCCTATTCTACTTTGTTAGTGGCTCTCATATCTCAAATTGATAATTTATGTTTTTCAAATTATTTCCTGAACCCTGCTCTCTTCCTGCATCTTGATCTCCACTTGCATGGGAGGGAAAAGAAAAGTATGGATGATTGCATACTTTATGATATGCATTAATAACATTTGGCTATTTTGGGTGGTGAGTGGGGACTATATACAACAGTTATAGATTAGATATCTAGCTCTGTTCTTTTGTGGTATCCCCTTTTGGATTTTGTTTTCATCAGCTTTCCACAATTGCATAAATGGGATTACTGTTATTGCACACTAAGCCTGCATGTGGATAGCACGAATGAAACATTAGTAGTTGGACCTATGCGACAATTTATAACCCCTTGTTGTGCAAATTTAAATCTCATTGGATGCCTGTGTTGCATCAAGTGTGCATCTTGAGATCGGATGGTTGATTCCTGTTATGCAATCTTCCTCAATTTCTTTCATTTGGATTTTTTATTCGTGTTTGTTTGTTTTCTTATTTACGAAATTTTGTGTGTTATATAAATTGTATTCAAGCTGAGCTGAAAATGCTTGCATACACTGAATATTTCATTGCTTGACTGTCCTGACTGATTGTGAAATTGAAACCAGAAAAGCATATTTCAATAGCTTTGAAATGGATCTTTAGTAATGCATTGACTAAAATAGAATGTGGATCTCTATGTTGAGTTAATTTCTTTTTTTCCAAAAACACTTAATGGTTTATATAACCATTTTTTACCACATTGTATAATTTATGAAATCAATAAACAATGGCATGACAGGTTTCTGAGCGCGCACTCTTCCTGTGGAACAACGACCACATCGTGAGCCTGATCGCGCAGAACCGGAGCGTGATCTTCCCGATCATATACGAGGCGCTTGAGAGGAACATACAGAGCCACTGGAACCAGGCGGTCCACGGCCTGACCGCGAACGTCAGGAAGATGTTCCTCGAGATGGACAGTGACCTATTCGAGGAGTGCCAGAGGCAGTATGTGGAAAAAGAGGCGAAATCGAAAGCCTTGCAAGAACAGAGGGAGTTGGCTTGGAAGAGACTGGAAGATGTAGCAGCCAGAGCTGCTGCTGCTTCGGATGACATGGTTATGGTCAACTAGAAATAAAAAATTCAATGGAAATTTGTGGTTCCTCTACATTTTGCCCCTTTTTTTATCCTTCTATTTTTTTTTAACTTTGTTTTTCTTTTTTGGGGCCCTTTTGTTTTCTTTTCTAATTTGTTCTTAATTGGGGAATGCTGTGATAATGTGAGGGAATGCTTGTAATTTAAAAATGTATCATTTGTTGTGGATAGAAAGGCAGATTATGAATGGTTGTGAAGATTTTTAGTATCTCAAAAAGGATATATTTTTTGAATTTTACAGAAGGGGAAGATGAAATGAGTAAGTTTGTGCTTTTGTCAAAGAGCTGCTATAATCCCATCAAACCTATTGCTCTCCCCCTCAACCCAATAGAAAGTTAAAATATTTTATTTTAGACACTCATCACATCAATCCCATTTGACACAAATCCAGTTATATTGGGATGTCTAATGTGATCTCAGGTGTGTTACTCAGAATTTTTCAACTGCAATATTTTAAAAGTAACGCAACACACCTTGAGTCACTATAAGTTATTCGATTTGACATACTATGAATCAAACTAAGGTGTTTACTATGACCTAAGGTATGTCATTTGGAATTTTTCAATTACTATATTTTAGAAGTGATGTGACACACTTTGAGTCACAGTAAGTTGTTTGGTTTGACATACTCCGAGTCAAACTGGGATGTCTACTATGACTTAATATATATCGTCCAACACTATCCAATTGACTATAATTTAATTTTCTTATCCATCATAAATATCATAAATACACAACAAATAAAATATCATAAATAAACAACATTCATATACATAGTCATATAAGTTAATTCAACATTCACATATCATAAATAAGTTAATTTTCTTTTCGAATGTTATCTATTGGTATTTGGCTTGAAGTTTATATGTATTAGGTTAAATATCTTGGTATGTCTCCATGACTATATAATTACATAATCTGATATTCAATAGAGAAGCTAATTTTCTTTTTATTATTTTGTTTTTGGGAAAATGTTAAACTCCGCACTAAATGCAGTCTGATTTTTATAAAAATACTATACATATCATCTAATGAATTATGTAGAAGTCAATATTTCAATGAATTATATAGATTAATTTATAAAATATGTAAATTTTTTTTCTAAAGGGGTATATGAGGTACAATGAGTGTAGGTGGCTAGAGAGGTATACGAGGTTGTACATATTCGAGTCTATTCGTTTTACGTCGCTTAATGAGGAGGGATGTTCAGTGCTTATATGTAAACATAAACCTTATACACGTGACACGTTTTAGAACCGTGAGCCTTTAGATAAAGTGGATAATATAACACGTATAAGTCTAGACATTACAGTAAATAGAGCCACAAAATAGGTTGAATGTAACAATGTTTACTCTTTTTTTTGGGTACAACAACCTTATTCATCTATAAAGTCCTTGAGAACAAACTAATGTTGAGGTTGGAGGAAACTTGTGCCTCGAAGAGACAGTGGGCAGGTGGCTCACGTACCTAACCCAAAAGAGTTGTAAATGTATGTTAAATTCAGCCCCATTTGCAGTCCTGAATTATCAGAGCCCATTTTTAATCTTATTAATAGTAGGAAATGAGCATGGTCCCAAAAGGGGATTGTCCGTTTGTAATGTTAGGCTTGATTTTCTAAGATCAATTGATTTAAAAAATTAAAAGAGGAGGGGGGTCAAAAAAAAACATGTGGGCATTTAGAATAATAAGAAATATCATGCAAGAAAATAAAGAACCTTTCCTCTCACCCCTCGATTTATTAATCCCACCTTGAATTTTTTTTTCTGGGGTGGGATGGATAACTGAAGGAAAAGAGAGGTAGATGGAGAGAGAGAGAGAGAGAGAAGGTGATCAACGTTGGATGGAGACAGTGTTGGAGGAGTAGGGGAGAGAGAGAAGGAGAGAGAGGGGACAATGGCGCCAGGGAGGGCAGCGATGGTGAGCAGAGGAAGCTAGGGGAGGGTAGAAGTCGGTAGAGGGGAGAGAGAGAGAGAGGAAAAGAGAGGCCGGAGATGGGGTGGGCGATGGTGGTTGCTAGGGTGGTGGTCGCGCGCCGCCATCCTCCTCGCATCACTCTCTCTTTCTCTCTCTCATTCTATCATTTTCTCCCCTCTTAACCCATTGTCGCCCTCTTTGGACCACCTCTGCCCACCTAGCCCCACTCTCTCTCTTTCTCTTCTCTCTCCTTCTTCCTCTTTTTTCTTTTGTTCCTTTTGCTACTAAGTAGTGGGGTTACCTGTGCAATTCGAGTGGATTGGGTCGGGTTGAAGGTCTGTCCAAATCTAGCCCGCGATGCATAAAGCCCAACCTGAACCCGAACCTGACCTTAACCCGAAGGGCCCAATCCGAGCCCGAACCCGACCTCAACCCGCGGGTTCGGGTTGAGCCCAGGCTCAAGTTTAACGCTTAAAAGATAAAACATGTTACATACATAATCATTAACCGAGTCTACTAAGAATTAAACTACATCATCTTGATGTTCTTCACCACATAAAAATAAACAAAAAATCCACAAAAAAGTAGAAATAATGTTCTTCAATGTTTCATAACCTCATAATATACCTACAAAACACATGAGAAAGAACAAGATAGTTAAATTAAATAGAATCAATAAAAATATCATTACAATAAGCTATAAATTATAAAGAAAAAAAACCTAGTTCTATGAATCCCAAATCAATATCTCAAGAAAAAATAGATACCCAAAAACATTACAACATCACCCAAAAACATTTACAATAACAAATAGAATGGCCTCCATTTCTGTGATGACAGTCAGGCGGCGAAGGTGATGGTCTGATGGACGGTCAGGCGGCGTGGGTCAGCAAGGGCTGAGGGTCGGTGATTTATGTTGTGTTGTGAGGAGATCAAGAGATTTTTTAAAAAATTTTGGGTGTGTTTGAATGTTTGATTTGTGATTGCGAAGGGTTGTGTGACGAATAAAGAGAGAGACTATGAGAGAGTCACTTAGGGTTAGGAGAACAGATGTAAATGTTAATGAATGGGTATGATGTTCTTTTTATCATTGGACGGTGATGATGTGTACAAGCTCAATTAAAACCAACAAACATACATATTTGGCCTTCGGGTTCTGATTCAACCCGACCAACCCGAACTCCTAGCCCAAACCCGACCTGAACTGGGTTCGGGTTATCTTGGGTTCGGGTCGGGTTGAACCCGACTAAAAAATACCCCAACCTGAACCCGTCCATGAGTCGGGTTGGGTTGGGTTCAACCCGTCCAAGTTGTACCCCTAACCCTTTAATAGGATGCATGTAGCCTCCCCTTAAAACATATATTCTTTATGAGATATATTATTACATAATAGGGAGTTTTATTCCTCCTACATTCTTCCTCTCCATATTCAAAATTTCACCAAATTTGGATAGGAAGAATATAGAGAGACAGATAAAACTGTCTGGCATCTAGGTAGATTGTGGAGATTTCTAAATGGTGAACTTCAAGATGTGTCACTCCGTGAAGGTGTAGCGGATGAAGGGTCCAGTGCCCTCAACCTAGAAAGGGGTTCACGGTTTGTGCTTGTTACAATTGGCTGAGGAGAGAGCGTACTACTTTGCGGGCAATGTCAGAAGGCTAATTAGATTTTGGGCCCTAAAATCCTACTCAAAGTTAAAGCTTTTATGTGCATAATGTCTCAATAGAAACTTCTATAAATCTTATAGATATAAGTGGTCTCTCGAAAAGGATTTACTTTGCTTGTTGTGTGGGGAGGCCATTCACCATTGAGACCACGAAGCATCTAATCATCTCACGCCCTTTGGTCAAACAGAAATGGTATCTGTTGAAGGAGGCAACGCGAATGGAAAATAGTTTCCTCTCTCTGTAGGGTTTATGGGAGGTTGGGAGAAAGTGAAGGAGGAGGACATGAGTTTGAAAGTCAAGATCTCTCAGTCCTGTATTCTTGCTGTAGCATGACTCTTTAGCTAACTCGAAACCACCTACTGGTCAAAGGTACCTGGACATACAAGGAAAATGTGAGGGACATAAGTGTGCATTTTATCAAGGATTGTGGGATCGCATGTGCGGGGGCAAAAAAACATTTGGCTGGTCAAGGGAAAATTCGTCATCGAAGAACATGTTTAATCTTATTGTGTTGGCCGTTCGATAGTAATCTCATCTACCGAAGCATGATTGTTCTTTTCCTATTATTTTCTAGGTTGCCCATTCCATTGAGGATGGCGGCATCATATTTGTTTTATTTTACATTACTTTAATAAAGTTCAAAAGCACATGCTTATCTTTCTCTTAAAAAAATAAAAAGAGAATTATAATTGGGGCTAGATAGAGAAATCCAACGCGGCCAACCATAAAAACAAATTTAGGTCTTGTTTGAGACTGTGGTGAAGAATTCCGCGTTCGAAAAACAAAGGAGCAATAAAAAAACATTGTTTTTAGATCTTAAACATGGGGAAAAATGCATTCCAACGCTTGTTTCACCGTGACAGACGTTGATGTTTTGTTTGGATCCATGATGACGTTATATCGTACTCTTCACTGGGAAATCCAGCTCACCACGTATCCCAATGAGACCCCAAATACTAATTCGGGTCGGATCAATTTAAAAAAAAATCAAAATTTTGAAAGGACCAAATCCACAACACCACCCAATCCTCAAAAACCAATCCCCTCTCATCCTCCAAATTCAAATATCCCTCACAAAATCCCTAAACAAACTCTCTCTCTCCCCCCAATGGCTTCTTCAAAGAGACCAATCGTCCTGGCCGAGGACGCCCCATGGAGGAAGAACCCTAGCGGGTCCAAACCCATCCCCAAAATCCACCAAAACCCACTCATCAGGGTCCAGCAGAGCCCGGCCTCGGATTACGGCCTCGCCGTCATGAGGCACGCCAACCCCATCGGAGGGGGTCTCGCCTTCGACGCCAAGCTCGAGCCCGCCGGGCCCGACTGCGTCGTCCCCGGCCAGGTCGCCCCTGTACGGATTCTCGGTCTCAAGGTGATGCATTGAACCCCCCTCACCCACCATTAAGACCCTAATTTTTTTTTGGTTCCTTGGGTTTTATGATTTGTGTGTTGAAGAAAAGATTCTTGCTTTGGTGGTTTGGTTGGGTTCTGTTTTTGTTTTGTAGTGATTATATGGTTTGCATTGGTTTGAAGGAAATGCATCATTGTGATATGCTTGGGTTTAGCATTTAGCATTTTGAAATGGGTTTGGGTGGCTTAAAGATTCTATTTTTGAGGAATTATATTCAACCCAACCATAGTAACAAAGTTCGGCGATTGGAGAAGTTCGCCGATCTGAGGTCGACCGTATCAAACGGCCGTATAAACTTCGGTTCGCCGAATCCGACGAATATTCGTGCAAATCGCACCGAATCCGTACAGTCCGGATTCTTCGAAATACCTTAATCAACAAAAAAAAAAATCTTTCCTCTTCGATTAAATATACACAAAAAAACCCTAATCTCCAATTCTCCATTACCATCTTTCACAACATCTTCTCGCCGTTCTAGGGCAGTCGGGCTGAATCTCTTCACTATCTGGGTCGTCGACTCATCGGCCGCCGCAACGTCACTTCCAACCTCCTCCGGTCCTCCCTTCCCTGTCTGGCTATCCCTTCTCCTCTGGTCCTCTGCAGCTCCGCTTTCCAATCGCAGGTTTTTTTAAAAGTTTCAGGACTTTCAGCTTTGTCGAAATTGTTGTGATAAAGAGAAGGGACTATACGTGATCTTTGTTGATAAAAAAATGTCATTGTGTGTGACTGTGACAACACATTCATTCGTGTCAAAAAAATCTTTAAAAAAAAACTGACAAGTGACATACTGAAGAGCCTCTTTCACCATTTTTATTATTAGTTTAATTAAAAATTGATTGAATGGCATACTCACATGCCTCGACATGTGAAGGGAATAAAATTAAAAATAAAAAATTAAATGAAAATGGACATACTCACATTATATTTTTTTATTTTAAAATTAAAATCAGGAATAATTTAAATTTTATGGTTGATAAAATAATAATATTTATTTGTATTATGTTTTTATTTGTATAACTTGATATTTTATGTTTATTCATTGTTTATATCATATTTATGTGTTTTCGTATATTTTTCGTATCTATCCTGTATGATTCACGAATGTACACGCACCGTATCAAACGGAACACTCGCCGAACATTTGCTGTACACGAACTTTGTTACTATAAACCCAACTCGTTTCCAAACACCCTAAGCAGTCTTAGCTTTTCCAGAAAGCAAAAACCAACTTTTAAGTCCTGTTTGGAAACTATGGATTAATCAGAAAGGTGGCTAGATGCTAGGCTGTGACACCCTAGGCCTAGGTGGGGGATTAATCGGCGCTTAGAAGAGATTTTGGAATACTGCTTAAGACGTTTATACTTCATGCATTGAGCTCAGAGTCAAGGGGATGCAAGGATTTAAAAACCAAGTGCTAATTTTCCACCAATTGTAGTGTTCTGCAATTCACTAGGCTGCCCACCAATCAACGTTTCTGGTAGTACCTTCACCTTCTATGAAATCCTCATATCTTCTTTCCTTTAGGCAACCCAAGAAAAAAAAAACCATAGTGTGCAGAGTAAAATTTGGCATACCCAAGTCAACTAGCTTATGGTACAATTATGAATGAAAAGCTTGAACGCCCACTGTAAGAGTTTTTTGACACGTTTATTTTTATCTAATGTAATAATACGCTTTTGGTTACTTGTTGAAGCAACAACAAATTTATTTGAGTGCATTTCCATCAAGCTGCATGTTATAACTTCTGTGTTGATTGTGTTGCATGTATATGTTATTTCTTTTGTTCCTCATCAATACCCGGACATGTGCTTTGAAAATCTCCCAAGTTTTGCCATATGAGATTATGTTTAGGGAGTTTTTTCGGTTTTCATGTCTAATAAGAGCACCCCATCTATGGATTGCAGACAAGATCTTTCCTTAATTAGTATCCTCATTAAAAAAATCATTGTGTTTTTGAAATACACAGGTATGGCCAGTAAATGTTGACCTGAAATTTATGGAACCTGTTCAGCGTGAACTTCAGACAATGGGAAAGGTGAGATTTTAAAAGTTATTTTCACACACTTCGGATGGTTTATGCATATTAGGATGATCTTGTATTAATTTCATGTATAAGATGAATCAGCATTAACAAAATCTTAGATCATGCCTTCTTTTGCAAAGACGAGTGTTATCTAAACTAAATCTAGATATTTATAATGTTGGTCAATTCTGCATCATTCATAAGTTACATGATAATGACTGAAAATGGCGAGCATGAACTCTATATAGTTTATCATAATTATCATATTCAAGAACTTATCTGGAGAAGTGACCTATTGAATATATATTTGGGTTGCCAGATAATTACAAAGCAGCATAATCTGTACACTAGCATGGTTATGCATTCACGTGTGCATGATTCTTCATTAAATATACTGATTTTTGAGCATTCTCTTGGTCACTTATATCTTGATTTCAAGTGATCTCTTTATTTGGAGCATGGTTCATTAATTAATTCGCATTGCAAAGTTGCTTAAAAATATCAACTTAATTTGTCGTAAAGTTATTTCTTTAGAATCCTAGATTTGTTTCTGTAGGAATGGAGCATGTGTTGTTAATCACAATAGATTGCAATCTGATTTATCTGTTCAGGCTTAACATGCCATTCATTTCCATCATTCAACCAGATATTATGTTTGCATCAGTTTTGGTTTATTTTATTTTTTATTTTTGTAAAAATTTTGGGCGGTACTCATCCATTTTATGTTGTTCTCGGTGCACAAATCTGTTTAAACGCCTATAAGATTGCCTCTTGATTACAACTACAATTTCCTGATAGCACTTGTGATGTACGCTTTCTTAACACAGGTTGGATAACAGTGCCTTTGTTTAGTTTGGGAAGAAATCCAGGATAAGGTTAGGAATTGGGGTAAATTCATAAATCATCCCATTTGGTTTCACAAATATTAGTAGGACAAGACTTATCTTGATCCCACCAAACCCTGGATATCCCTAGGATACAAATCCTATGTTCTTCCTAGGACAGACTTATTCTTGGTTAGGATACAAATTTAACTACCAAATAATAATATGAATAGTTATCATATATTTATCCAAACCAAATAGTTATTCTTTAATTAGTATTTATTCAATCTACTAACCAAACAGGGAATGTTCATCCAATATTTGAATTGTTGAATGAAAATTTTTATTTCAGGAAAAGAAGTATGCAAATATGCAACCGATGTAACAGAGAATTGTATGCATGAATTTGGGAGAGATTGTTCAGTCAAACTGATCTTTGTGTTCCTCTTATTTCTTCTGCAGTTCTTAGATTCAGCTGTCAACCTAATGAATGCATCTTTTCAGGATCGCTAAAAGACTTTCCTTTTGGTACCATACAGGTATGTTATATATATTTTTTCTGTCATTAGCTGTTGTAAATTACTAGCTTAAGCTATGAAGAGGTTTCTGAGAGGTCTAAAGCTGTCATTTATGAAATGGCGATGAGAGGGGTGGTTTTTTGCGAGCATTCAGAGATGAAAAATCTGGTGTCCGTACAATTACAGATTGTCTGTTGTCATTGTCTTTATATACAGTTTCTTATAAGTGGTATCACCAACTTTTGGCATTGAAAGTGCCTGGTTATTTTTTTTTCTCACTTTCACCCGATCAGTTATTGTATTAAAGGACGAGTCTTTTTAGTGGGAAGATCTGATCTTTTCTTTTATAAAAAATTGTTAGGGACAATTATTCCTATTGTCATTCTTGCAATTGCAACATGTTTTCAATTTATTTTTTGAAGGTATATATTTGTCAAGTGAATTATTTTGAATGAATTGAATGCATGCTGTCTTGCAATTTTCATAATCAAGTACACACTCGCCCGAACTATGTACTTGATGAGAGGTTTCATATTATTGTGTATCAAGTGTCGTGACTTTTCATAATCAAGTACACACTCGCCCCTTGCATGTTAAAAGGATTTCAGAGCCCCTGGCCATGGCTTCTTAACAGGAACAAGTGTCGTGACTTTATAATTAAGTAAAAGAAGCTATCATGCTTTGGTGAGAAGATTTTTTAGTTCCTAACAGGACCGATACATGGACATCTCACGTGGTAGGCACATGGGACATTCTGCATTGAACTGAATAATCTATTAATCGAGCTGAATAATCCTATTGAACTAAACAACCCATGAATCGAACTAAACGTGACACCAAACTGAATTTGTAAGATTGAATCGAACTGTACAACTTTGCATTGAACTGAAAGAGACCTTGCATTAAATTAAGTTCAGTTAGTGTAATCATTTGATTGAACTAAGTAATTTGAACTGAACTATTCATGATTTCTTTCGTTTCCATAATGTGAGGCATCCAGTCATCCACATGCCAGTTCCCAATGCATCTCCAGTCCTATTGGTTCCAATCCTAATGATCTAATCTAAGCCCCTTTCCATCCTGACAAAAAAAGAGAGTTTTGGAAACGAATATTAATACTAATATTTCACTTGAAACAGCTTTTGAAAACAACTTTGTAATAAGCGTGCTTTGTTAGATTCTTAGAAGATGATACCACTTAAGATGGTTGAAATGAATTTGGAGCCTGCAAGAGCAGAAATCTCCAAAAGCTATGTTAAGCTCATTTTCAGCATTTGGTAACGGGATTGTAAAACTGATTTTTCTATAAATGCCGTGTTTAAAATTGATTATGTAGGAAGTTGTCCCCCAGCTTTTGGAAATTATAAATTTTTGACACTCTTTACTTGAAATATATCTATAGGAAGTGGTTATAGTAAAATTGTTTGATTTCACGATTGTAGAAATAACTTCTTGTAGACGCAAAAACTGTCAAATCGCGCAATCAAATGTTGCCAAAGGTCTTGTTTGGATCTGTGGCGGGGCGGATTTGTTTATAGTGAGAACTCTGGATAATGCCAATGTTGATCCAAATGAAAAACTGGCGTATGTGCTTTAGGTAAAAATTCACTGCGTTTGAGAAGCTCCAAAAATAACATTTCTCAGTGTTATAAAAAGCGGGCCTAGGCGGGGACTAGTCGGCCGTCTAGGCATAGGCGGGGTCTTTCCGCATCGCTTAGGGTATAATTGTTTGTCTAGGTGGTCGGCCGTCTAGGCGGTCTAGGCGGGGGCTAGTCGGCCTAAAAAAAAAAAATTGTTGCATACAAAAATCAAATTTTTTTGGATTATTTAATTGCTGACATTTTTCTTTATTATTTATGTAGTATGTTATGGTTACACCTATTAGTAAAGTATTATTTAAGTCAGAGATGCATTTGCATATTTTCTCTTCATGATTATTTGTATGATTCCACTTATGTTCTCTTCATGATTTATCTATGTGATTGTTACACGTTCTCTTCATAAATATCCATGTGTTATGTCATTTATCTTCTTTAGTTTATTTTATTTATTTATTTTTTCAATATTTAGGTATTAGACACACACACATATATACATGTATATATTATTTTGTAATAACCGATTAATCCCCGATTAATCTCTGCCTAGCCGATTAATCCCTAGTCTCCCGTCAACCGCCCGACTAGCGCCTAGCGCTTTTTAGAACATTGACATTTCTCTACCCCCCCCCCCCCCCCCCTCCACTTTCCTGAACACGGAGTTTTCCACCGCACTCCAAAAAACCCCCAAGTGTCTGTCTATCATGATTGTAGAATCGACCATAAGATTGATTCGATCACGGAGTAGCGAGCGGGTGTCCTCGGTAGGAACCTTTTTTATCAGGCATAGTTGTTTGGGCGTCACTTAGGCGGGTAGGCGGTCCAGATGGACCTGGGCAATTGCTCACATAACAGCAGGTTTATTAAGCGGGCGCCTGGGCCTGTCTACCTGCTTAGCCCGCCCAATCTCTTGCCTAACTTAAAAAATAAGAGGAAAAAAACATGATCAAAAGATTGAAACATAACCTCTTCTACTAGCCAACGGTGCAGCAAATTCTCTTCTAGTTTCAAGTGAGTATCTACTGATTTTTTTGTCTCTCCCTCTTATCTCTTCCCCAAATTTTTGAACTCCTATGTCTCTCTCCCTCAATCTCTCCCTCCTATTCTTCTCCAACTTCAGTCATGACCCCTCTCGATCCCACCATCTCAGTTTGTCACTCACTCCAACCTCTTTTTCCCTCTATCTCTATCTCTATCTCTATTTAACACTCTCCCTCGTTTTGTCTCAGTTGTTTTTTTTAATATAAATATATCTATTGATAATTTTGCATGTAAAACTTAATGTCAAAATATGATGAAGTCTCATTTGTCCTATATGATAAACAATTTTTTATGGTATTGTTACTGTGTGTATAATAATATTGGTTATTTTTTTAATATTATAGTGTTTTTTTTTAATATCATAATGAAACACCGTCTAGGCTCACCTAGCCGTCCTGACAACTATGCTAGTAGGCTTTGCGCTCTGTGGCCCCTGGGATGACTTTTCTTTTTGTCTTGCTTTTGATGTTATTTTTTCCCTTGTTTCTCTCAACACTAATTTGGACATGGGCTATTTTGGAGCTATTAACATGGATATGCCCAATTTTTCAAAAAACATAAAGCAGGGAGAGAGAACCCGATTGAAATTTTGTTGAGCAAATCATAATTTTTTTTTTTTTGGTATCGAGGCCTGAGAGGCCACAAGGCCTCGTCTTATTTTACTAGTACAAACTTTGAATCCAGGGACCCACAATTAACTTTTTTAGCAACCAAGAAGACTTTACTTGGCCCTTCCATTGAGGAGGGAACTGTGGCAAAGCCAGAGAGGACCTTTAAAATAACATACAATGCATGGACATATGATTTTGAAAGAGTTGAAAATAAAATCTAAGATAGAATTATGCATAGTGGAGCTTTCACTTATCACTCATTTATTTGACTATACACAAAATCAATGTCACTCACATTATTATTACATTATCACTACTCTTGCGCGCGCGCGTTAGTGTGGTGTACGCGCAGTTGTGCGCATTATTGATTATGTTTTAATATTCATAAAGTTTAACGAAAATTAATTATAAGTGAAACAAATATTAATTAGACATGAATCAAAATGTTTTGTTAGAAGCAAAGAAACATGGGAGACTCACATTATTCTTATTTTATAATCATGTTATCTTACTCACTTTGGTGATTAT
This sequence comes from Acorus calamus, assembly GCA_030737845.1. NCBI lineage: Eukaryota > Viridiplantae > Streptophyta > Magnoliopsida > Acorales > Acoraceae > Acorus > Acorus calamus. Next base: position 33,893,960 of record CM060863.1, on the reverse strand, counting down.
AAAAAAAAAATTGCATTCTAAACAATTTGAGTACGATTAATGCTTAGTATTTGGTTTTTAAGGCAATGGGATATTGGAGGAAGGGTCGGAGGGGAGTGCCTATATCAAAGAAATGAGTGATCAGACACGGATGAGAGAATAATATTAATAAAAAATTAAAACTAACACTGAAAGACAGAGAGCACATCTTTAATCAGATTCTTGGAACCATTAAAACCTATAATACATCAACTTTTATAGGCTGAGAGCTTCTTATCATATAATGCGTTTTTTTTACCATCTACCTAAATATGGAAAAATCTTCTTTTCACTCCCAGAAATCTTCTGGAAATCATAAAAACTCCCTCTAAAATAAAAAAAAAATTATCATAGGTCCCCATAAAGTGTATATGGTTAATGAATTTAGTCTCTCGGTCAAGAGTATATTGAAATAAGTCATAAAAAACTTATTAAAATTGAATTCAGTCCCTATAAACTTTATAAAATCAAATTTAGTTCTTTTGTAAAATAAAACTATTCCCGTCATTTTTCAACATCTCCATCTCCTGAAATCTCATCCTTATCCGTCGAACTTCAATTGATCTACAAAATTGAGTCATTTTTTCAAAAATTTTCCCTCCTCATTCTCATTACACATTCTCATTACAGAGACTAAATAAAAAAATTGCAGCTTCATCAACTCCATTACAAAATCAGTAAAGAAAACAATTTAAAAATCAAATCAAAATTCTATAATACATTCTTAACTCAAAATTAATAGCAATAAAAAGCATAACACCTTGACTATAAAACTATAATTTGTTTAATAAAATTTAAATAAATCAGTATATATTTTTAGATAATCACATTGATTTTTTATGATTTTAGAAGATTTCAGAGAGTTAAGACGATTTTTAAATTTCACATGGACTTTTTTTTATTTTCATAAGTTTTCAGGGAGTTATATCGATTTTTTCTAACAAAAAAAATAAATTTTAAAAGGGTATAACAATAATTTACCATGCATGGTTAGAGTTAACCACACATCTGATTAGTTATAAGGACTAAATAAATATTATCTAATGAGATAAGGACTTAAAGGGATTTATCAATTTTACAGAGAATTTTCATAAATTTACAAGGAGCTACATCAACATTTCCCTATATATATGCATCGACGTCTAAAGAGTATATTTATTAACTTTCAAAGATCTGATAGTCAAAATTAAAATCTCAACTATTTTAAATGTAACTCTGGCTCGTAGCCAAACATGACATGTAGATTCACATATTTATCTAATCTATTATCATATATATATTACCTTATTTGTTAAAGAAAAGAATTTTAATTAATGTTGTGATAGTTAATTAATGACTCACATCGATGTATTCATTTATTCCCCAACTAGAAAATTTAAGATATCAAAATCAATCAACTTTATTATTATTAAAATTCTTAAATTCATGAGTTGATTTAATTCAATGATCGATTCGTCAAATAAAAAAGAATAATGCATTATGATTCGGAGGGTAATTCAATTTTTTCCAATAAATTTGAAGTGACTGAAATTTATGTAATATTTAAATTAATAATGTAAAACAAAATTGATATATAGGTATCTATTAAATTTTTTTTTTGTTTTGAAAATGCAATATCTACATAAAACTTACGGCTCTTGTAACTGACTGAACAATACAATATTTCATCTAGATTTGCGTGTTTTCTATATGTAATTAACAAAGTCTAAAGAAACAAGTTGGACAACTATATTCATTAGGACTATTTGATAACTCTCGTTTATAAGGAGATTTTTTCTTTCACATGAATCTAGTTTTGATAGGTTTTTTAGAACACAAAATGGTGGATTTCAAACATAATTTTGTTGTGTGTTGTAGCATAATGAAATGATAATAAACACCAAACTTGTTTTTTTCAGTTTCTTAATCATGATCCGCCACTCACATTGTTTTTATTTCATGATCAATTTGATCTTATCCCTTGCACATGCATGCCATCTTTATTGTCAATTAGGTGAATGTAAACATTTAGAATTCTTAACAAATTGATTACTTGTTATTTGGATGTTAAGGAGGCATTGGGATTTTGGAGGAGACCAAGAAGATTATAGAACATTGGAATGACAAACGAATTCAAGGAATTTCTCACACAAGCAGGGGCAGAGTCAGGAATTAGAGTAAGGGGGGCCGCAAATAATAAGACTTATAAATATATAATATGAAAATTTAAGACAAAAATATATTAATATTCAAGTGATTCGTAAAATCAATATACAAATGTATACTTAGTTGATGTTTTTTATTTAATACGCACAAAAATAAACATAAAAAATACATATCTTCTATTTCAATTGTCACCACCTAAAAAATACAAAGACTCGTATCATAACAAAAAAATCATTCATTAACCAATAATCGATTTATTGGATAACCCAATTCCTAATAAAATGAAATTAACAACAATCTTTTCTAGAACTAAAAACATCATGATTACACAATGTATCCTAAATAAATTTAAAAACACTTGAATCTCATTTGTTTTTTTCCCAATTCCCAAACATCAAAACAAATATAAAAAATTTACATATAACATGCAAAAGATTTCAATATAACAAATAACAACAAAAGATCAACAAGTCAAATTAACAAATCAATCATATGATAATAAAAAAAAGAGTTTTTTATTTTTAAGTCCCTACAAACCATCATATTTAGTGATCGATCCCTCACTTCTTCGTATTTGGGTTTTAGTCCCCAGATTTAAAGGATAATTCCTTTTTAGTCCCTATCAGAGTCTAAAAAGAAAACTAAATAATTTATGGATAGATCCCTCTCAGGGGCTAAAAAGGAATTATCCTTTAAATCTGGGTACTAAAACCCAAATACGAAAAAATGAGGGATCAATCACTAAATATGATGGTTTGTGGAGACTTAAAAATAAAAAACCCCAAAAAAATTAAACAAAAAAAACAGTAAATAATTAAAAAATAAACCAAAGAATCAATCATATGATAAATAAAAAATGTGTGTTTTAATTCATGGTTCATTATTTTTTATTTTATTTCACAAATTGTAAAAAATAAATTATAATGTTTGCTTCTCTGCGCTTGGTAAAACTTCTTCATTAGCAAAATAGAACTCTACCAACATGTCATTCGTGCTCTTGTCATCTATGGCCATGACTATCAATTTTTTGTCATTTTTTTCATTAAAAAATATGTTAAAATATTATATATATTAAGGAAAAAGCACCCTGATGACACGTCCATATTACCCCTTCTTCAAAGATGATAAAAAGTATCAAATATTCTATTGTTCCCTCTTAAGGAGCTCTATTTATGTTCAATCCCTACCAGGTGTGACAGACGCAGATAGACTCAGTTCTTTAGGACCAGTTTTCTAATTGTCTATACACTATAATTAATTAAGTGTATATGATTATATTATAGTATATACTTTGTTATTGTAACGTGAAAAAATTAAATTTTTTTCTTGTTATTTAAAAAATCCGTTGATTTAACTAATATGCACTTCAATTTTCATAATAGCACGTGAGTCATTAGTTGAGTATTAATTTATTTTAAAAAAAAAAACGGATGGGTGCTGCAATTGAGAATTCAGGAGGGGCTGGATATATCAATTTTTTTTTGGATAAGTAATTGAAATTTTCATTACCATATACAAGAAGAGTACATTTAGAAGAAGAAGGGGCTTGGATTCCGTTAGGCCTGAGTATCATTAATACCATCAAAATCGAATGGCACAATTTATTAATCGTGCTATACAATCTATTTAATTATAATTCGATCATTTATAATTTAGATAATAATTGTACAAATGGTGAACCCTTTTATTAATCGTACTACACAATCCATGTTTCTGAATCTTTTTAACATGGATAAAACTATAACACGTCTCCTAATTAATTAAGAATAACTATGATGGCAATTAGGCAATATATGGTGGTGATAAATTAGTCTTGTTTTAAAGCTGTGTTTCTCAGTATGAGTAGTTGATGATGAATCACATGGATAAGTTTACTTTGACCTAATCACATCATCCATATTAATATTTTTTTTGGGTGTGTGACTCATAAATGATTCACCAACCACATTTGTACGGGACGATGCCACATCCAATGAAATAAAGTACACATTATATATTCCAAAAGATAATTCTAGGCTTGCTAGGGACATTAATTAGGCTCGTGAGGCGTCGACACGTGTTCCAACATCATTTTTAAAAAAATGTTAGGCTATCTCCTATCAAATTTATACTCAAATTTTTAAACTTTATTTGATATAGTACTCTGACTATCATTTTATGTTTTATTTAATTTTTTATAAATGTAAAATTGAAGAAGAAAAATAACATTTGAAAATTTGAGTGAATGTTTGAGTCTTTCTTGATTTGGGTAAAAATTTTAGTAAAAGCTTGATTTGGTATGAATTTGGGTTGTAGATTTTTGAATGACTTTTTATTCAAATTAAGTTTGGGTACTCATTTGAATATAAGATTGAAGATGCTCTTATACATAGTTTTTTTTTATATGCAGTTCTAAATGCAGTAATATATACCTTTTTAGATAAGATATGTATCTTATGAATTATTTTTATGTTTGCTAAAGGTATATAGATCCAGTCAGTGATATACACTTTTTTTTATTAAAATGTATATATTTTATTAGAGATGAGATTTACACTTACACCTTTTCATTAAAATATATACTTCAAAAGCATAATACAAACTTTAATTTATTAAATATAGAAGGAACATAATACATTTATTCAATACATATCCAACCAAACGTCCATACAACAAACACATTACACCAATAAACAAACATATATAGTAGCAGAAGCCGAAGCTTCTTTTTATTTCATCGATCTCTTATTCACTGCTCCTTCCTGCAAGAGATGTGGAAATATTATTAGAAATTATATTTTATATGAAAGGTTATATATATTCATATATAATAAATAGAACTCATGTTGCAGGGTGCAAATTAACAACTAAGACATAAAACAATTTTATGTCCCTAGCTAGTTAGGGATTGAGAACCTATGGTTATTTTTAATATATACAATAAATAAAAAATGACATATAATAGTCTTTTTCCAAACATTAGGAATTACAATTTTACGAAAAAAGACAAAAATTTAAAAGTAATTCATAGCCACCAATGAAAAAATATAAGGGTTTTTATTTTATTTTTTAGTCTCTGTAAACTATATGATTTAGTGATTGATTCTCCACTTCTTCATATTTCGGTTTAAATCCTTAGATTTAAATGGCATATTTCTTATTAGTCCCTGAAAGAGATGTATCTCTGAATTATTTGGTTTTCTTTTTAGTCACTGAAAGGGAATAAAATGAACATATCATTTAAATCTAGAGACTCAAACTGAAATATGAAAAGTGAGGGATCGATCACAAAATCATATAGTTTATGGAGACTTAGAAATAAAAAACTCAAAATATAATTAATTTTCTTTACTTTAAAAATTATAATAAAATTAACCAAAAGAACTTATAAATAGGAATTAACCAAGGCTTGAAGATTTTAAAGAAGTCTACATCAAAATCAATCACACCTACAATTATTGTTCATTCATGTAAAAGTAAAACCAATATCTCCAAGACTTGCATATCAAAAATATATTGGTATATATGTCACAGATAATATTTATTAGTTACCAACCTTGGCATACAAAGGATGGATCGATGTTGGATAGCATGATCTCTAACGGGCGCGTAGGTAAACGCCGATGGCATCGAGCAACCACCCTGATCTTCCAAAGAATCCAACAATTTCAGCTCCTTTTGTTGGAATATCAAAATAAGTTCCTTCCTCCACTCCATATGGCCCATACTTATTTCCCAAGTTTGTATAAAATGTGAGTGACCTTATGAGTGATGCAACATTGATGAAGGGACCATAGTAGCCTTCAATCCTCGTGAGAAACTCGTTAGGATAATCTAAAACAATCTACCAAAAAAAAAAAAAACAAGGTTCATAAGATCATTTGTCAAAATTTTGATAATCCAAGTAAGACACACTAGAATAATGATTAATCAAGAACTAATTAAAGCTTTGAAACTCTAAAAAATTCAAATCATATGTGTTAACACCTGATTCGGGGTCCCTGAAGAATTGTTCCCCAAATCAGGGGACCATGAAATAGTCCCATCATGGTAATACTTGAACTTTAGTGAATCGATGGAACCTCCTTCAGCCTTAACAATCACTTCAGTGATAGCGTTTGAATTGCTAAAATCGAATGCGTCTCCACCGTTTCCGCCAAATTGTCCGACTCCGATCGACATGATCTCTAAACTTGCATGAACAAAGAAAGGATACATATTTAATTTTCTCACTATATGAAGTAAGGATGCGATACTGAAAACATGGAAAAATTGGATGAATGGGTTGACAATTTAATAATGAAAAGCTTCATTACCAAGTGAATTATGCAGAGAAGAAAGAAAAAAACAGAGAGCTCCCAAAGGTGTCTAAGGCTTGCTGTGAGTTTGTATGCTTGATGAAGATTTCTCTCTTGGATTAACCCATATTTATAGTGGTATAGCAGCCATAGAAACTACAAGGATAATGAGAATTAATTATTAGGTAACCCGCATGAAATAAAGTCACATGGATATATATTGACAAAATGTCATGTGACGTGCCCATGCAAGTTGTCGCTTGTCCCTCACAGAAAAAATCTTGGTTTTAAATGTCCATATGTTCATTTGTTATACATTTTGATTTACATCCAAAAAAACGAGAGTAGAAAAGATTTCTACATATTCTCATGCATGCGCAAGCAAAACATTTTTCAAAGATTCTGAAAATAAAACTTGGCCCCTTTAAAAATTACAGTGTTTCGATAGCACCAGATTGACTACACGCACGCCAGAGGTTCAAAATTTTTATAAATATCAATTCTCACTTATTTTGATCACATAGTTATAACCACCTATTTCTTCCAAACTAACATGTTTTTAATTAGACTTATTGCCTGAAGAAAACTTTGCTTAGTGTTGGAGGTGTAAAAAAATCCGAGGACATCAATCCATCTTTTAATCCTTTTTATCCGGATTAAGTCCAATCCCAGCAGCTTGACTTTGACAAACTGATCGAGCTGAGCTGCTTGGATAAGCTTACCTCATCAGCACCAATTAATTAATTAATGATTCCAAAACCAAGGGCTTTGTATTTATAGCTTTTTGGGGCGGCTGTCATACGCGCATTCCTTCATCTAAGCCCTGTGTGCATAATCCACTGACCTAATTAAGATTAAACAAAGTGATATTTATTTATTTTTTCATCAAAACAATTCATTTGGGTACATAAAAAATATATATATTTTTAAAAAACAAAGATTACATGCACGTGAGACTCTGTGTAAAATTATTTTTTATCCACATCTACAAAATACTTTTTAATAATTAAAACAAGTTAGGACCAATAAACTAATAAATGCTGATTTGTTGATTAACGCATGCAGATGACTTTTTGGAGTCAATATCCATGTGATACAATGCATGGCACAAGGTTAAATGAGGAATTGTCTTCTTTTGCCTTTTTTTTTCTTCCCAAAGCCAGCATATATGGCACTAAGGATATTGGGAATTATTAGGTAGCCCGCATGAAATAAAGTCACATGGATATATATGGTTGACAGAATGTCATGTGACGTGTCCAAGCACGCAACGTACGTAGGAGACACATTTTTTTGTGAGATATATGTCGCAAGTTCCCTCACAGAAATGTGGGTTTTAAAATGTCCATTAATCTAGAAGGTTCATTTGTTGTTTATTTTGTAAAACTTGTTTTACAAGTGCACGAGAAGGTCTTCAAATTGTTTTTTTCATGCACCGTAGAAAAAAAAAACCCAAAAGGATGATATGAGTGATTGATTGAGAAATTTTAAAGAGATCTGATGGGATATAATGAGGAGGAATTTTAGTATTCTAATAGGGACTCAAGACAATCTCCTGGGCTTATGGTGGATTTTCAAGGGTCCAGTTCAACAGTTTTTTTTATGAGCCTAATCCTATTGGCTTCCCCTGTTGTCGTGCCCTTACCACTACCAACATTTTTTTATTATTGATATATTTTTTTCTTGATCAAATTTTTCTCTATCAATAGACAGCAAGACTTGAATTCAAGTCTCTTCAATAAAAAAGGGGTACACACCTCTATCATCCTACCAAGAAAATATTCGGTACCGCACCACCAACATTGTTGTACCCTCCATTACCTTTATCGTACCCTCCTCATCGAAAAATAATCAGCTGTCAGTGAATTTTCGCTAGGGCAGCCCTTAGCGGGTGACATGGGCAAACTAACGCCCTTAGATTTTTTTTTATATTAAAAATCCTCAATATTATACACAATCATGTATGACTTAAAAATTGATTGTATACTACCGTATTTTGAATTATGTAGATTATATTGATGGCTGCTTAAATAGAAGAATGTGATTATATACATATACGAAATTTCAAACTATAGGTGGCCGTTATATAGTTGAAGTTGTCCATAATTTAAATACGAGTTATTTACATGGAAACAAAGATATTCAGTTACCGCACTAACTTATATAGTAAAAATTGGTCTTTGCTCTTTGTTTTAGATAAATGTCCCAAGTACATAAAATTTAAAAAAAAGTTACATATATATGTTCATCAAATAATCATATTTATTAAGATACTTAACTACTTAGTAAAACACACTTACATATATGGTCACAAAAAATTGCTCTATGTTTATATTACTATATGAAGTGTCCAATATGCTACACATTGTCCATAATTTAAAATTTTAAACACCAGTTACATATTACCATATTATGAATTATATGTATTTTTATATTAATAGTTGCTCACATAGGAGAAGATGGTTACATATATAGGAATTTTCAAATTATCAGTGTTTTATAATTTAACAAGTTACTAATTACATAGAAATAATGATTTGTTCAGTTATATATGATCTAAAAATATAGATTCAGATTTAGATAATTATCCAATATATCTAAAACATTTAAATGAGTACTTATATAATTCAACTATCTGAAGATTCCATATTCAAAATAAAAAAGCATAATTTTCATAATTTAAAAATTATAGATCAGAATATATTTTAATTTTTTTAATATATATGTAACATTAATAACTCACGTATACATTATCTAGGCAATTCAAAAGATAAGATATGGAACCAGTCCTTCAAGAGACGGAAATAAAATAGTAGAAAACTAGATATGTAATCAACTTCTACTACTAACTAATTAAGTCATTTAATAAACAAGAGTATTTGGTAAAATGTAAGGACGTGACGCCGTTTTAAAATTACTTCCACATTAAACTCGGATGTAAAACATTATTTTGACATGTATATGTAATTAAATCTAATAATGACTATGTAAGTTTTTTTTTACGAAAATGTGATCATTATTATTTTAAAATAAAATGATAATTGAAGGGGGATGATGAAACAAAGATTTAAATACAAAATACCGAGCTATGCAAACAAAAAAGAGAAAACCATCTGTGTATGTAAACAAATTACATTTAAATATTTTATTATTACAAGTTTAAAGTATGCATATGGTCTTTCAACCATGCTCTTTAGGAGATTTTGATTTAAGAGTTGTGGTGGAGTAAAGTGGTAAAAAAATAAGAGAGGGTAAAATGTATGGGTGGCATTATATAGGGGGCCTCCCCAGGTGATTTTTTTCCCTCTTCATATTTTGTGTGATTAGCTAGAGGTTTCACTGTGAATATGCTGTTTTGTTTGATTAGTTAGGATTTTCATTATGAATATGTTTTGAATCATATTTGATTTTTGTTTTAAGGAAAGGTAATGCATGTAGACCTTATAATTAGATCTTGAAATTCCTCGTGTGAATATGTTTTGAATGTTAAAGAATGGACATTGCATGTAGATCTTTAAGTTTTTAAGGGCTTGTAATTTTTTCTTATATGAATGATCTTGGATTTGCTTATTATTTTATCATTGGTTTACTTCATTGAGCTCTAATTGTTGTCCTTCTTATTAAATGTTAAGCAGTATGCTTTGGAGACTTGAATGATGCTCAAATATAATTGAGGGAGTGATGCAGACATCATAGCCACACATTATTGGGAGCACCGTAACTTCAAACGGCCATAACTTTCAAACCGTAGATCAGAATCGCTATTATAATATGTCCACGCGTTCGCATCAACGAACCCTACTCCACATGCATGCATGCACATAATACACACACAATACAGCTTTTATTTATAAAATGTATAAGTACTACGAGCACATGCAATACATTTATTCAATACAAATCCAACCATTACAACGTAACGATCAAATACAACCAGACGTCCATACAACAACATTAAACAGTACTGCTTCTTGACGAGCCAAGCAACATCAACACACAGACAATATATAGTAGCAGAAGCCAAAGCTTCCTTTTATTATTCACTCCTTCCTGCAAGAGATGGGAAGATTTTATTATTATTAGGACTTAGCTAAACAATTAATAGTTAAAAATCTACAAATTAATAAATAGGCATTAACCAAGAGGAAGTCCAAAACTTACACAACAAGAAATTTTTCTTTTTGTCTTTGATGGGCTCACGTTAAAACGCGTGTGCAAGAGTTATGCTCACATATAAGCACATACTATCTCATTTCATTAGTGGATGTGAGATTAAACACCTCTCTCAATACATGGGTCGCTTGGGATTGTTGAGCCTCTTAGCTTCCTCAATAGACCAAACGTCACAATTAACCCACTAGTGGGCCACACATTCTCGTGTGGGGTAATACCCGTGGCTCATGTCGTTGTGTGGGGTCATTCCCACACCATCACGTAATGGACATATGCTTTAATATCAATTGTAACGCCCCATGCTACACAACAAGAAATTTTTCGTTTTGCCCTTGATGGCTCACAGTTTTAAAACGTGTTTTAATATGTAAGGGCTGTGACCCCATCACATTTTAAAAAAAAATTCTTTCAAACCATGACAATTCAGCCCACTAGTGACCCTATCAGCCTACCAATTAACCCTAACCAATCGAGATTTTATACTTAAAACTCTCAAATTACTCATTTACCGTATTATTGTAATAAATATTATATCTCATGTCGTTGTGTGGGGTCATTCCCACACCATCACATAATGGACATATGCTTTAATATCAATTGTAACGCCCCATGCTACACAACAAGAAATTTTCCGTTTTGCCCTTGATGGCTCACAGTTTTAAAACGTGTCTTAATATGTAAGGGCTGTGACCCCATCACATTTTAAAAAAAAAATTATTTCAAACCATGACAATTCAGCCCACTAGTGACCCCATCAGCCTACCAATTAACCCTAACCAATTGAGATTTTATACTTAAAACTCTCAAATTACTCATTTACCGTATTATTGTGATAAATATTATATCTGAATCATCTTCCTTTCTCTCCTATAATCAGTAGAATTTTTTTTTTAAAATTTATGAAATTTAATTTTAGAATGACATAATCTATAAAAATTCCTAGAGTGCGAACACTCCATTGAAAATGGGCAATGCAACAGCAAATGAGCTGATATCTCAAGAGAGGCTTCACAAAAAGGACATTGATGATACATATACATTCCAATGGAGTCTAAATATGTCCTAGGGATGGATAATATTGTATATATCCTGCATGTTAATGAACACTGAGATCCCGAATCAAGCTATGATTAAATGGATAACCACATTCCTCATCTGTAAAAGGGGCCACGGTAAATTCTTTTGAAGCACCATTTTTTAAATAAAAAATAAAAAAAATAATTCGTCACCATCTACTCGTACAAAGTACAACAAAACTTGATATGGTATTTACTGCTGCAGGATCTTCTTTTCTGTGTTGTCTCTCCAATCAAAACCTAACACCTGTTGAAAGCCGAGTACAATTTTTTTTCCGTATCTTATTCACTTTTTCACGCAAGAAATGTTAAAAATATTATTGGAATTATAATATTTTATATATATATAAGGTAATATATATATGGATATTTACATAATATATATAATATTTTTGAGTTTATTTAATCATGTTATAAATATTTTTCACAATTTATCATTAGTCGTATACGTTTGTAGTTCATTTATCATGATTTCTCTGATATTGCTCATATCACAGTAGAATAAAATTCAGGTGATCGTATCTCTATGTGATACGAGTCAATCACCATGTGCACGAGGGAGTCCTATTAATTTAGAACATATTATTTTACTTGCTTCCACTTCACAAACTCTTCCTTTTCTTCTCCTTTAATTCCATATATGATTCATATCTATAATCACTATAATATCTAGGTATTATCCTGTTGTAAATGTGTTTTTTCAAGGCATAATTTACAACTCTTGTCCCATGTTTGATTCGAGAATTAAGTTATTATAAGGTTTATGATTATCCTAGTATAAATAAGTATGAAGTAATATTTTGTTTAGTTGTATTTTGAATTATATATTTTTGTTGAGAAACGTAATCTTAAAATTTTTGTTGTTTAGATAAAAATATGATTAAGGCAGGAATACGAATTTATAAAAGGTAAAAAAATAATAACAGTTGATTTAATAATTGTGCCTTCCTCGACCGTCATTGTACCCTCCACATTTTCACTACCACCGCCACTTAATAAAATTATTATTATTATTATTATTTGAGGGTAGATGAAACTTATATATTGCCATGAAGATTTAAGAGGTTTGCGTTTTTCTCGTTTTCGGTGAGTTCATTAATTTGTAGGGTGGAAATAACCAAACCTTTATTTTGAACTTTGGACTTTGGTACACATCTCACAAGCACTAAAATATTTCCATCCATAGACAAAAACAAAATTGCACCACCACTGCAACATAGCATTAATATTAGAAATAACATTCCACGTGCACATATTGCACACACAATACAACTTTTATTTATAGAATATATATAATACCAGCATAATACATTTATTCAATATTACAAATCCAACCATTACTACGAGTAGCAATGATGAATACAACCGGACGTCCATACAACAAATTAACATATTAAAGAGTACTTCTTGAAGAACCAAGCAACAAGAACATACAGACAATAGTATCAGTAGCCAAGGCTTCCTTTTATTTCATTTCTTATTCACTGCTTCCTGCAAGAGGTGAAAATATTATTAGAAATTAATTTTTATACGGAAAGATAATATATATGGGAAATATAAAATATAAATATGTTGCATGGAAACAATAGGGTGCGTTTGGTTGCGCGATTGCGCTGGATATACAAGAAACTGCGTTTATCGCGCAACCAAACAGTTTTAAATATAAACCCAAACAAATAGTTCCAAAATGTTCAAAAAGCTGAGAAAGTGAGCTTCCTGTGGAAACTGTAAAAAGTTTTGCTCGCGCAACCAAAGCCAACAATCTATTTTGTGTTCCTAGCTAGGGATTGAGAACCTATATATATATTTACTTCAAAGAATAATATACAGCAAATTAAAAATGACACAAAATTAAATTCTTCCAACGATTAGAAATTGTGGAAAAAATGCCATAGGAATTTAAAATTAATTCACAATCACCAATGAAAAAATATAATTTATTTTTCTAATGTTTTTTCATAAAATTTTATAAAATTAACCAAGAGCACTTATAAATTGGCATAAACCAACTGGAAGTCCATAAGAATTTAAAGAAGTCCACATCAAAACTAAGCATAAATACAACTATTGTTCATTCATGTAAATTAAGTACATGCATGTATGTAAAAAACATTAGTATATATTTCTTACATCATTTATTAATTTGTGATCTCTAACGGGCACGCAGATAAACGCCGATCGCATCGAGCAAACCCCCCGATCTTCCAAAGAATCCAACAATCTCAGCACCTTTTGTTGGGATATCAAAATAAGTCCCTTCCTCAACTCCATATGGCCCATACTTATTTCCCATGTTCGTATAAAATGTGAGTGACCTTATGAGCTGAGCAACATCACTAAAGGGACTATAGTAGCCTTCAATCCTCGTCAGAAACTCGTTAGGATAATCTAAAGCAAACTACAAAATATAAAAAAATTCATAAGATCATTTATCATAATTTGCAGTATCCACAAAGACACACTAGAATCATAACAAACAACAAATCTTTGAAGCTCAAAAGACTCATAAAAAAAAAGTGTTAGCACCTGATTCGGGGATCCTCCTTCTCCCCCGAGGTTAGGGGACCATGAAATAATCCCGTCATGATAATACTTGAACATCAGTGAATCAATGGCTTCTCCAGATCTAACAATGACTTCAGTGATAGCATTTGAATTGCTGAAATCGAACGCGTCTCCACCGTTTCCGCCAAATTGCCCAACTCCGATCGACATGATCCCCAAACTTGCATGAACACAAAGAGATATATTTTTTATTTTTAACCATATGAAGTAAGGATGCAATGAATGAAAACATGAAAAATTGGATGAATAGGTTGATTGATTAGTTATCAATGAAACCCCTTGATTACCTAGTGAATTCTGCAGAGAAAAAAAGAAAGAGCAAAGAGTTTTTGAAGGTGCCTAAGGCTTGCTGTACGTGAGTTTGTATGCTTTGATGAGGATATCTCTCTTGGAGCCCATATATATATAGTGGTATAGCAGCCATAGCAATTTTAAAGATAATGCATGGGAATTGTTAGGTCGCCCGCATGAAGTAAAGTCTCACATGGGATATAGGTTGACAAAATGTCATGTGACGTGCCCATGCACGCTACGTAGTTCGTTGGACACGTTTTTTTTTAGATTTATGTAGTAAGTCCATTTTGGAAAGACATTTGTTCATTTGTTATTTATTATGTAAAATTAACTTGTTTTAAATGTGCACGAGGAAGCCTTAAATTGCGTCTTCCATTCACCGTAGAGAACTCTCTATCTTACTATCTATTCCATATATTATTTCAATCATATTAAATGACAAACTGAGGATCACATTACACACCATAAATGAGGTGATGATATATATCCATTGCACAAAGTTGCATGAAGGATTTTTTTCCCCTTCAAAACGTGGCTGATTCGAATTCATAACACAGCTGTCTAGCCCTTGAGTATTTGAATCATGAATTGGTCAAAGTACCTTATCTATGTGACTCATCACCACCTAACCATGTTACAAATTAAACTAGATATGGGACCGGCCGGTGCATTTTCCTTGCATTCTTTATAAAAGATCTCCAATATATTAGAATAGAAGTTAATTAAAGAGTGTCTTTACTCTCGCCGTGTCCTTTATAAGGAAATCAGAGGTGAATTCCTTTGATATCCCTTCAGTCTCGGAACCCATGAGTCTAGTTAATCCCCAATAAATAAAAAAATAACACAATAAATACAGAATCTACAAGTTGAACATGTGAGAAGATATATTAGTTGAGTAGTACATTAATTCGGATAAAATTTAACAGATGGTGAAGCCCTTGGTTTCTGAATTATTAATTGGTCAAAGTACCTTATCTATATGATTCATCACCATGCACCTATCCCTACTGACAGATTTAAACAAGATATGGGATTGGTGCATTTTCCTTGGTCGGAGAAATGCTATTTGGCGGAAGAAATGCAGTTTGGGTTGAGAGATGTTGTTTTGGTCTCAAAATGACGTTTTGGGTCAAAAATTATATTTTGGGTCGAAATGTGCTGATTGGGTTGAAAAAGTGCAGTTTTGGTAGTGTTTGGTTCGAAAAACACTAATTACTCTAGTGTCCTTAATTACTCTCGTGTGTCCTTTATATAGAAATCTGAGGTCAGTTCCTTTGATATCCTGTCAGTATTAGATTTCATCAGTTTTGTTAATTTTCAATAATAAATAATGTGTGTAAAAAAAAATTTACATGTTAAATATGTGAAATGACATGTCATTCTTGGACTGTAATCAAAATTAATAATCATTAATTATAAAATAAACAAAACAAAAAATGATGACACGGCTGTCGTCAGCATTAATTGTATCTCAACATATTATGCCATAAACAAAACGTAAATTGTTAATGGTGTTGATTTCTTTCCGTCGCTAAATATATCACATTTCCCCTTTCTTTTGAACAATATATCACATTTTCCCTTTCTTTTTTTTTTACCTAAACATTTATATTTAATGATTTCATATATAAAAACATTCATATATTCAACATCCATTTGGGTAGTCATTTCCATTCAACTCATATAATCATAAATTGTAGATAATTTTATACAACAAATTTACAAATATTAAATGTAGCATTACTTATAAAATTAAAGTAAGGTCCAACAACAAAATAGTTTCACCTACAGCAAATGTTCATCATTTCTATACCTGAAAATATGATAATAGAGTTGATTGACACTCCTCTTAAGCTAGGATTGGACTCACTGAAATTAAACTCTCATTAATTCAGAGTTTGAAGTACGAGAAGTCTTGTGCGAGATTAGGATATATATACTTGATCCTCTTCACCAATTGTTTATTGTACCAATAAAGCACAATGTACATAAATTTTATCTTTTCCGGTATCGATGGCGACTAGCTGTATGTCACAATACCTTGACAGGAAGAAAAAAAATCACTTTTTGTGTGGTATGCCAAAATCTTATAATAACTTTTCAAGTGATTCTTAAATAAAAATACAAACGAAAAATTGATGTACACCCATTTTCTTGAAAAATACAAAGAGCAAGGTGGCTAGCTAAGGCTTGCTGTGAGTTTGTTTGATTGATGAGGATTTCTCTCTTGGAACCCATATATATAGTGGTATGGCTAGTAATAGACCTGTCAATGGGTCGAGTGGGTCCTTGAAAATGTGGACCCAGACACAAATCCATCGGACCCGGGTCAGACCCAACCCGAGGATAGTTGATAAAAAAAAAAATTACAAACTCATGAATTTGTTTATTATATCAGACTATTAGAATTTTTTTTGTAATAAAGCATTAATTATTATTGAGCTTTTTAAACTGGTGTCTTAATACTATATTTGAATATATTTTTGTACAATTCAAAAGAAGTGAATGAATTACTAAAACAACATTCAAAACAATAAACACTAACATATAATATTCAAAGTAAACAAAAATCTAAACAATATAACAATGAACAAAAAAGGAGAGCTCATGGTTATTTGTGTCACAAAGTAAACAATACACTTATACTTATAACTTGATAAATAAGAAATAAAATTATGGATCAACTAATAGTAATAGTCTTGTAATATATAAGCATATATTAATAAAATAGTTGGGTTTTGGATCCAACAGGTTGGAGCGGGGTGGATCCGGATCCGACCCGTTTCTATGTTTGGGTCCACCGGGTCAGATCCAAATTGGATTAGGTATATTATACGTGTAAGAGCATCTCCAGTCCTATACTCAAATCTTTACTCAAACTTAAATTTGAGTAAAAATCACTCAAAACTCACTTCAATCATTTACTCATACCTATACCAAATCAAGTTTTTACTCAAATCTTTACCAAAATCAAGGGAGACTCAAATCTTTACCCAAATTTCAACATTTTTTTCCTTTTATCTCCACATTTTCTTCCAATGTAACATTTTTTCCCTTCAACTCCACTTTTAGTTTAATTATATAAGATGTTTTCTCACCCCCCAAAATTTTCACAATCTTCTGAAATAAAAAAAATTCTTTCTTAAGTTTTCCTCTTTGTTTTTTAACTTTTTATTTTTACTCAATAAAAAAATTACTTCTACCTTGTTTTAAAAAAATTGGATGATAATAATTTTTAAATTTAAATATTTTGAAGGAAAGAAAAATTGAGTGGTAAAAATGTTTGAGAAAAGAAATTTGAAAATCTTTATAGGAAATAATTAGAAGAAGATGCGAAATTATTAAAAGATTTGAGTAAAATGCAAATTGATGGTTAGAGACACATCATATTAAATCAAATTTTTACTCAAATTTTAAGTGAAATTTGAATATAGGTTTGAGTAAGGGCTGGAGATAACCTAAGACAGACCTAGCTAGCAGCCATAGCATCTATAAGGATAATGGAAATTATTAGGTCGCCCGCATGAAATAAAGTCATGAATTTGTTTGTTATATCAGTCTATTAGAAATTTTTTGTAATAAAGCATTAATTATTATTGAGCTTTCTAAACTGGTATTCTAATATTATGTTTAAACATATTTTTGTACAATTCAAAAGAAGTGAATGAATTACTAAAACAACATTTAAAACAATAAACACTAACATATAATATTCAAAGTAAACAAAATCTAAACAATATAACAATAAACTAAAAAAGAGAGCTCATGGTAATTTGTGTCACAAAGTAAACAATATACTTATACTTATACTTATAACTTGATAAATAAAAAATAAAATTATGGGTCAACTAATACTAATAGTCTTGTAATATATAAACATATATTAATAAAATAGTCGGGTCTTGGATCCAACAGATTGGGGCGGGGTGGATCTAGATCCGACCCGTTTGTATGTTTGGGTCCACCGGGTCGGGTTCAAATTGGATCGGATATACATGTGTAAGACAAGCCTAGCTAGCAGCCATAGCATCTATAAGGATAATGGAAATTATTAGGTCGCCCGCATGAAATAAAGTCACCTGGGGATATATGTTGACAAAATGTCAAGACTTTTTGTTCGAGATTTTTTAAAAATGTCTATGCTAGAAGGCATTTGTTACATATTTTACATGTGCACGAGGAGGCCTTAACTTTTTTTTACAGAACTCTCTAGTTATCCATATATTATTCCACACATGTTAATTAAATGACAAACTGAGGATCACATTACACAATCCACTGCACAATGTTGCATGTGGACTTTTTTCTTTTTCTTTTTCCCTTCAAAACGTGACTGATTTGAATTCATAACACAGCTGTCTAAGTTGGTTCTGTTGCACAATGTTCATTTAATTCGGATATAGCAACTGCACAAATGGTACTGAAGCCCTTCGTAATTGAATCATGAATTGGTCAAAGTTCCTGATCTATGTGATTCATCACCACCTATTACCTGACCATATATGACACATTAAACCAGATATGGATTCTTTATAATAGATCTCCGGTCTTATTATAATATGTGAAGCGATTAGGTGCGGCGAACGGCGGGTGTAGCAGCGACACAGGCCGTCCGATCACGAGTCCATCGCATCCAACGATCAATATGAATCGCATCCTACCGTTGGATGCGATGGACCCGTGATCGACGGTCTGTGATCGCTGCTGCACCCACCGTTCGCCGCATGTAATCGGTCCTCATTTTAATATATGGAAGTTAGAGGGTGCACGTCTTTAGTCATGTGTTGTCCTTTATATGGAAATCAGATGTCTCATTAGTCTTAGATCCCATGAGTTTAGTTAATCTTAATGTTTTAATAACCGTTCATTAGTTCAACTGAAAAAAGGAACAAATTAAGAGTCAATAGTTCAACCGCTGTTGGGTCAACCGAATTTGAACCATAATACTGTCATGACATAATAAAAATGTTAATTATTATTATTACTAAATATATATATTTATAAAAATATAAAATATTTTAGAAAATCTTTGTATAATTATCAAATCTCAACTTTAATACTTTTTATGCTTTTAATTAAACAATATCATAACATGATTTTACTATATAAAATATAATATTTTAATTAGATTTCATATTTTAACAAGTAATAATCACACTTTCTATGAATAAAGAAGTGATTGGTTTAATAAACACATAGCTAGTTATAAAAAACTGTCGGTTAATTCAACTAAGGGGTTGATTAGATTTACCAATTTTTTATACGATTGGTTTTCAGGGTAAAACAAAGTATCAGAATTCAAAGTGAGTGAAGGTTTAACCGGTTCAATAGGATAAACATGAGAATAATTAGGTCTAGGGGTGTAACTAAGGCTGATTGGTCCGCTTAGGGTTCAACCTGAACCAAACCCGAAAACCTCAACCAAATTCAACCAGACCCTTTAACCCGAGAACCTCAACCCGAACCACTTGGGTTTGATTAATTTGGTTTTGAATTGTGTTGGATTCGGGGTTTCATTCAATTTAATTACATTCTAAAATGTTTCATTTTAAACAAGCTAAGTGGAATTTGAAAAAACAGATGCACTGCACAAAAGAAATATAAAGGATAAAGACGAGAAACAATGTAGCGAGGGAATTAAAAAATAAAAGAATTAAAGTGATATATTTTTGGTAAAACAAATTACACAATTAAAATTTTATCTAACAATTGAAAGAATTAAAATTTAACATAGAATATTAAAATTTATTACTCACTACTACCTCGAGTTAATTAAGGATACCCAGAGCCTGTACTCAAACCCAACCCAAATTTGATACGGGTTGCTCAGGTTCGTGCTTGGGTTGAACCTGAACGCTAAATTCCCAAACGAAAGCTGCTAAACAATCAGGTTGGGTCAGATCCGCCCAAGAGGTACATTAGGAAGGTGGGATAATTTTTCTTAAAAATGACATGGAGAGTTATATATACCCAAGGATTAGGCCCGATAAGCAAACAATTTCAATATCCCCTTAAAATAGTTCTCATGACTTATTGTGTGTGTAAATTTCTAGATGGTAGAAAGGATCACCAATTGATGGTGATCAATTCAACTTCAAAATCACCACTTCGTATGATCTCCGTCTCAAGTGATCTCAATCATGAAAGTTGAGCATATACATTATGTATTCTATTTATATCTTGGATTCTTCGTGTATTAATAGTGTTCTGTTCTTGTATTTAATATCATGGATGGCGGTAGTCCCTAGGTTTAGATGCCTCTTTTACCTCGTTGTCGGATCTTGTTTTTTTCTTTTGTTTTGATTTTTATTTTGTCTATTTATTTTCCCTCCATCTCTCAGATTTTTTGTTCCTAATTCAATTTTTGATAACAAATATCTATCTTTTATTTTTTTCTAAAACAAATATTAGATTTATTTAGGCTTCTGTAAATTTGTTCCCACCGGTCACTGGTAGCCCTATTCAACGGGTATCCGGGTCGGGTCGGGGTGGACCCGGACCCGACCCGACCCGGACCTGACCCGGGCCGGGTCCGACCCGACCCGGATGGTTCGAAAAAAAAAAGAAAAGAGGAAGATCCATATATTTGTTTGCTTCTCTATTTGAAATTTTTTGTATAAAACCTTATTATTAATGAGACTATGTTTGAACATAATCTTATTTCAAAAAAGTAAATGAATTATTAAACAATATCCAAAACAATAACCACTAACATAAAAAACATATTAACCTAAACAATAAAGATAACTAATTATACAAACATTCGACAATATTAACCTAAACAACATTCAAAACAATAAACATTAACATATTAACTAAAATAATAAACATAATTGCAACAAACTAATTAATTATAAATAAATCCAAAACAAACCGACAATACATTACTAAGTTTATTACATATTAAACAATCAAATAGCAAATAACACAACAAAAAAAATTTATCTTTTATTTTGAACCCATTACAAACACACGTTAAGTAAGAAAAAAAATTAAAAAAAAATATCTAATAATATATGAGCATATATTAATAAAACAATCGGGTCTCTGGTCCAACGGGTCGGGGCGGGGTGGACCCGGACCCGACCCGTTTGTTTGTTCGGGTCCGCCGGGTGACTCGGGTGGCTTCAGTTATATTGTAATCGGGTCCGGATTGGGTCCGGTTTGGACCCGACCCGTTCCCACCGGTGGCATGTGAGCGATATCAATATATTTGACCTAACATGCATTTTAGTGTTTTGAATTTCAAATTTTAATTCTAGGATATGGGCATAAGGCATGCAAGGGGATTGTGTTGTGAAGTCATTATAATAGCATATGCAAAGGTATTATGTTTATATTAAATAATTCAACTCCATTAACTCTTTCTTAAAGGATCATGTGAAATATATAATACTCCAACTCAGTACTCTATGCTCGTCTCTATTTTAATTAAAATATATTATTTAATTATCAATTTCATAAATATATCTATCAATTTGTGAAGAGGTGATTCAATAATGATGAATTAAATCATATTGATAAGTTTTACTTTTATCTCATCGTGGTACCCTTTTTTATTTGGGCCCCTCTATCCCAACCAATCAATTTAATGATCCGCAACCAAAGACAAAGAAAAATCCAGATCCTGTATTGTATTCGAAACAATTAACCCCACTAAACCATCCCTCCCCCACCATCCAAAAACCTGGATAAGCCATCCCCACCAACCCAAAGTCTAAACAGAAATACATTATGTGACCATGAAAACATCAATTGACAAATATACAGATTTTTTTATATTAAAAAATTCAATAATGACCGCATGCTAGGCTAAAGAGATCATTTTTCTATAATGACCATGAAAACATGTACTTCAATTGACAAATATACAGATTCTTTTTATATTTAAAAAATTCAATAATGACCGCATGCTAGGCTAAAGAGATCATTTTTCTATTTTTATTTTATTTTTATTTTTTTAAATCCACGTTATATATTGCACAAAATTGCGTGACGAATTTGTTCAAACATGACTTATCGGAATTCATAAGTCATAACACAGAGGGGCTGTTTGGGTAGAGGGTTAGGGAAGGAATAGGTGGGAATAGGCAGGGAATAGGGAAAAAAAGGTGTTTGTGTGAGGGGAATAAGGTGGTATTTGGATGTTAGAATAACAAATAATAAAGGGGTATAGTAATCCTTCATTTTCCATGGAATTAGCCTATTCCAACAATAATCATAAGTGGGTCCCACTGTTTTTTTTCATCATTCATTTCAAATCACCTGTCAACACCTCTTATACATCAATGGGGCCCACATGTCAAATCAACTTTTTACACTTTATTCACATTTTATTCTTCATCAACCAAACACATTCACTTTATTATTACGTTTTCCAATGAGAATAATTTAAAACACAACCAAACAGAAAATCACTTATTCTACTGATAAAGTCAACAATTCCTAGAATAGGTATAAACCCCAGAATAACTTATGTCTCTATCCAAAGTCTAGGTTTATTCCCTTGGTTTCTGAACCATTAATGGATCAAATACTCAAAGGCAGTACTATTGTGAAGTCCTTGGTTTCTGAATCATTGTAGCATGGATAAACGATAGCATATCCTATTTAATTTATGATAGCAATCTGTGGTGGAGACAAATATAATTTATACCGGGGTGAATTGTCCTAGTACCTCTATAGTCAAACCCTCCGTTATTCTGGTACTCCCACCATTTCAAAAAATAATTACTTACCCTTACAGTAAACATAGCACTCCTTTTTTTTACCCTCCTCCCATTGATCCCATTGATTCCCTCCGCCCCATAAAATCGCAGTTTTTCCTTTATAAATGCATATATGTTTTCTGTAGCTTACTAAACAAAAAATGTAATTTTTATAAATATTATTTGTAAGTGATTAATATGTCATATAAAAATGATAATTTATAAATACGTTAGAGAAATATAAGTTAATGCATCACACTTGAAAATATTTTATCACAATAAATACAATAAAACCCTTGAATTCATCAAATGTTTACTTTCTGACGTTCTTTTCCTATCCTAATGAACTGAGCTGATGTCTTCCCCCAGATCTTCTTCATGTCATTTTGGTTAAAATCGAATTCACTGTTATACCTTCGAGTCAGCAAGCATACTTCATTAGAAAAAAAAAGCGCAGTCCAAATTATATTAAAGATGCAACAATCAGTCAAACATCTAAATAAATCA
The DNA here is from genome assembly GCA_030737845.1 of Acorus calamus. NCBI lineage: Eukaryota > Viridiplantae > Streptophyta > Magnoliopsida > Acorales > Acoraceae > Acorus > Acorus calamus. The sequence continues at coordinate 33,870,197 of CM060863.1, read as the reverse complement.
AACACCAATAAGTTTGTACTTCATGACATTATAAGAACCACATATATTTTAGTGTTAACATTAATGTATGTTTTTTTAGTATTTTGTAAATTACCATTTTTACATGACATAATAATGCACTTACAGATAATATTTACAGAAATTAGATTTTATGTTATGCAAGTTATAGAAATATATATACACTTACAGGAAAAAAAAATTGTACGTGATTTTATGGGAGCACAAGAATAATTTCTGAAATTGGAGTTTATGTGGACAATTCACCTTCTATATTAGGGAAAAATCTAAATAACCCCTTATACACTGACTGAAATCCATATAACTCTCTGACTTTTCTTGAAATTTATATAACCTCCTGAAAACACCTAGTAAATCCACATAACCCCATGAATGAAATTTCCGTTGACAAATGATAAATATTTTGTAAATATTTTGTTTGGTTAATCCTAGCTAAAAACATAATATATTAAAAACCTCTTACAATGCGTTAAAATTGTAAAAAAAATCCTATGAAAATGATGATTTTACCCCTCTAAATAAATTATAAAACCCTATCCGGAGGGATAAAATCGTCATCTACAAAGGATTTTTTACATTTTTAACAAATTGTAGGTTTTTTTGGTATATTGTGTTTATATTCAGGGTTAACCAAACAGAATATTCATAAAATATTCATCATCCGTCAACGAAAATTTTATTCATGATATTATTTGGATTTATTAGATATTTTCAAAGGGTTATATGAATTTCAAGAAAAGTCAGCGGGTTATATGGATTTCAGTTAGTTTACAGGGGTTTTATGAATTTTTCCCTTTATATTATAGTCATGTTTTAAAATTGTGTTTTGTCATTACGAGTAGTTGATGGTTCAGATAGATAAGTTTACTTATTTTTTAGGGTGTGTGATTAATAAATTATTCACCAACCACATTTGCACGTGACACCGCATCCAATGAAATAAAATACACATTATATATTATATTCCACTCCATTTTAAGTTCCAGGGCAGGGACATTAATTGGAGGTGAGACTTGAAAACAAAAAAACATTGTTAGAGCCTCTCCAAGGGTCGGAATTAATTCGACTCCTTCCACCGACTTGACGAGCGCGCGAAGAAAATCGGCTCCGACGGACTCCTCGTCGCTCAACAATTCGAACGAACGAACGAACCCACTCAACAAACGGGGGAGGTCACGAGGAGCTCCAAGACGTGGCCCCCACAATAAAAAAAAATTAAAAATAATACTTTTTGCATTTAAATTTTGATGGGTTCCACGTAAAATTTTTAAAAAATTGTTATGTTTATATATTTGTAATAGTTATATCTCAACGATTATAATAACTCATTTATTTAATCATATACTCATTTATACAAATTTTACATTTTCAATCTACAAGTTTTGTTATTTCAAAATTAAGGTTTTCTTCTCTCTAAATTTTACATTTGATCTGAATTTCTCATTTGTGATCATTTTATTTTTTTAAGTATTATTTTTATTAATTTATTTTAAATATTTTTGTGCAAATGAATCCTCGTGGTAATGCATTTTAAAATTTAAATATAATTATTTTGAAAAAAATTAATAAAATATTATTATATGAGTCATTCAAGGAATATGGTTGAAATACAAGGTGTAATTTTACCTCATTACCTAGATAAACGTGTCATGCTCCATCAAAAGAAAGAGTCATTAGTAGAGCATGGTTGGAGATGCTCCTATATGGAATTCTTTTACTGTCTTTTTTTTAGATTTACAAAAAAAATTATCTAAAAAATTTAAATACAAAGATATATATTTTTTTTATCAAAATATAAAATTAAAACACATGAGAATTCTAATGAGAATTCTATAGGATTTAATTTGAAGTTGCGCCTAATATTATTCTACAAGAAATACAAAAAAAAACGCATTTTCTGAAAATGTGATAATGTTCTAGAAGTTGTCGATAGAACGTGAGAGCATCAGTATGTGTGTGTATATATATTAAAAAAGGGATTTTTAGTTTTAAGTTCCCGTAAACTATCAAATTTAACGATCGATCTCTCACTTCTTCATATTTTAATTTTGGTCCCTACATTTAAATGATAATTTAGGCCCAACCTAAAAATGGGTTTTAGACTTCTGATCAAATGATAACCCTTAGTTTTAGGTCTGTTTGGATTAGCCTCTTGGGTGCTAGAAAATCTCATATGCGAAGAGTTTTCTCGTTTCTGCATCCCAAACTCACGTGCATATGTTTTTTTTTTTTTTAATGTATGTTACTTGCATTTGAAAATTCATAGAAATGATGCTTTTGAAGTCGGTTATTTTGGCAAGTTTTTCAAAATATGGATCTCGGTTCCAAACATTGCCTAGGTAATTACATTATCATTCATTTAAACATTATTTTTAAAGAATATTTTATATAGTATTGATTAAGTAATCTTATAATGACATAAAAATACATTGCAAAATTAAAAAAAATAAACTAAATTTAAATGGAATAATTTTACATTCATCCAATTTGAAAAAAGTCTAATCAACATGTAGAAAAGTCCGTATTTCATGTCCATGGTTAATTTTACTTTTGTTAAGTGAAAATTAGTCTTATATACGTGGTATAAAATTATAATATTCAGGTTAGATACACAAATAATATAAAAAAACTTAATATGTATTAATAAATCAATCTAATTTGTGGATTTAAATGTGGGATTGTAAGTTTGCTAGAAGGTACAGTACAAATGAAAAGAATATATTACAATTTAGAAAATAATCCACTCTAAAACTATAAAATTAATTTAGTTTTTTATTATTATTTTTATTTTACACTTTCCAGAATTTAACATCATAATGAGATTATTTGGTAATAAATAGAATGAGTTTAAGACCAATAATTAAGCTGATCTGTTGATAGCAATTAAGGAAGATTATCCCAATGAAGATCACCTTTTTGATGAGTAAAAACCCATATATATATATATATATATGATATTCATCGCACAAAGTTGCAAAACTTTTTTTTTTTCCTTCAAAACGTGATTCATTCGAATTCATAACACAAAACTCTCTATGTGGGTTTTGTAATTTATTTAATTGGGATGCCAATTACACAAATGGTGAAACCCTTGGCGTTTATTGTAAATATTTTTGAGTTTGTTGTAAATATTTCACATTTTATCCTCTGTTTTAGACATTATTCATCAATATATTGGGTGAAAAACAATCATTTTAATTTATATAGAGACATGATTAGGTGAGGCTGTGCGGCAGGTGTGAATCGCGAATATACATTCCTTATCGAGATATATGTTTTGATAAAGAAAGTGTATCAGCGTATATGCTTCAATGAGCTATATGTTTTTTTTTATAATCGATGCATCCCTTTTAAATTACAAATATACATAGTTTGTACATGTCGCAAGGCATCACCCAATCAATTATAAATTTATATATCCTTTGGTTTTCTGAGTTTATCTCACAAGTAATATTAAAATGTACAAATATATAGCTTAATTTTATTTTTTTAGAAGTCCAAACTCCACACATATTAGACACGCAATAAAACCTTAATTTATTATATATTAGCAGCATAATACATTTATTCAATACAGATCCAAACAGTACCAAGAGTAGCAACAATTACAACCAGACGTCCACAGAACAAACATTAAACAATACTTCTCCTTGAAGAAGCAAAGCAACATAAACATACAGACATAGTAGCAGAAGCCAAAGCTTCCTTTTATTTTATATATCTTTTATTCACTGCTTCCTGCAAGAGATGTGAAAATGTTATTAGAAATTATATTGAAAATGAAAGGTAATATTTATGGTTATATGTAAAATATAAACTAAGACGTACAGTAATCTATTTTATGCCCCTACCTAGGGATTTGAGAACCCATCCTTTTTTTTTTTTGAGAACTAAAATACAATAAATATAAAATGAACTCAATTAAATTCTTCAAAACATTAGGAATTATAATTTAAAAAAAAAAGATATAGGTGTTTAAAATTAATTAAAAGGAAAAAATAAATTTCCATAAAATTATATCTATAACTAACCAAAAGCACTTAGAACGACTTAGCTAACTAAACAATTAATAGTTAAAAATCTATGAATGAATAGGCATAAACCAAGTGGAAGTCCATAAGATTTTGAAGAAGTCCACATCAAAGTAAGCATATATATAGCTACAACTATATATTGTTCATTCATGTAAGACCAATATCACCAAGAGTAATCAAGTACATGTATATCAAAAATATTGGTGTATATATAAATTCTTTAATCATAATTTATCAACCTTGGCATACAAAGGATTGATCGATGTTGGATGGCATGAACTCTAACGGGCGCGTAGATAAACACCGATCGCATCGAGCAACCACCCTGATCTCCCAAAGAATCCAACAATCTCAGCTCCTTTTGTTGGAATATTAAAATAAGTTCCTTCCTCAGCCCCATATGGCCCATACTTTTTTCCTTTGCTTGTATAAAATGTGAGTGACCTTATGAGCTGTGCAACATTGCCAAATGGACTATAGTAACCTTCAATCCTCGTGAGGAACTCGTTAGGATAGTCTAAAACAATCTACAAAAAATAAAATCATAAGATCATATGTCTAAATATCCACAAAGACAAACTAGAATGATGGTCAAGAACAAAAGCTTTGAACCCCAAAGGCTTCCATCAAAAGTGAAATTAGGTTACCGTCGGATTCGGGGCCCCTCCTCCTCCTCCCAGGTTAGGGGACCATGAAATAGTCCCATCATGGTAATACTTGAACGTTATTGAATCAATGGCTGCTCCAGACCTAACAATGACTTCAGTGACAGCGTTTGAATTGCTGAAATCGAATACGCCTCCACCATTCCCACTAAATTGTCCGACTCCGATCGACATGATCTCCAAACTTGCATGAATAAAGAAGGGATACATATTTAATTTTCTCAACATATGAAGTAAGGATGCATTGGAAAAGAAAAAAATAGGATGAATAGATAATTAATTAAGTTGATTATATATGAATGAAACCTTAGTTTGCAGAGAAGAAAGAAAGACAGAACAATGTGCTCCCCACGGTTGCAAAGGCTTGCTGTGTGTAGAGCTTGTATTCTTGATGACTATCTCTCTTTTGGAGCTCATATTTATAGTGGTAGCACTAGCACTAATGGCAATAGGGAAGATAATTAAACAAATGACAATGAGAATAATTAGGGTTGCCCACAAGAAATAAAGTAACGTAGACATGGGTTGACAATGTCATGTAACTTGCCCATCCACGTTATGTAGTTGCGGAATACTCGCTTCATATTTTAATTTTTTTGATGCGACAAATTGTCAATTGCACAGAAATATAAGATTTGTAATAGAGAAATAATGTAGACATTTATAACTATTCGACAATGAAAGTAGTCACAAGTAAACTCACGGAAGACATAAAACAAAAGGCCCCTCAAGAGGAAGAGGAAAGGAAAGAACTAGGTTTTGTAATGTTAGTTCATTTTAGAAGGCACTTATTCATTTGTTAATTATTTTGTACGTTTTTACCAAAAAGAAAATTAATTTAAGTTTTTTTTTTACAATATATTATATATGACATATTCATTTTAAGAAACTCATCTATGAAATGGCTACATAACAAGAGAATATGGTTACTATTATATGAGTTCAATCTCCGATTTTTTTTTTTTGGCTTAGTAAATGAAAATCTATTGCTAATTGAAAATGTTACAATTATACATCATAGAATAAGAAGGGAATAAAAGAAAAGATAAGATATGGGAAAAAAAAGCCACCCAGGTGATACATTTCAATGCATAGAACAAGAAGAAACTAATTCATATCGCCATGGAGTCAAGGCATATGACGTCACGGACATCAATGCTCATCCGATCATCAAGAAAATCTGAGATGGATGGTGCCATGCTTATCATGCCAAATAAGCTCTTTGATGTCATTCCAAAACTGAGAGGGTTGGAAATATGAGACACTATAATTTCAGATTGAGCAGCAGCTAGACAGTCAGCAACTCGGTTTCCCTCACGGTAAACATGTGAAATCTTTTTCTCCTTTAACGCACTTGTGAGCTGATGAAGAAGACGAATATCCCGGAAAGCTGACCAAGGAATGTGTCCTTTTCCAACAGCTCAAGCAACCGCCGTGGTGGAATCTGATTCAGAGAGAATCTGTAGGGAGTCCGAGGTCCCAACATTTGATATGAATTAGTTTCTTCTTGTTCTATGCATTGAAATGTATCACCTGGGTGGCTTTGTTATCCCCAGATCTTATCTTTTCTTTTATTCCCTTCTTATTCTATGATGCATAATTGTAACATTTTCAATTAGCAATAGATTTTCATTTACCAAACAAAAAAAATAATATTTTTGGAGATTGAACTCATATAATGGTAACTATATAGAAATCTCTTGATATGTACGTAGCCATTTCACAGATGAGTTTCTTAAAATAATATGTCATATATAATATATTGTAAAAAAAACTTAAATTACTTTTCTTTTTGGTAAAAACGTACAAAATAATTAACAAATGAATAAGTGCCGTCTAAAATGAATTAACATTACAGAACCTAGTTCTTTTCTTTCATCTTCCTCTTGAGGGCCTTCTGTTTATGTCCTCCGTGAGTTTACTTGTGACTATTTTCATTGTCAAATAGTTATAAATGTCTACATTATTCCTCTCAGAAAATATGAAAACATTACAAAACTATATTTATGTGCAATTGACAATTTGCCACATCAAAAAACTTAAAATATGAAGCGAGTATTCCGCAACTACATAACGTGGATGGGCAAGTTACATGACATTAATATTGCCAACCCATATCTACGTTACTTTATTTCTTGTGGGCAACCCTAGTTATTCTCATTGTCATTTGTTTAATTATCTTCCCTATTGCCATTAGTGCTAATGCTACCACTATAAATATGAGCTCCAAAAGAGAGATAGTCATCAAGAATACACGCTCTACACACAGCAAGTCTTTGCAACCTTGGGGAGCACATTGTTCTGTCTTTCTTTCTTCTCTGCAAATTAAGGTTTCATTCATATATAATCAACTTAATTAATTATCTATTCATCCTATTTTTTTCTTTTCCAATGCATCCTTACTTCATATGTTGAGAAAATTAAATATGTATCCCTTCTTTATTCATGCAAGTTTGGAGATCATGCCAATCGGAGTCGGACAATTTGGTGGGAACGGTGGAGGCGTATTCGATTTCAGCAATTCAAACGCTGCCACTGAAGTCATTGTTAGGTCTGGAGCAGCCATTGATTCAATAACGTTCAAGTTTTACCATGATGGGACTATTTCATGGTCCCCTAACCTGGGAGGAGGAGGAGGGGCCCCGAATCCGACGGTAACATAATTTCACTTTTGATGGAAGCCTTTGGGGTTCAAAGCTTTTGTTCTTGACCATCATTCTAGTTTGTCTTTGTGGATATTTAGACATATGATCTTGTGATTTTATTTTTTGTAGATTGTTTTAGACTATCCTAACGAGTTCCTCACGAGGATTGAAGGCTACTATAGTCCATTTGGCAATATTGCACAGCTCATAAGGTCACTCACATTTTATACAAGCAAAGGAAAAAAGTATGGGCCATATGGGGCTGAGGAAGGAACTTATTTTAATATTCCAACAAAAGGAGCTGAGATTGTTGGATTCTTTGGGAGATCAGGGTGGTTGCTCGATGCGATTGGTGTTTATCTACGCGCCCGTTAGAGTTCATGCCATCCAACATCGATTAATCCTTTGTATGCGAAGGTTGATAAATTATGATTAAAGAAATATATATATACCAATATTTTTTATATACATGTACTTAATTACTCTTGGTGATATTGGTCTTACATGAATGAACAATATATAGTTGTAGCTATATATATGCTTACTATGATGTGGACTCCTTCAAAATCTTATGACTTCGACTTGGTTTATGCCTATTTATTCATAGATTTTTAACTATTAATTGTTTAGTTAGCTAAGTCGTCCTAGGTGCTTTTGGTTAGTTATAGATATAATTTTATGGAAAAAAAATTCAAATTCTTTTCATTGTTGGCTTTGAATTAATTTTAAATCCCTATATCTTTTTTTTTGAAAATTATAATTCCTAATGTTTTGAAGAATTTAATTGAGGTCATTTTATATTTATTGTATTTTAGTTCTCACAAAAATAAAAAATGGATGGGTTCTCAAATCCCTAGGTAGGGGCATAAAATAGATTACTGTACGTCTTAGTTTATATTTTACATATAACCATAAATATTACCTTTCATTTTCAATATAATTTCTAATAACATTTTCACATCTCTTGCAGGAAGGAGTGAATAAAAGATATATAAAATAAAAGGAAGCTTTGGCTTCTGCTACTATGTCTGTATGTTTATGTTGCTTTGGTTCTTCAAGGAGAAGTATTGTTTAATGTTTGTTCTATGGTCGTCTGGTTGTAATTGTTGCTACTCTTGGTACTGTTTGGATCTGTATTATATAAATGTATTATGCTGCTAATATATAATAAAGGTTTTATTGCGTGTCTAATATTTGTGGAGTTTGGATTTTTGATAAAATAAAAGCTATATTTGAACATCTTAATATTACTTGTGAGATAAGCTCAAAAAACAAAAGGATATATAAATTTATAATTGATTGGGTGATGCCATGCGACATGTGCGAACTATGTATATACGTAATTTAAAAGGATGCATCGATAAAAAAAAACATATAGCTCATTAAAGTATATGCTGGTACACTTTCTTTATCGACGCATATACCTCGATAAGCAATGTATATTCGCGATTCGCACCTACCGCACAGCCTCACCTAATCATGTCTCTATATAAATTAAAATAATTGTTTTTCACCCAGCATGTTGATAAATAATGTCTAAAATAGAGGATAAAATGTGAAATATTTACAACAAACTCAAAAATATTTACAATAAACGCAAAGGGCTTCACCATTTGTGTAATTGACATCCCAATTAAATAAATTACGAAACCCACATACAGAATTTTGTGTAATGAATTCGAATGAGACACGTTTTGAAGGAAAAAAAGTTTTGCAACTTTGTGCGATGAATATCATATATATATATGGGTTTTTACTCATCAAAAAGGTGATCTTCATTGGGATAATCTTCCTTGCTATCAACAGAGCTTAATTATTGGTCTTAAACTCATCTATTTATTACCAAATAATCTCATTATGATGTTAAATTCTGGAAAGTGTAAAATAAAAAAAAAAAAAAAAACTAAATTATTTTATAGTTTTAGAGTGGATTATTTTCTAAATTGTAATATATTCTTTTCATTTGTACTATACCTTCTAGCAAACTTACAATCCCACATTTAAATCCACAAATCAGATTGATTTATTAATACATATTAAGTTTTTTATATTATTTGTGTATCTAACCTGAATATTATAAATTTATACCACACATATAAGACTAATTTTCACTTAACAAAAGTAAAATTAACCATGGACATGAAATACGTACTTTTCTACATGTTGATTGGACTTTTTTCAAATTGGATGAATGTAAAATTATTTCATTTGAATTTAGTTTTTTTTTATTTTTGCAATGTATTTTTATGTCATTATAAGATTACTTAATCAATACTATATAAAATATTCTTTAAAAATATTGTTTAAATGAATGATAATGTAATTACCTAGGCAATGTTTGGATCCGAGATCCATATTTTGAAAAACTTGCCAAAATAACCGACTTCAAAAGCATCATTTCTTGAAATTTTCAAATGCAAGTAACATACATTAAAAAAAAAAATGTGCACGTGAGTTTGGGATGCAGAAACGAGAAAACTCTTCGCATATGAGATTTTCTAGCACCAAGAGGCTAATCCAAACAGACCTAAAACTAAGGGTTATCATTTGATCAGAAATCTAAAACCCATTTTTAGGTTGTGCCAATCTGAATTGGCACAATTTATTTTAATATATATACATAACATATACTAATGCCCTCACCTTCTACCGACAACTTCTAAACATTATCACATTTTCAGAAAATGCGTTTTTTTTATTTGTATTTCTTTTAGAATAATATTAGACACAACTTCAAATTCCATTCTATAGAATTCTCATGTGTCTTAATTTTATATTTATATAAAAAATATATATGTTTGTATTTAAATTTTTTAGATAATTTTTTTTTTGTAAATGTAAAAAAAGGGACAGTAAAAGAATTCCGTATAACAATGTTTTTTTGTTTTCAAGTCTCACCTCCCAATACGTGTCTCTGACGTGTCTAATTAATGTCCCTGCCCTGGAAATTAAAACACAAAACTGTGGAGTGGAATATAATATATAATGTGTATTTTATTTCATTGGATGCGGTGTCACGTGCAAATGTGGTTGGTGAATAATTTATGAATCACAGACCCTAAAAAATAAGTAAGCTTATCCATCTGAGCCATCAACTACTCGTAATGACAAAACACAATTTTAAAACATGACTATAATATAAAGGGAAAAATCCATACAACCCCAGTTTAAACTAACTGAAATTCATATAACCCGTTGATTTTTCTTGAAATTCATATAACCGTTTGAAAATATCTAATAAATTCAAATAACACCGTTGATTGATGATGAATATTTTGTTAATATTCTGTTTGGTTAACCCTGAATGCAAACACAGTATACCAAAAAAACCTACAATTTGTTAAAAATGTAGAAAATCCTTTGTAGATGACGATTTTTCCCATTCGGATTGGGTTTTATAATTTATTTAGAGGGATAAAATCATCATTTTCATAGATTTTTTTTACAATTTTAACGCATTGTAAGGGGTTTTTAATATATTATATTTTTAGATAGGATTAACCAAACAAAATATTTACAAAATATTTATCATTTGTCAACGAAAATTTCATTCCGGGAGTTATTTGGATTTACTAAGTGTTTTCAGGGGTTATATAGATTTCAAGAAAAGTCAGAGAGTTATATGGATGCGGTGTCACGTGCAAATGTGGTTGGTGAATAATTTATGAATCACACACCCCAAAAAATAAGTAAGCTTATCCATCTGAACCATCAACTACTCGTCATGACAAAACACAATTTTTAGGGCGCGGATATCGGCACCCACATAGCAAAAAATCCACCCTTAAAAAAATTTTAAAAAAAATTGTGTACTGTAGCAGTAGGAGTAATCCACCCCGAGGTCGGTAATCCCTCTGACGACGGTGGTGAATAATGGTCGTCAGATGTTTTGATGAGTGTACCAACCCAGGTTGACATGCCATCTAGCGACAATGATGAAGTGTGGTCGTCCGAAGGCCCGCGAGCTAAAGTAAGAGATAATAAATTCATATTTTTACAAGTTTCAAACCAAATAGATAAATTTTATATTTAAACACATATAACATACTGTCATAGCAGTATTTAAAACACATCATAATATGATGTTCGCATTCCATAACCAACAATTCACGTGACTACACAACAAAATACATGTTCAAATTCAACAACCATTTATGTGACTATATTGATTTTTGGGCTTTTTGCATATATACCCCTGTTAGGTTCCTTGATTGCAGAAATACCCTGTTAGGTTCGGGTTTGCATTAATACCCCTGTTATAACAATAAATAGTGCTTACATACCCCTGTGATTAGTCTCCGTCGGGTGTAGTTAAATAATGTCCGTTTTCCTCCGTTAAGTATAGGGAAAAGTCAATATTACCCTCAAGTATAGCTGAACCCATCTTCTTCTTCTTCTTTCTCCATTTTTTCCTTCTTCTTCTATTTCTTTTTCTCATCTTTGGTGAAACTCCCCCCTTCTTTGTTTTTCTCTTCTTCTCATCTTTTCAGTCAAACTTCTCCTCTCATTCACCTGTTTTGTTTTCCAAAAAAAAAACCCAATGAGTAGTTCTATAAACAGTTCCCACCCAAACTCTAACTGTTATTGTGGATTGCCATGTAGAATATGGACATCAAGCAAAGAAAGGAGCAAAGGAAAGAAATTTTATAAATGTTCTTGTTGGGGGGTAAGTTATTCTTCATCTCCCATTAAATATTCTTCATTGGTAGATGGTTTGAGAGTTGTAATGATGTTTGAAATTGATGTTCACAGAAATCTCAAGATTGCAATTTTTTTGAATGGGTTGAGGACTGCAACAGTGATTTTACAGTCATGGATGAGTTTGCTTTGTTGGAGCAAACAATGATTTATAAGATACAGTTATTTGAAGAAAAAATGAATTTTTTTGAGAAGATTCAAACACTAGAAGAGAGATTCTCACTGGAGGTGAAGAAGATACAGACAATGGAAGAGATGATGTCAATGGATGAGGATATGACACTCCAGGCAGTGCCAAAGATGAATGCAATCCGTGGAGAGATGATCATTTACATGCGCATTGTATTTGTATTTTCTTGATTCATTATGTTTTTAGATTTGAATGATGTATGTTGTATGTTTGATATTGTATTTGCAGTGTTACTTTCTTTTTTAAAGACATCAATGTTATGTTTTTCTTGAAGACATAAATGTTATGGCTGTTATGCATGTTGTTTCATTAAGTGAACAAAATAGCAGATCCAGATATGAAAGCAAGTAAATAATACTGCTATAATTAGAAAAACAGAAAGAGAAACTTGTTTTTCCAGAATCATCCAACAAAGTGGTGACTAAGTTTACAAAACACAAATCCTAATTAACAAGTACATAACATTAATTGTTTGAAATTACATAAAAGTACTAGCATCTTTGTTTGTCACCTAACAGAATTCATCAATATTGCCATGGGGTCCTACCACCTGATACATTACTCCCTCTTCTGAGACCCATGAAAGCTCTCCCTCTAGTCCTCCCTGCATGGTATGAGAACATGTCATTTCTGTCAGCCACTCCTCTAGCAGTAGTAGAAGGTCCAACAACAGCAGGTCCTCCAGTAGTGGCAGGTCCAGTAGTAGGTACTCCAGTTCCAACATGTCCTCCAGTAGTGGCAGGTCCAGTAGTAGGTCCTCCAGTTCCAACATGTCCTTCAGTAGTAGCAGGTCCTCAGTAGTAGCAGGTCCAACATGTCCTCCAGTAGCAGGTCCTCCAGTAGTAGCAGGTCCAGCAGGTCCAACATGTCCTCCAGTAGTAGCAGGTCCTCCAGGTACAGCATGTCCTCCAGTAGCAAGTCCTCCAGTAGTAGTAGCAGGTCCAGGTCCAACATGTCCTCCAGTAGCAGGTCCAGCAGGTCCAACATGTCCTCCAATAGCAAGTCCAATAGCAGGTGCAACATATCCTCCACTAGCAACAACAGGTCCTCTACCATAAGGACCTCTACCATGTCCTCTGCCTCGGTACATCTGTGGATGCTGATTTTCTGATTTTCTGGGTCTCCCAGGGGGCCTTCTGCTTGAACTATGAGAAAATAACACAATATCCTCGCTGAAATTCAAAATTATAAAAAATAATGAAATAACAGATTATGAAATGATTTTACCTAGATGCTTCTGATGAGGGACCCTCAGAACTTTGTTGTTTTGGGGGGTTCTTGCATGTTTTTTGGAGATGGCCATATCCTCCACACCTCCTGCATACATGTATTCTCCCAACTTTAGATTGTGATGATTCTTCATCTGCGGGCCTTATTCTTTTCTTCCTTGGTCTCCCAGGAGGAGGTCTTTTCTGCACTGGGGGCTTAACCACATAGTTCATTTCTTCAACCTCCCACATACTTTTGTCTGGTAGTGGAGTTATTGCCATATTATATGCTCTCTTATACCTGAAAATAAGGCAGCAGCAAAGTTTATTGTTAATGAATAACATTGGAGCAGTATAGCAATGTAAAACAATTATGAAATACATATATTACCTAGCAACAGTGTAACACTCATCCACATAATCTTCCCATTTAGAACCTCTCATGTGGCATATCACAGCAGCTGCATGGTGACATGGGATTTCAGTAACTTGCCATTTTCTGCATGAGCAAGACCTCTCACCTAGGATCACATCATATCTGCCCTCTGGACCATCTACCTCTGCCCTGTCTACTGAAGATCTATGCACATCATACATCCCCTTATTCTTGCTCAACTCAGTGACAATTTTCTGCACTTCAGGGACCAATACACCTGTCCACTTTTCAGCCATCTGCCTCCTGCTGTTTATCTTAACCATAATCTTCACGCGTATTGCATCAATGCAATAAATGATTGGCTTTGCTCTAGCATCCCCAATGAAAGCATTAAATGACTCAGAAACATTATTAGTCAGATGGAAACATTTCGCAGATGTCCCAAACATACTTCTGCTCCAACAGTGGCCCCTTTCATTCATCAAATAACTGTGGGCTTCCTTAGACACTTCTTCAATCTGTCTCATGTATTCAGCATACCCCTGTGAAGTATATGTCCTAGCTGCTGACCAAACCAACCTCTCCAAGTATTCACCAGGGTGTTTTCTCTTAAAATTCTTATACAAGTGCCTCATACAAGCCCTATGCTTAGCCCTGTGAAAAACCTGCTTCACTGCATCATCTATACCCTTCCCTCTGTCAGACATAAAGACCAGTCCATTCACATCACCAATGGCTTCATGAAGACATTCTAGGAACCAATGTCAACTGCTACCATTCTCCCCTTCAACCACAGCAAATGCTACATTGAACAGCCCACCATTTCCATCCATAGAAGTGGCTGCCATGAGGACACCAAGATACTTTTCTTTCAAGTGACATGCATCTAGGCCTATGAATGGCCTGCATCCAGTCAAAAAACCACCAATACAAGCCCCAAAAGCAACAAAAAATCTCTCAAAGGAGTAATCAACATCAACAGAATAGTGAACAACACTTCCAGGGTTCCTTCTCAGCAACTCAGCCCTAAGTGCTGGTACAAGTGCATACAAGTCCTCATAAGAGCCCCATATTCTGCTGTTGCACTTGTCTTTAGCCCTCCATATCCTGTGGTATGGCAAGTTATCTAAGCCATATTTTCTCTGCAACCTCTTCCTCAATTGGGTAGTTGAGATATCACCTTCATGCTTCACCCAATCAAAAATTTTCTTTGAAATCCATTCAGAGGTGGCCATATTGTTACCCCTCTTGTTCACTGATGAACAAGTGTGTGTTGCTTTGAGTGTTTTTATCTGAAAAGTAACAAGATCAGGGAGTACTGATGCATGAATTCTCCATGGGCAAGTTTCTATTTCACATTTAGCTGTTAATCTAGATGGTTCACTCCTGATAAATCTTAGTGAGAACTCATTTTTCACTGCATGCTGCCTTAAAGCATGCCTCAAAGCATTGATATGCTCAAATTTGACCCCTATTTTGATGTCAGGGTCCTCTTCATCTAACTGGTCAAAGGTGCCCTCATAATCTGATACATGATTATCTGAACTACACATCTCATGGTAACTAGACTCTGAACATATTCTATCAGCATCAAGATCTGTTGGCTCCTCACACACTGCTTCCCTATTCACCTGTTCCCTCTGCATTGGCTCCTCACACACCGGTACTCTATGCACGCCCTCATTCACTGGTTCCCTCTGCACTGTTTCATTACACACTGCTTCCTCATGTACTGATTCACCTTGGACTGGTGCCTCCCACACTGCTTCATCAAACTGGACTGGCTCCTCACATTGGATTGGTTCCTCATGGACCTCTTCCTCAAAAAATAGCTCATCTAGTGGTGTTGGTTGGTCTGATGGGATAGCAGACCTAAAAATGTTCTCATGGGCAGTTGTTGCTGCTACATGTGGGCTGTCATTCAATTCTTCAATGCTCACATTATGCTTCCTTTTTTCTTGAGTCATTTTAGTGACAACCCTATATCTATCTTCATCAGAATCATAAAAAACAGAGTAATCTACACCATTTCCCTCCCTATCAAGGAAACTAGATAGGTCCTCCATAGAAACATCAGCACCACAAAACTCAGCTTCCATTTCAAATATTTCATCACCTGGAAATCCCCTGTCATCAGGTGTGGGATGAACATCATGTTCTACTGTGATAAATATCTCAATCTTCGGACTTTTTTGGTGCATATTGAACATAACCAGCATATCAGACTCAGTGGCAAGAGTGCCATATTCCTCCCTCCCAGGAATTTTAAATTGCATGTTCAGTGCATCATTTTCACCCCATTTCACAAGTTTTCCTACTTCTTCAAAAATTTCATCCATGTTACAATAGTCCTTATCTAATCTGATGGTTTTCTGTTTACCCAGCCTATATTGCCTTCTATCATTCCCCTTAACCATTTTCCAGAAGCCACCATACTTAAATGTTATATTGACTAATGTGTCTTCTTGGGTAGACTGCAATTAGAAAGGAAAAAAATGGCAATCAACAAAATATGCACCTATATTGAATAAGACAGTATGAACAACATTGGGAGCTAAACAACATCATATTCATCAACATTGTGAGCTAACCAACATATTCATAACAGCATATTCATCAACATTGGGAGCTAAACAACATCATATTCATCAACATTGGGAGCAGAACAACATGACAGCATAACAGCATATTCATTGACATTGAGAGCATAACAACATTCAAGACATATATTTCAAAAAAAAAAACATTCAAGACAGTATCATTGGGGCAAAACAACATATTCAATTAATGGTTTTTTGTCAAACATACCTCAAATGATGAGGATTGAAGAATTCGATTTGATGCACTGGTCTCCCCCACGAGATTCGCATTTGCAGTAGTCCTAGTAACCAGAGCGCCTTCCACAGAGCGCACAGATCTTCTTCGAGAACTTCTTCTCATGGAAGCTTTGATTTGTAGATGAAGTATTCGATATGGGATTGATTTTTCTTTGATTTGGAGTGGATTTGGTTGGGTAAATGGTTTTCTAGGGTTAGGGTTTGCTGAAAAAAATGTGGGAAAGAGAGGGATTTCGTGGGGATGGTGAGGGGTTAATCGGGTCGGGTAGTGGGGTTTAGTTGGGGGTATATAGGTAAAATACCAACTTGAGTTTAGCAGATTAACCATGGTCAACCCCTGTTTGCTAACGGTGAGTAACGGAGGGGTACTTAAGCACTATTTATTGTTATAACAGGGGTATTAATGCAAACCCGAACCTAACAGGGGTATTTCTGCAATCAAGGAACCTAACAGGGGTGTATATGCTAAAAACCCTTGATTTTTTCATATATAAAAATAAATAATATATCCAATAAAAACAATTACTCCTTTTTTCAAAAAATAAAAATAAACATAAAAATAATTTGAACATGTATTTTGTAGTGTAGTGTATGAATGATTCGTCATGGAATGCTAACATCGTATTTTGATGTGTTATAAATGTTAACATCATATTTTGATGTGTTTTAAATATTACTATGACTGTCTGTCATATGTGTTTAAATGTGAAATTTGTCTATTTGGTTTGAAACATGTAAAAATGTGAATTGATTATCTCTTACTTTAGCTCGCCGGGCCTTCGGGCGACCACACTTCACCACCGTCGTAAGAGGGCATGCCGACTTGGGTTGGTACACTCGCCGAAACCTCTGGCGATCATGATTCACCAACGTCACCAGAGCAATTGCCGACCTAGGGGTAGGTTTCCGTTTACTGCTACAGTAAATAATTTAAAAAAAAAAGGGTGGGTTTCTAGAAACTCGGGGTGAGGATATCCGCGCCCCAATTTTAAAAAAGAGAATGACTAAAAAAGTCTTCTAAAAGTTTGAAATACTCAAATCAGCCACCTTTTAAAATTATAGTTAAAAAAGTCCATTTTATAATTTTAGAAACACAAAAGACTAATCTACCCTTATGCAATTAGATCCTTAATACATTCCACAACTCTTAAGTTTGTTAAAATATTTCACCCTCTTAATTTTGTTAATGTATTTCACTCATTTTCATGTAGATCAACTTTTTTTATTCTAAATTCTTTGTGATTGGTTGGTTTGTGAAATATATACCAATATAATTTAAATTTTTTATGATAAACTCCATTAAATGTTGATGCTTCTTAAAAAAAATGAATATGTATTAAAGACATCATTAAAATATAAATAGCCAAAAAAATAAAAAATGTTAATAAAGATTTATAATACTAAAATATCATCTGTTGCATTGGGGCACAACATAGATTTAAATTACATATTATGATTATACACAATAAAAATGATAAACAATATCATGTAAGATATATATAAGAAACACACAATATGATATATAATAACAAAATCTCGAAGAGGATTGATGTTTGTCATGTATAAAGAGATTGTTGTTTTGTAGAAAAATATGTTTTTAGTATAGAATAAAGAGGGATATTAAAGATTTAATTACATAAGGGCAGATTAATCTTTTTTGTTTTCAAAACTGTAGAATGAGACTTTTTTAGGTATAATTTTAAAAAATGGTTGATTAAGGTAATTCTAACTCTTAGAAGATTTTTTTGGTCATTTTTCCATTTCAAAACATATCTATATTATAAAGGGAAAAATCCATACAACTCCTATAAACTAACTGAAATCCATATAACCCCCTGACTTTTCTTGAAATCCATATAACCCATTTAAAATATCTAATAAATCCAAATAACACCGTGAATAAAATTTTCGTTGACGGATGATGAATATTTTATGAATATTCTGTTTAGTTAACCCTGAATGCAAACACAGTATTCCAAAAAAACATACAATGTGTTAAAAATGTAAAAAATCATTTGTAATGACAATTTTACCCCTCCGGATGGGGTATTATAATCTATTTAGAGGGGTAAAATCATCATTTTCATAGTATTTTTTTTACATTTTTAACACATTGTAAGGGGTTTTTAATATATTATATTTTTAGCTAGGATTAACCAAACAAAATATTTAAAAATATTTATCATTTGTCAACGGAAATTTCATTCAGGGGGTTATATAGATTTCAAGAAAAGTCAGAGAGTTATATGGATTTCAATCAATTTATCGGGGATTATTTGGATTTTTCCCTAATATAGAAGGTGAATTGTCCACATAAACTCCAATTTCGGAAATTATTCTTGTGCTCCCATAAAATCACAATTTTTTTTCCTGTAAGTGTATATATATTTTCTATAACTTGCATAAGACAAAATATAATTTCTGTGTGCATTATTATGTCATGTAAAAATGGTAATTTACAAAACATTAGAAAAACATACATTAATGTTAACATTAAAGTATGTGTGGTTTTTATAATGCCATGAAATATAAAATTTTTGGTGTTTGATTTATTTGAGTGTTTGACTAATTGTTGCATCTTTAATATAATTTGGACTGTGTTTTTTTTCTAATGAAGTATGCTCGCTGACTCGAAGGTGTAACAGTGAATTCGATTTTAACCAAAGTGGCATGAAGAGGATTTGGGGGAAGACATCGGCTCAGTTCATTAGGATAGGGAAAAAACTTTAGAATGTAAACATTTAATGAATTCAAGGGTTTTGTTGTATTTATTGTGATAAAATATTTTCAAGTGTTATGCATTAACTTACGTTTCTCTAACATATTTGTAAATTATCATTTTTATATGACATATTAATCACTTACAAATAATATTTACAAAAATTACATTTTATATTTAGTAAGCTACAGAAAATATATATGCATTTATATAAGAGAAACTGCGATTTTATGGGCCGAGTGAATCAAAGGGAGGAGGGTAAAAAAAAAGGAGTGCTATGTTTACTGTAGGGTACATAATTATTTTTGAAATGGTAGGAGTACAAGAATAACGGAGGGTTTGACTAAAGAGGTACTTGACAATTCACCCTGGTATAAATTATATTTGTCTCCACCACATATTGCTATCATAATTATTATTTCTAATTAAATAGGATATGCTATCGTTTATCCATGCTACAATGATTCAGAAACCAAGGACTTCACAATAGTACTGCCTTTGAGTATTTGATCCATTAATGGTTTAGAAACCAAGGGATTAAACCTAGACTTTCTGTGTTATGACATGAATTCCGATAAGTCACCTTTGAAAAACAAATTCGTCACGCAATTTTGTGCAATATATAACGTGGATTTAAAAAAAATAAAAATAAAATAACAATAGAAAAATGATCTCTTTAGCCTAGCATGCAGTCATTATTGAATTTTTTTAATACAAAAAAAATATGTATATTTGTCAATTGAAGTACATGTTTTCATGGTCACATAATGTATTTCTGTTTAGACTTTGGGTTGGTGGGGATGGCTTATCCAGGTTTTTGGATGGTGGGGGAGGGATGGTTTAGTGGGGTTAATTGTTTCCAATACAATACAGGATCTGGATTTTTCTTGGTTTTTGGTTTGGGGATCATTAAATTGATTGGTGGGGATAGAGGGGCCCAAATAAAAAAGGGTACCACGATGAGATAAAAGTAAAACTTATCAATATGATTTAATTCATTATTGAATCACCTCTTCACAAAATATATTTATGAAATTGATAATTAAATAATATATTTTAATTAAAATAGAGACGAATATAGAGTACTGAGTTGGAGTATTATATATTTCACATGATCCTTTAAAAAAGAGGCAATGGAGTTGAATTATTTAATATAAACATAATACCTTTGCATATGCTATTAGAATGACTTCACAACACACTCCCCTTGCATGCCTCATGCCCATAGCCTAATTGTGTAATTTGTTTTTACCAAAAATCTATCACTTTAATTCTTTTATTTTTTAATTCCCTCGCTAACATTGTTTCTCGTCTTTATCCTTTATATTTCTTTTGTGCAGTGCATCTGTTTTTTCAAATTCCACTTAGCTTGTTTAAAATGAAACATTTTAGAAGGTAATTAATCCGAATGAAACCCCGAATCCAACACAATTCAAAACCAAATTAATCAAACCCAAGTGGTTCAGGTTGAGGTTTTCGGGTTAAAGGGTCTGGTTGAATTTGGTTGAGGTTTTTGGGTTTGATTCAGGTTGAACCCTAAGCGGACCAATCAGCCTTAGTTACACCCCTAGACCTAATTATTCTCATGTTTATCCTTTTCATATCTCTGCACATGCATATCTCTTACAAAAATTTCTAAACACAAACAAGTTATGTATGGTATAATTAACTAGAGTTTTAAAATCCAACCCCTTCTTTTTCGGGACATCACTACACACAGTTTATGTTTTTCCCTTGGTGCACAGAGGGTCTGGAGTGAAACAGATTCCACTACTGTCGTTGCTTGGGCGGAAGGTCGCGGATACATTCCATGGACTGCTTTCAGGGACTTGCGGAAGCTTAATACCATTGTTCATCAAATGAGTGAGTGGCGCATCACTCACGTCTATCGTGAAGCGAATAGAGTTGCGGACCTTCTTGCGGCAACTCAATCAACAATGGGAACGACAATTTATTCCCCACCTCATCTATGGGATGGCATTCAGGAGCTCTTGCAGGATGACAAAGAAGGACGACTTTACACTCGGAAGTACTACAAATCAACATCTCCTCCTCATGCAAGATCATCTATCGCAGACCAAATAATTTCTTTTTGATGGTCATTAAGGCTGGAAACATCTCTCATCAACTCATACTGAATGTCTTTTGATGTTCTGTTTTTCTTAATTTTTTCCTCTGTTTTTTTTAAAGCATGTACATTCCTTTAATTGCAATACAAAAACCTTTATTACCAAGCAAAAAAAAAAAAAAAACTATCCTCGGGTTAGGTCTGACCCGGGTCCAATGGGTTCGTGTCTGGGTCCACATTTTCTAGGACTCGTTCGACCCATTGACAGGTCTACTACTAGCCATACCACTATATATATGGGTTCCAAGAGAGAAATCCTCATCAATCAAACAAACTCACAGCAAGCCTTAGCTAGCCACCTTGCTCTTTGTATTTTTCAAGAAAATGGGTGTACATCAATTTTTCGTTTGTATTTTTATTTAAGAATCACTTGAAAAGTTATTATAAGATTTTTGCATACCACACAAAAAGTGATTCTTTTTCTTCCCGTCAAGGTAGTGTAATACAGCTAGTCGCCAGCGATACCGGAAAAGATAAAATTTTTGTACATTATGCTTTATTGGTACAATAAACAATTGGTGAAGAGGATCAAGTATATATATCCTAATCTCGCACAAGACTTCTCGTACTTCAAAACTCTGAATTAATGAGAGTTTAATTTCAGTGAGTCCAATCCTAGCTTAAGGGTGCGTTTGGTTGCGCGATTGCAAAATTGATTCTGCAGGAATCTGCGATTGCAAACCTGATTCTGCAGGAAGCTCACTTTCTCAGCTTTTTGAAATCGCAGCTTTTGGGCACTATTTGCCTGCAATCGCTGGGTTTAAAACTGCGATTACAAAACTGTTTGGTTGCGCGATTGCAAACGCAGCTTCCTGTAATCGCAATCGCAGCGCAATCGCGCAACCAAACGCACCCTAAGAGGAGTGTCCATCAACTCTATTATCATATTTTCAGGTGCAGAAATGATGAACATTTGCTATAAGTGAAACTATTTTGTTGTTGGACCTTAATGCTACATTTAATCTTTGTAAATTTGTTGTATAAAATTATCTACAATTTATGATTATATGAGTTGAATGGAAATGACTACCCAAATGGACGTTGAATATATGTGTTTTTATATATGAAATCATTAAATATAAATGTTTAGGTAAAAAAACGAAAGAAAGGGGAAATGTGATATATTTTTTGTTTTGTTTATGGGTTGAGATACAATTAATGCTAGATACAATTAATGCTGATGTCATCAATTTTGATCACAGTCCAAGAATGACATGTATGTAAATTTTTTTTTTACACATTATTTATTATTGAAAATTAACAAAACTGATGAAGGAACTGACCTCAGATTTCTATATAAAGGACACACGAGAGTAATTAAGGACACTATGTAACCACTATTATAAGATACAGGATATCTCTTATAAAGAATACAAGGAAAATGCACCAATCCCATATCTTGTTTAAATCTGTCAGTAGGGTTAGGTGGTGATGAATCATATAGATAAGGTACTTTGACCAATTAATAATTCAGAAACTAAGGGCTTCACCATCTGTTAATTGTTATCTGAATCAATGTACTACAGAACTAATATATCATCTCACATGTGTTTAACTTGTGAGATTCTGTATTTATTGTGTTATTTTTTTATTTATTGGGGATTAACTAGACTCATGGGTTCGAGACTGATGGGATATCAAAGGAATTGACCTCTGATTTCCTTATAAAGCACACGGCGAGAATAAAGACACTCTTTAATTAACTTCTATTCTAAATTTCTAATATATTGGAGATCCTTTTATAAAGAATCCAAGGAAAATGCACCGGCCGGTCCCATATCTAGTTTAATTTGTAACATGGTTAAGTGGTGATGAGTCACATAGATAAGGTACTTTGACCAATTCATGATTCAAATACTCAAGGGCTAGACAGCTGTGTTATGAATTCGAATCAGCCACGTTTTGAAGGGAAAAAAAATCCTTCATGCAACCTTGTGCAATGGATATATATCACCACCTCATTTATGGTGTGTAATGTGATCCTCAGTTGGTCATTTAATATGATTGAAATAATATATGGAATAGATAGTAAGATAGAGAGTTCTCTACGGTGAATGGAAAAAGCAATTTAAGGCTTCCTCGTGCACATTTAAAACAAGTTAATTTTACATAACAAATAACAAATGAACAAATGCCTTTCCAAATTGGAGTTTACATAATAAATAACAAATGAACAAATGCCTTTCCAAAATGGACTTACTACATAAATCTAAAAAAAACGTGTATAACGAACTACGTAGCGTGCATGGGCACGTCACATGACATTTTGTCAACCTATATCCCATGTGAGACTTTACTTCATGCGGGCGACCTAACAATTCCCATGCATTATCTTCAAAATTGCTATGGCTGCTATACCACTATATATATATGGGATCCAAGAGAGATATCCTCATCAAAGCATACAGCAAGCCTTAGGCACCTTCAAAAACTCTTTGCTCTTTCTTTTTTTCTCTGCAGAATTCACTAGGTAATCAAGGGGTTTCATTGATAACCAATCAATCAACCTATTCATCCAATTTTTCATGTTTTCATTCATTGCATCCTTACTTCATATGGTTAAAAATAAAAAATATATCTCTTTGTGTTCATGCAAGTTTGGGGATCATGCCGATCGGAGTTGGGCAATTTGGCGGAAACGGTGGAGACGCGTTCGATTTCAGCAATTCAAATGCTATCACTGAAGTCATTGTTAGGTCTGGAGAAGCCATTGATTCACTGATGTTCAAGTATTATCATGACGGGATTATTTCATGGTCCCCTAACCTCGGGGGAGAAGGAGGATCCCCGAATCAGGTGCTAACACTTTTTTTTTTTGATGAGTCTTCTGAGCTTCAAAGATTTGTTGTTTGTTATGATTCTAGTGTGTCTTTGTGGATACTGCAAATTATGATAAATGATCTTATGAACTTTTTTTATATTTTGTAGTTTGCTTTAGAATATCCCAACGAGTTTCTGACGAGGATTGAAGGCTACTATAGTCCCTTTAGTGATGTTGCTCAGCTCATAAGGTCACTCACATTTTATACGAACATGGGAAATAAGTATGGGCCATATGGAGTTGAGGAAGGCACTTATTTTGATATCCCAACAAAAGGTGCTGAGATTGTTGGATTTTTTGGAAGATCGGGGGGTTTGCTCGATGCGATCGGCGTTTATCTGCGTGCCCGTTAGAGATCATACGATCCAATATCCTTTATATGTAAAGGTTGGTAATTAATAAATGATGTAATAAATATATACTAATGTTTTTTTTACATACATGCGTGTACTTAATTTACATGAATGAACAATAGTTGTATTTATGCTTAGTTTTGATGTGGAGTACTTCTTTAAATTCTTATGGACTTCCACTTGGTTTATGCCAATTTATAAGTGCTCTTGGTTAATTTTATAAAATTTTATGAAAAAAACATAAGAAAAATAAATTATCTTTTTTCATTGGTGATTGTGAATTAATTTTAAATTCCTATGGCATTTTTTCCACAATTTCTAATTGTTGGAAGAATTTAATTTTGGGTCATTTTTAATTTGCTGTATATTATTCTTTGAAGTAAATATATATTGGTTCTCAATCCCTAGCTAGGAACACAAAATAGATTATTGTCTTAGTTGTTTCCACATGCAACATAAGTTTATATTTTATATATATCCATATATGTTATCTTTCCCATATATATTATCTTTCCGTATAAAAATTAATTTCTAATAATATTTTCACCTCTTGCAGGAAGCAGTGAATAAGAAATGAAATAAAAGGAAGCCTATGTTCTTGTTGCTTGGTTCTTCAAGAAGTACTCTTTAATATGTTAATTTGTTGTATGGACGTCCGGTTGTATTCATCATTGCTACTCGTAGTATTGGATTTGTAATATTGAATAAATATATTATGCTGGTATTATATATATTCTATAAATAAAAGTTGTATTGTGTGTGTAATATTTGAACGTGGAATGTTATTTCTAATATTAATGCTATGTTGCAGTGGTGGTGCAATTGTTTTTTTTTTCTTTTGTCTATGGATGGAAATATTTTAGTACTTGTGAGATGAGCACCAAAGACCAAAGTTTGGTTATTTTCACCCTACAAATTAATGAACTCACCGAAAACGAAAAAAACGCATACACTACAAGAAAAACAAGCATTTGCGACGGTTTCAAACCGTCGCAAATAGTCACCATAACCGTCGTAAATACCTTTTTGCGACTGTTTTGGCTCCGTTATATCAACCGGCATCGCAAAAGATTAACAGCGGTTTTAATCCGTCGCAAATACCTTTTATAACGGTTTTTCTACCGTCGCAAATAATCCGTCGCAAATTCTTACTTTTTTACTACAACTATATAAACTATATCTTTTGCGACAGATAAACTAGCCGTCGCAAAATTTTTTTTTTTTTTTTTTTTTTTGCTTTTGCAACATAATTTTTTTCATTATTATTGCTTTTTTCTCTCAATTGACCTATTATCCCTACCAACCTGCTAAAAGATAACATATAATAAAGAATTGATACATTGAATTATGATTTTAAAAAAATGAGCTAAGATGATTTTTTATGAGGAGCCTAAGAATTTGATCACCTTTTTTGTTAAAAAAAATGAGAACCGTGCGAGGATAACACAAACCATGGTCATAAGGATTGCAAACACACAAGGCATTAAAGAACACAATAGACCCATCTCTCTGTCATGAACGAAGATGTAATTATTTACATAAACCAAGGTCTTCTAAAGAGAAATCCTAACAAGTTTCATGTTTTCTCTGTATGGCAGCATGAGAGATCAAGCACTATAACCCCGGCTCACCCCGGCTCACCGGACTCCCTCGCCCCGGAGAGTAGTCTCTGCAGTGAGACTTACAGGTCTTCTTCTCCATCACATTCATTGAGACTCCTCTGTTGCAGATGTTCGCAAACGCGCGCATGTGTTTTCATACTATACTGAGAGAGTGATCCATATTGAGACTCGAAAACGCGAACCTGTAGTTTCAAAATTTCAACTTCAGAGACTTATAAAAACATTGATATAGACTAATTCAAAGTACTGCAAGTTTCTCCTGTTTCAAAAATGTTGTTACCATCTTTTTGAAGCAATCCAAGTCATCCACCCAAGTGAACCAGCCACCAAAGACCTCAACCATTAAGAACAGAATGTCATCAGGTCATTGACCTCACAGCATTAAGAACAGAATTGCCAGCCTTTGATCCAAAAAGGAGCTTTCCGATGAATTCAACGTTGTTGTCGAGATGCACTCTATGCATCATTGTCTCTGTGATTTCCCTAAGAACAGCCACCTTCACTTCTGATCAGTTGCAGGTTTAAGTAATGGATACAATCTTAAAGCCAACTCTAGAATACTGGTTTTGATTAATGTCTTATGAATCTTAATATATAAAAAATGGTGGCAGCCCCAATTTAATATTTTATAATTTCTGTTATGATGTTACTCAATTTTCTAACATGTGCCAAAAATGAAAAGGAAGGGGACTCACATTAATGGTACTCTCATCCAATAATATATCAGCAAGAATGGTAAAAATTTATAAGCATCGATATGCACCAGCAAAGCTAATGCCACAAAATTCTAAAACTTAAAATATGAAACAATATGACTGATCTAAATTTAGAAACTCAATTGCATCTATAACATAGAATTTGCGAATATAACAATATCCACAAATTTTGAATTTCAAAATCATATCAATTTAGCAAAGCTTATAAAAAGAAATGAAAAGAAAGCATACATTGAGCATGAAAAACTTGGTGTATTATTAATCTATAACCATTGTACATTGTTAACTATCTTAAAAAAATTGGTGGCAGCCCAATTCTGAAAACCTAATTTCATATATTTTCATAGGATTACCCATTTCATTCAGATTTCACAAACCTCTTCCAAAACTTCTACATCCACATATCATCTTTTAATTTACTAAGAAACATCACCTACGTGAACAAAAATAAAACGTCATCTTTCATTCAACGAAAAATCGCACGCACCAGTGGAAGGATCAAACCTATAGCTATTGGCATTCATAACACCCAAAAGGGGGAGAGAGAGAGAGATTGGAGAAATCACCTTTGGGGAATCAAAGTTGGATGGCAGTTGAGGATCGAACTTGGACGGAGACGGTGATCAAAGTCAGACTGCGACGGCGGCTTGATCAAAACGGCTGGTGACGACGGACGGACGGCGGTGGTTTGATCGAAGATCGAACGACGGTTTGATCAAAGACAGAGACGGTGATCGAAGATGGAGACGGCGAGAGCAGACGACGAGAGAAACTATTTCAGAGAAATTTAGGGTTATGTGTTTCATCGACTATGATTATGTTTTCAAGTATAATTTTTTTTAATATATTCAAGAAGACCGGACTGACTATGATCAAAAGTGAAACAATTGACGGTTAGATTTAAATTTAATATTTGCGACAGTATATCTCCCGTCGCAAATACATATTTTAACAGCTGCTTATTTCAGCCGTCGCAAATGTCGATAAGTATTTGCGTCCTCCAAAAATCACCGTAAAAAATATGGGATTTTGCGATGGTTTTGGCAATCCGTCGCAAAAAAGGCGTCACAAAAAATGACTTTTCTTACTGTGATACCCCTTAAATCTTCATGGCAATATAAAAGTTTCATCTACCCTCAAATAATAATAATAATAATAATAATAATAATAATAATAATAATAATAGTAATTTTCCCAAGTGGTGACCGTGAAAATGTGGAGGGTACGATGACGGTCGAGGAAGGCACTTCAATTTTGGTGATGGTAAAAGCATACCTCTTAAATCAATTATTAAATCAACTGTTATTATTTTTTTACTTTTTATAAATTCGTATTCATGCCTTAATCATATTTTATCTAAACAACAAAAAATTTATGATTACGTTTCTCAACGACAATATATAATTCAAAATACAACTAAACAAAATATTACTTCATACTTATTTATACTAAAATAATCATAAACCTCATAATAACTATTTTCGAATCAAATATAGGACAAGAGTTATAAATTATGCCTTGAAAAAACACATTTACAACAGGGATAATACCTAGATATTACAATAATTACAAATATGAATCATATATGGAATTAAAGGAGAAGGAAGAGTTTGTGAAGTGGAAGCAAATAAAATAATATGTTATCAATTAATAGGGCTCCCTCACGCACATTGTGATTGACTCGTATCACAGAGAGATACAATCACCTGAATTTTATTCTTTTGTGATATGAGCAATATTAGAGAAACTAAATCAATGAACTACTGATATGAGCAATATTAGAGAAACCACGTATAGATAATGATAAATTGTGAAAAATATTTATAACATGATTAAATAAGCTCAAATATATTATATATATTATGTAAATATCCATATACATATTACCTTTTATATATAATATATTATTTCCAATAATATTTTTAACATTTCTTGCGTGAAAGAGTGAATAAGATACGGGAAAAAAATTGTATTTCAATATCAGTGCAGCAGTAAATCCCATATCATGCATGTTTTGTTGTACTTGTACGAGTAGATGGTGACCAATCAAATAACATGGATGAGGTACTTTTACCAATTATATAATGATACTTATCGTGACAAGTGGTTCGCTAGTATCCCATTTTCGAGCATCCCAACGTTCAATTTTTTTATATATTACGTTCAATTTTTTTTATATATAAGAATAGTGCTTCAAAAGATTTTACCTTGGATGTAAAATGAGAGGTGTTTATCGATTTAATTATAGCTCGATTCATTAACATACAGGATATATACAATATCATCCAACCCTGGACATATTTAGACTCCTTTGGAATGTATATGTATCATCAATGTCCTTTTGGGAAGCCTCCCTTGAGATATCAGCTCATTTGTTGTTGCATTGCCCATATTCAATAGTGTTCGCAGTGGTAGCTTCAGAAATTTTTATAGATTAAATCATTTTAAAATTAAATTTCATAAAAAAAATTTAAAGTTTTACTGATTATAGGAGAGAGAAAGAAGATGGTTCAGATCTAATATTTATTATGATAATATGGTAAATGAGTAATTTGAGAGTTTTAAGTATAAAATCTCGATTGGGCATGATTAATTAGATCTCTCTCTCTCTCTCTCTCTCTCTCTCTATATATATATATATATATACACGCGGCGAACGGCAGGTGCGGCCACGACGTGAGCTGTTCGATCGCGGGTCCATCGCATCCAACGGTTGATGTGAATCGCACCCGACCGTCCGATGCGATGAACCCGTGATCGACGGCACGTGATCGCTGCCGCACCCGCCGTTCGCCGCATCTAATCGGTTCTCATATATATATATATATATATATATATATATATATATATATATATATATATATATATAGGGAGCCGATTAGGTGCGGTTTACGGTCGGTGGTGTGAATGGACTGTAATGGGATTGAATGAATTAATAGGGGTAAAAAGGTCAAATGGCAAGTTTTTGGTTTAAGAGACTTTTATATAGTAATATATTATTTCCAATAATATTTTTAACATTTCTTGCGTGAAAGAGTGAATAAGATACGGGAAAAAAATTGTATTTCAATATCAGTGCAGCAGTAAATCCCATATCATGCATGTTTTGTTGTACTTGTACGAGTAGATGGTGACCAATCAAATAACATGGATGAGGTACTTTTACCAATTATATAATGATACTTATCGTGACAAGTGGTTCGCTAGTATCCCATTTTCGAGCATCCCAACGTTCAATTTTTTTTATATATAAGAATAGTGCTTCAAAAGATTTTACCTTGGATGTAAAATGAGAGGTGTTTATCGATTTAATTATAGCTCGATTCATTAACATACAGGATATATACAATATCATCCAACCTATTTAGACTCCTTTGGAATGTATATGTATCATCAATGTCCTTTTGGGAAGCCTCCCTTGAGATATCAGCTCATTTGTTGTTGCATTGCCCATATTCAATAGAGTGTTCGCAGTGGTAGCTTCAGAAATTTTTATAGATTAAATCATTTTAAAATTAAATTTCATAAAAAAAATTTAAAGTTTTACTGATTATAGGAGAGAGAAAGAAGATGGTTCAGATCTAATATTTATTATGATAATATGGTAAATGAGTAATTTGAGAGTTTTAAGTATAAAATCTCGATTGGGCATGATTAATTAGATCTCTCTCTCTCTCTCTCTATATATATATATATATACACACGGCGAACGGCAGGTGCGGCCACGACGTGAGCTGTTCGATCGCGGGTCCATCGCATCCAACGGTTGATGTGAATCGCACCCGACCGTCCGATGCGATGAACCCGTGATCGACGACACGTGATCGCTGCCGCACCCGCCGTTCGCCGCATCTAATCGGTTCTCATATATATATATATATATATATATATATATATATATATATATATATATATATATATATATATATATATATATATATATATATATATATATATATATATATGAAAATGATTGCGTGCGGCGAACGGCAGGTGCGGCCGCGACGTGGGTCGTTCGATCGCGGGTCCATCGCATCCAACGGTCGAGATGAATCGCCCCCGACCGTCCGATGCGATGGACCCGTGATCGACGGCCCGTGATCGCTGCCGCACCTGCCGTTCGCCGCACGTAATCACGTCCCTATATATATATATATATATATATATATATATATATATATATATATATATATATATATATACACACGGGGCGATTAGGTGCGGCGTGCGGCAGGTGCGGCGGCGACGTGGGCCGTTCGATCGCGGGTCCATCGCATCCAACGGTCGACGTGAATCGCACCTGACCCATCGATGCGATGGACCCGTGATCGACGGCCCACAATCGACGCCGCACCTGTCGTTCGCCACAGGTAATCGGCCCCATATATATAGGAATATGAATAAGCAAATGTATCTTTAGTTGGCTGAAGAAGAGTCATACGTGTCCCGTGTGCCGGTGCAACTCTAGGAATATGAATAACAAACTATTTTGGATGTTTGTTTACTATCAAAAGATCAGATTCATAGGTCACTTTGATATCTATATAATATCTTAAATCATTTAGATACGGATAAGCGACCACATACATTTGGAGTACATACTTCTATATGCCACACCTTCAAAAAATCAAGGTATGTATGGACTGCATTGTCCCTCACACATCTAGAAAGAAAGGAGGTCTGGGCTTTAAGAACTCTCTCTGGAATTAATATAAATATTTCATCAACTTCCATGGCTGCTGATCATCAACATACACTCATCACATTTATTTTGAATAGAAGGGGCTGAAAAACAGGTCTCATACTCGATACTTGTGACGTATATAGATCCAAATATAACAATTTATATGTACAAAATGTCAGTGCTTCGACAAACTGGAAATTGAAAACGAATACACGAACAATGCCTTTAAAACGGCAGCAGAAATCCTCGCCAGAGACAAATCACACAACGAAGAACACACTTTACATTCCGGCTTAAGTGAGAACCAACAATGGACCTTCCTCAAGACAAATGCCAACAGAAACCATTCATCATTTCTACTGTGATGAGCTGATCTGGTCTGACATGCAAGTTTTCTTGCAGATCTGACCAACATTTATCAAAAGTATAACTCGACCAAGTTGATCTGACATGTTGATGATAAGTTTGAACACCTCTGTTTAGCTCTTCATGAAAGCCTTCAAAGAAAAGGGTGGAGGTCCATCCTGCCAGCAACTTATGAGTGATGGCTATGGAGCACAGACAATGTACGACTCAGACACGTCACATGATAATTCTTTAAAAAACATGGACATCGCAAACACATGTTAACAAAATAAATAATTAAATATCATTACCCGAAATAAATGAACAATGGCATGTCAATTGCCTACTCCGTCAAAGATTTTAACATCAAGTGAGGATAAAGCATACAATAGTTATTAAGGGGAAAAAAGTTACAATGTTTCATGCAGCGTCCATCCCATGTTCAATGTGTGTCGAAAATTTGGACAGTATTTTTGAAATTTGGACATGTATGGCCGTATGGGATGTGTCCATCATGTTGCATGTACGCTGTTACATGTCGGACATGGACATTGCATGTTCATTGAAGTGTCTGTGCTTCCTAGATGGTTAGAAGAGAGGGAAGGATGGGGGCAAGACTACGTGGCATGGATTTCAGTCTCTCCAATTTAAATTATTGACCTTTTCATCAATAATTATTAAATAAATTTTACTAACAGTTGGATAAAACAAGAAGCACCAGATATTGTACCTATGCCATAGGTGAATAACCAGTCCTACTAAGGTGGCCTTGTTCTGAATCACCAAAGTCAGTTTTCATTCCGAACAATCAATAAACTCAACTGAAGATGCAAGTGAGTTGCATGATATTAAATATCTTTATTAGCTATATAGTTATGTGAACTATGAGACAGATGAAGGATGTTTCATCTAGGTGTGCAATAATGCCAGGCAAACTGCATCTAGCCCAACCAGGACAAGAAATATGGCTCGGGTGGGGTAAACTTGGATCTTGCAGGATCAGCCCTGACCACCACAGCATGTCATAGCCAGAACAGAATGGATAGACTTGACCAGGGCATTGTAAGACTTGATTTGGTCTGGATCCTTAATGTGCTTATCCAACCAGGTTGATTTGATGGGTCTTTCAACAACATGTTATAAAACCTTCACAGATCTCAATCTTATGAAAATAGGATATAAGGTTACTTGAGCAATTACTTTTTATTGATGAACTTATTGCAACTTTAATAGAAATAATAATGTTATAAACCTTTTCATTGTGTCGGTTGCTTAGCAGGCGGTTGCTCATGAGTTCTGGTCCCATGAGCATGGGGAAGTTTGAAGAAAATAGTTTAAATAATTCTACAAAATATTCTGATCATGTTACATGGTATACAAATTAAATTTTTTTAAACCTACTTCTAAAAGCATCTGATTCTTAATGCTTTAAAAATTGAGGCAAAGGCTCCACTATCTCAATAGTTTAGACTCTAGTTCTTGAAAGGTGACTAGGTGATATAGACTGATTATCAATGGAGTAGAGAAGAACCATAAAAGAGCGATAAAGCAAACTAAAAACTTTTCGCTCAATAATCAAAATCTCCAACCACTCTCAACAAAATAATATCTTAACCATCTTTAAGGAATACATGCTTTTTACTTTGAAAACATTTTGGGAGTCAGCGGCAGGATTTATTAACAGCAGGGGAAGGCATTTAGAGGCTAAGAAAGTAGAGTCTACGAGAGGAGCACTTCAGATCAAAGTGTGAGGCGGAAATATCTGTGAGGAGCCCAACCACCCAATGAAGACCTCCTCTACCGTGGGTGGCATGGCTCACGCACGCCCCCCAATGGCGCTAGATGTATTCCTTTGTCTCCCCCTTCCTATTTCCTCTTATTTGCTTTCTCCTTTCAGACATTTTGTACTTAATGAATTTCAAAGTAGAAATATTTTACTGTTTCCTCAAAAAAAAGAAAAGGAATAAAAAAACCACTAACTAATTGTTATCAAAAAAAAAATCATAACAACCCTTAACATCAAACTGCACCACTAGGCATGCTTGAATCCTTATGGTTGGCAAAGAGCAACACAGGAAAACAAAGAATGAATAAAGTAAAATTGTGCCGCACCTTGCCAAGCTCTTGTTCCAAGTACTGTCGAACCACAGTAGTTTGTTGTACTAGCCTCTCCATTGATGAATAGCAAGGTAGATTGGAGTGTGCTGACAAGAACCAAGGCGAGATAAATGAACCAGTCAAGTACTTGAAACTTACATGATGAGAAGGTAAATGAGTAAACAGCTGATCTAAATTATGGAAGAGAACGAATAAACATACCAAGAATGGCTCGGTTAATACCGTCGGCGACATTCTGCCTAAAATCCAAGCTGAGAAGATGAAACATGGGAGATTTTTCCGGTTCCTCGTAAGCTAAAAGAGCCATGAAATCCTGCAGTTGTG
Source organism: Acorus calamus (assembly GCA_030737845.1). Classification (NCBI taxonomy): domain Eukaryota; kingdom Viridiplantae; phylum Streptophyta; class Magnoliopsida; order Acorales; family Acoraceae; genus Acorus; species Acorus calamus. The sequence continues at coordinate 33,835,696 of CM060863.1, read as the reverse complement.
GGATTTCATTAATAAATTGATGACTCAGAAGCTATGCTATAATAATCTGTGCATTATACATAAGAAAAATTTTCCTGCATTTGAGATGACATGTTACGTCAATAAGAAACAAAAAAATATGAGGATAATTGGAATTTGAAAATATTTAAAAGCGAACATCAAGAGAAATAGAACATACTTCCAGCTTCCCCACATACTTTTGCACCTTCCCAAATGGTGTCAGATGATTTTGAGCAAACTCCAATGCTTCGGTGCTGCCAAGCATGAATATATGGCATTCAGTTATAGAACATGAGCTTTGATGCTAAGTGTTTGAATCATTTCTCACCATTTCCGTGAACGAACAAGATCAACAAAATGAAGGCTCAAAAGATCAAAATGCAAATCCTTGTTCTCCTCCAGCAAGTTAGGTGCCAACTCTTTTGTCAGTTCTATAGCCTTGAGAGCATTCCCCTCCAATGCAAAGTGGAAAATCACTAAGATATAGACAAAGAGATATATAATTAGGATTAATGTCAGTGTATAAACTAAATCCAATAGAGTGTGCTTCACAGTTATCCAGCACATAGATATTTAAAATACTACATGATTTTAAGACTTATTTAAACAACATTATGTCATACTACCAACTCAGAGAATTATCAAGTTCTTTTCATGCATGCACCGATCATGGGCTTATATATAAAATATCAGCTAGAAAATTCTATAAGAAGGGGAGTGGAATAAAAATATTATCTGTTGTACAAAGAGAATTCGAAGTTTGAAAAGTGAATGGTATGTCCTGTTTCTTCCCCTTCGATCAGTTTTACATCGTTCAAGAATTTCTTTGTTCAATTGGTTGCTTGAATAGAATGGAATTGACCATCTTTAATGAAAAATTGCATCACCTTCACTATGGGTTTATCAAATGTCAATGCACATAGGCCATACATGTCCATGCTTGGCAAGTAACCTAAACTTATATTTACACCATAATGATGCAAGAGTAGCATTGCTTGTAGGGAAGGTCCTCCATGGTAGAGATCTCTTCTACTGGAAGCCTCCTTTTTACTGGTTGTTTTTTTATGGTTTTCTTTCTTTGTATTTCCCTTCTGGGCACCCTTTTTCTTACATGAAGGTGAAAGCCTACAGTTATCTTTCAAAAAAAAAAAAACTTACGTTTTCGCTTCTCCATCTCCACAGGATAATCCAATGGTTTTTCATCCCAGTGCAAGCAATAAATGCTTCTGCTGTCTCGTTGAAACAGTTATGGACAAGGTAGGATAGAACAACCTTGCGCACATCTCCGTCACTGATAGACTGTCAATAGAGTATAAAATTAGAGAATTTAACAAGAGAATGGAGAAAAAATATTATGCAATCATGGAGTATAGAACAAAGAAAAGAAAAGAGACATAATATTGAAATAATGCTTATTAGAATCAAGATTTTCCTTTTATCAGGTATATATACTTGATTCCATGTGCCAACTCATTTATGTTTAAATAAATGAGATTCAAGAGTAAGCCTTGAAAAAAAGAGTATGCTCTTTAAAGAACACATATAAGTGATATAACAGTCAGAGAACAATATTGAAGTTCAGTATCACAGAAAATAATTCAACTGAACCACAAAATAAAACATTCAGGCATAATAGAGGATATACATATATGTTCAATATATATGTATAAATATGTTCTATATACTAAGCATACACAATAGCATTAAATAATATGAATAGGACGCATATATAACACGCAATATAGTATGGGCATTTGCTAGAAACAGTGGTAGCAGGAAATGCAGGTTGGGCAGAATCTGCTGGAAATGCTACAGAATATTAAAATCGCTCAGGGAGTGACAAGTGGTGTAAAAGAGGAGAGAGTTGGGCTTCTCATTCAGATCTTTCTATAGTATTCTGTCTCAATCTCACCCTGCGGTGATAGCACATTGTGTGGATGCATCACTGTTGAGAGGCTGCTGGAAGGCCAAAAGCCCAAAACACCCTCAAATGTCCCATCTTTCATGTCGCCCGGTGTCTGAATAAAAATCCTCACAAGAACAAACACGGCGGCAGTATGGATTCCAGGGGAAGTTTTGGCATGTGAGCTATGTGAGTGAAAGATGCACTGAGAAAATCCTTCAAATTCAATTCTGAAATTGCAATGAAGTAATCCCTCAAACATTGTTGGGCATCATTGTTAGCCAAAAATGATAGTATCTAAGAGCTGAGTGTGTCAGCTATCACAAGCAGTGTTGCAAGTTCATCATCAAGGCATAGTTTGTCCAGGTGGTAAGGGCCCTTTCTTGGTGGAGTACTAATAAGGGGAAGGTATTATGGCTTGAGGCCAGCACACTGTAAAGTCTCGTTGGGGACATGCCTTTATATTCCAACTGGATTTTTTTATACTTATTTTTCTCTTTTATTCATGTTCCATTTCCATTCATTATTTCATTAGTAGAATTTGGTGACACCATCTCCATAAAAAATATGACACATTTGCTAATGCTCAACAGGAAGATTCTTTCTCATTTACAAGTTCTCCAATATATTTGACACAATAATCTTTTTGATATTGTAGTTTTGTTTCTTGATAAGTCATGTGGATTGAAACGACAAAATTTGTCCATCTTTATAGTTTCCCAAGTGCTTAACAGATCTGAATTAGCATACGAGCGACCCACACTTGCCGTCAGCATTGGATGATCACACTCGTCTGTCACACGTTAGGAATTTTTTTTAAAAAAAAAGAAGCTGAAACATACTGACCAATCATTTAAAAGCTCTTCATAATTGGTTGTGTCCATCTATTAAAGTGTCACTCTAGAACCTTATAATAAACAAGGACTTGAACTAATCCTCGACAACATACATCAACAAAATAAAACAATAAAGTGGAACTTGAACTAATCTTATGCAAAACAAATGCCCATCACATGCGGAAAACCATAAATTAAAAGAAGCCTAATGCCCTTCATTCACTTTTTCTTCTGTTGAATCTCATAATATATGTAACATCCTAACTGGTCTTCAATTTAATTGAACCAAAACAAAAAAAAATCAATAAGATTCCACACCACATTGTCACTAAACCAATACCAAATACAATCAATTGATCAAAGAATTCACTGATTCACTATGATTACCCAATCAAATCCATATAAGCACATGAAAATCTCATTCAATCATTCACAATAAGAAACATTAAACAAAAAGAAAGATTGGAACTTTTACAAAAAGGTCTGAATGAATAGCCACCACAAAAAAAAAAAAAAAAAAACCCAAATAATAAAATCTCATTTAAAACCCCACAAAATAATTGCCCAATTTCGGAAACAAAAAAATCGATCGTTTTCGACTCTCCGACCACTTCGGTTCACATGGTAACCAAAAACTGATGAAGAAAACCCAAATATCAATTAATCAAAATCTGACTAAAGAACCCTATCAAAGGTTGAGTGACAGATCAGAATATGAACTTCACATGTACATAGAGAGAGAAAGGGGGGGGGGGGGGGTACCACATGCTCATATTGCCGAGGATCCAAGTCCATCGCAAGTTGGAATGCAAAACCTAACAAAATGTCGAGCTTTTCTTACACAAAGATCTCTCACGGAATTTCAACTATTCTCTCTTTTCAGTCTCTTCTGATTTCTTTTGCGCGTTGCGTGGGGAAATGTCCAAAATTTATAACCCCAATCTGATTTGGAAAAGGAATGCACTGGAATAGAATAACTAATCTATCTTCCCAAAAAATAAATACATTTTAATATCTTGTAATATAAAATAAATAAAACTATAGTTCGGGGAAATGATAAAATACAGATAGTCTTTCGTTAGATTTATGGTCCGTTTGAAAACACGTATGAAAAATAATATTTTAAATAAAGTGATTTAAATCAATTTGATTCTGAAAAACAGATTTTTTTCATTTTTTAAAAATCAACAATTTTTACTAAAAACTGAAAATAACTTTTTAATTAAGTCAATTTTTTAAAATGCACTTAATAACACTTTTAACTTTCTGTTTAATTAAAAGCGATATCATTTTAATTAAGTGGAATCAAACGGGGTCTTAGTTCAATCATTATCTCATCATCATCTGAATGAATGGATTGTTATTAGATTGTTAAAAAGGAATCAATGAATCATCTTAACATCATCTGATTGAATGTGTATATGAGATATCACTTATCAATCAGTGTAATATATATAAATGTTAGATACGGTGATTTTTACATTCACTTTTACTGTCTGAATAAGTTCTGAATTTTTTTCGAAGCTATGTATTTGTTTAATAAAATATGTATATTTACAGGAAAAAAAAAGAGTATATACTGTTATAACGTGTTTGGGCATGATGGAAAACGATGAAAGTATTCAAAAAAAATTCTTTGAATATACAAAACCTAATATTTGTGCCATATATTAGAAAGAAAAAAATTATTACCTATTTTATCTCATTAAAAAATATTATTCATGTACATTTGTCAACTAACTTTTACTGAAATTATCCAACAAAAAAACTTTTACCTGCAATGTTCCCTGATAGAATTATAGATTTTTAGATGCCCAATACCATTTATCTTTGTGCTCCTTTGAAAAACAATCTCAGACTCAATTATTTGGGAGAAAAATAAACATTCATACAAATATTTGAATGCAAGTCATACAACTTATTTATGTGTTTCTTTTCCTTATTTTAAGTTCATTGTACAAGTTGACTTTTTGTTTCTTATTTTTTGGAGTGCTTAATGTTTTTTTATTTTGGGTTAATGTTTTTAAAACTGTTACCTTCCTTATAACTCACATGGATTGTGAGCTTGCATAAAAATATGGTAAGACTGATAGTCATGGAGAACCTACAGTAGCATAATAGAGATGTTCAATAAGTACACCCACATCTTTTACCAAACTTCAGTCTGTTTGCCACTTCTGGTCATTAATGTTTCCATCATGTCTGTGGTGTGCCCTTTTTTGTCCAAAAGTATAGTTTCATATATATTATGTAAGTAGGTCAAATATGAGCATCTATGTTGCCATGTATATCCACTCTACTGTTTGCCAAAGCAAGAATCACAACTTCTGAGTCATGTTGTAATTAATTTGATGGATTTATTGCATGACGTCTTAGAACTCTTTTTAGTTCTATACGCACGTTCCAGTTGTTCACGTATGATGCAAGCACACTGGATTGTATTCAGTAGATGTTTATAATAGTAATTTTTCGCAAAGGTGATATATATTTGAGTTTGTTTACTTGCTCAACTTCATGTCACTCATCCACTCTTTCTTGTGGGTAAATTATTATTGTAGGTGTGGAGCAGGGTGGTTATTCCGCACCCATGTGAGTAGGGTGTTTAGAGTTTTGGTCCTACTTGAGGACGTACTTCGTTGAGCACTAGTTAAAGTTGTCAACATCCGGTCTGTCTTTGTATTAGTTTTTGGTAGGTATCTTTTATGTCTAACTCTTCACTTTTGTGGAAGGTGAAAATGTCATCCTCCTTGAATGTGCCGGACTTGAGGGCGGTCCGGGCTTGGTTTGAATAGATCCGTGAAGAGACGACGATTAGGGTCCGCCATAGAGGGATTGACAAGGTTTGTCTAGACTGAACCTGATGTAAATCAGGCTGCCTACGTACCCTTTCGGAGGGATCAAGCCACACGTAGTTCTTTTTTTGTGAGAACTTCCGACGATGAAGCCCAATCTCCATTAAAATGAGATTTAAAGCTTGGGTCTAGGGTTCTTTTCGTTTTTATGAGAAGAAGGAGTCTCTCTCCCTGCCCCTCCTCTATCCCCCACCCCCCTTTTGTGAAGGGGATAGATACCATTCTATTTATAGTGGGAAGGGGGTGCTTATTTCCATGGAGGTGTGAGCATATCATGGGATGGAATCTTACACGTGGCTCTTAGATCGGTCGACACATGGGATCTAGGGATCAGTGTCTCATAACAACTTTCTGATAGTTTGTTACAACCACTGTGTTAGAGAATATCCCGTGTAAATTCTAATATCTCGTCGATGCGGACTCCTTGCTTTTAATTCAAGTCGGACAGAAACTATGCCCCCATTCACCCAGATCTGGTCGGGCGTCCGACCAGACTGTTTATTAGCCCGATTTGAGATTGTGGTGTGTCATGACAAAATGTGATGGATCGGGGCGGCATGACCTTTTAAATAGATCCTGAGGTGTGACAGATTTTGGCTTCTACAACTTTATAATCAGTTGCCAGTTGTTCTAGTGCTCTTACATGACTTTGATTGGGTTGTGTCATTTTATTATATTTTTTCTCGACCTCTATTCCTCTTGAGGTTAAGTTGTCTGCTTCCCTTGTATCCACATCTCTATCTATTAATGTTTGCTTTAGTTATCTTTCATTTGATTTTTTATTGTCGGTATCAATTATGTTGCTCTCTAGAGCTAGCCACTCCAGGACATAACATCAGTGCCCCACATCACTCGACCAAAGAGACCATGGGACAATTAACTTTAAATTTTTATATCAGTATGTAACATAAAAATTTTACACTATGAATGTCTATGTCATTGCTAATAATGTCTAACTTCGTAAATCTCTTAAAAAATATAATCTCTAAAAACTATCTAAACTCATTTCTCAAATGCTGCCTTAATCTGAGATAAGCTTTTAGCTTTCCAAGTTCTTCTTAACGTGTTCTGACGAATTCTCAATATGCTATAGATAAAGGATTGGAAATGTTGGCCAAAGCAGGGCCATGGGGCGGAGGAGGTGGGAATGAGTTCGCTTACAACAACACAACCGCTGTTAGGCAGATAATTATAAATGCAGATACTGTTGTGGATTGTTGGATTCTTTGGAATGTCAGGTGTATATCTTGATGCAATTGGCGTTTACATGAGGCCACGTATCTGATTATAATACTATGCAAAGGTGATAATATTGTCTCTAATCACATCAATATTCAATATTCTGTTTGCTTATAATTATTTTATATGTTAAGCTTCTCCAACTGTACTCCTTATATATATATTCATCTAATATGGATGGCACTGATGTTGAGTCTCCATTTTACACAACAAAAATCAATTTTACATAATAGTCCCATCGATTTTACAGTCCCATCGAAACTTAAAAATAACTCTTTACATAATATGTCCCAATGAAAACAATTACACAATAAAAATCAATTTTACAGCTTCTTCAAATAAACATCAATTGATGTTTATTTATTATTTTTTAACAAGTACAATAAACATGTTTAATGCTTTATCAGAAAAATGAAAATCTCTCTATAAAATACAATTAATTTGTGCAAACATAGAAAATCATGTGAATGACTACGTCACTAGATTTTCAACACGAGATCTCATCACATGGTCATTGTACCAACATTAATATTTACTTGTTAATGTAACATAATTTTAGATGGGGGTTTTTAATTGTTAATCTAATAATGTTGTTATATAACATGTTTAAAGGGTTTGGAGATGTCAGCCAAAGTAGGTCCATGGGGTGGGCAAGGTGGGGCTGGGTTCGATTATAAGAATGCAAAGGGGATCCAGCAAATAATGGTGGCAGCTGGTCTTTTTGTTGATTTATAAAGTTCAAGTACAACCATGATGGAACTTATTCATGGTCTCTTAGACAGGGGGGCTCTGGTGGGACATCATTTAAGGTGATAATAAATCACATTTTATTTTCATTCAATTTTTCTTTTTCATTTCATTCCATCAAACGTAATATATATGAGAGTTTAGATCCTCATTCTCATTGTTTTCACCTATATTGGTGATTCAGAGGATAATTGATGGTAATTTATAACCCAATTTTTTTAAGCGGGAACCCACCCCCATTAAAAAAATCATTTTTTTTAAATGGGGAGGAGAATAAATATGAAAAAAAAAGGGAAAGAGGGGGGGGGGGGGGGATGAGAGGGGTCAGGGAGGGTGGCGAAGGTGGGAGAAGCTGGAGGGTGGTTGACTGTCGTCGGAGGAAGGCGACAAGCGGTGGGAGAACGTAACGAGAGGATAGTGGAGAGAGAGAGAGAGGATGGTGAGTGGAGGAGGGCAGAGTGCTGTCCCCGCCTAGCATCCACACCGTTCCCCTCCCGGCATCTCTTTCCCTATCTCTCTCTCTATCCATTTTCTTCTAGATGATCACCTCAATTTTTTCAGGTGGGAGTGACTAGTGAATGAATAATACAGTTCTCAGGTAAACTTAAAATAATATTAATATCAGTTTATTTTTATCTATTTTAACTTATATTTACATATTTTTCACAAACAAACATGTTTTGTAGATTTTTCTTTCACCCAGATTCCACATCTCATATTCTCATGCATCTTCAGGTTCAAATCCCACACATAAAGATTTTGTGTTTTCCATGCGGTGTTATGTTCTTTCTTTCTTTTTAAGGTGTTATGTTCTTGCTTGTTGAAATGTTATATGTATATACATTAATATATACACATTTTTTTATTTACTTATTTTTACTTAGATCGTTTTAGATTACCCGGTTGAGTTCCTCACGAAGATCGAAGGGTACCATGATGGCAGACTAATAAAATCACTCACATTTTATACAAATGTGGGAACAAGGCATGGTCCTTATGGAACACAAGATGGGACTTCAGTAGCACAACAAATGATGAGATTGTTGGCTTCTTTAGAAGATCAGGTGATTTACTTGATAAAATTGGCATTTATGTGAGCCCACGCATTCATTAATTTTATTGTTTAAGGTAATAATGTCGTCACTCACATCATGTTGTATTTTTGTTTTTAATTTAGGGGTGACAACATGATATTTGGACAAATTTAGGTTAGGATTTTAACATTCGGGTTCAATCCAAATCTAAATTCAAGCAACTCAAATATAATTCGGGTTAGGTTATCGGAAATAGGGAGTGATAATTTAATTGCTTAATATGTGACATAAAAATATGATTATCCAATTTATTTTTACATAGTATATATCATTTATATAGTTTTATCTTTTTATTCTTTAAATAAAAATATTTTTCATTTGCATTGAATCTTGAAAAGCTCTAATTTTTTAAAATGACACATTTTTTTAAATCAAATTCGAGACCAACTTGAACCTAACTCATCCTAGATCAAATTAAACTCAAATCAAATTCGATGGATTGAGTTCAAATTAAGCTTCTTGAGTTTAGGTTCAACTTAGTTGAATTCGGATTAAGCTCCGATCCGATCCGATCCAATCCGCATATGTTCCAGCCCTATATTTATTATATTATATGCTTATAAATATATAATCTCCTTTTATATGATCCTGTTGGGTTTATCAGTAATTTGGGCGCTCATTCCTACCGTGATCAATCCAACGAGTCGTTACACAGCGAAACTTTTGTTAGATAAATCCAATTGTTATAAAATTTGTCTAGTTGTGAATATATTGTCAAATGAGACCAATATTGCATGGTTACACCTAGATCCATTTTCAGCTTTAATTTCAGTCTTATATGCGTCGATAGAAAATTAATAATGCACAGGGGCGGGCCCATGGGTTGGCTGGGCCGAGCTACAGCTCGGCTCATATTTTGTGAAAAAAAACCTCAAATAGTAGTCTAGCCCAGTGTTATTAGAAAACCCTCAATAAAGCTCAGCCCATGTTTTGTTCAAAAACCCCCAAAACACTAGTCCAACCCAGTTTTTTAGAAAAACCACAAAACAACTTGCTATATATAAACTTCAATTTACCTTAATTGAGCATTTAAAAAAAAAAAACATATTTTGCAGCCGTCAATGAATAAATCACCACATTTACCAAATATCAAACAGTATGTAATGAATTTGATTTTATTTGTAAATTCTTTAATTCCTTTGATTTATTATATGTTTTGTAAATGCATTTAAATATTTCATTTTTTGATAATATTTGAAGAATTGAATAAATCACTATCGCCTATGTTAGTCGTTTAGAGAATTGGAGTTTCTCCCGTTCAATCTTTCATTAAGTTTTAAATTTATTATATTTATTAGAATTTTTTGTTAGGGTTTGTCTTTGTTGTTCACATTTTTGTTTTATTGACATTATTTTATTCCAAATAAATGAGGAATTATTCTTGGTTATCTTGGTGTCTAATAAGAAAACTAAATCAAAACTTTTTAAATTGAGTTTGTATTTTGTGATTTTTTTTTATATAACATTTGAGTTTTTTTTTTTTTGAATATCTTTTTTGTGCAGGTTATAATTTTAGATGGATTTTAAGTAGATGATTATATTTCACTAAAAGAAAAGAAGAAAATAAGAGAGGGAAGTTGATATTAGATGGATTTTAAGTGATGATTGTATTTCACTTGAAGAAAAGAAAAAAATAAGGGAGGGAAGTTGATTTTTTTTTTATATAACATTTGAGATTTTGTATTAATTAATTTATTTTGTTTTACTTAATCTTTTGATAAACTTATTTTATTTCAAGTGCATCATATGACTACTAAAAAAATATTTTGATATGAAAATTTTTATTAAGAAAAAAAAATTATCAAGAATTTTTATGACTTCAAACTACCAAAAAAATTTTGATGACTCCAAACTACCAAAAAAAAAAATTATCAAGAATTTTTTTTTATATGAAAAAATTAATTCAGCCCACCAAAAAAAAAAGTGTCATGGATCCGCCCCTGACAATGCATATGCTCACGTTAACAAGACATATGCTTCGAAAGAATTTTTTTACATTTTTTATAAATGCATTCATGCAATTCATTGGAGTATATATTTCATTTTTTATAAAAAAAAAACATGTAATGAAGTATACTATTTTTAAAAAATTCAAAACACATGTAAACTAGAATTGAGGCTAGAAATGGGACTGCACGTAACATTATCCATATTGCATATATTTAACATATTTTAAAATGATAATTTGAAGATATTATTAATTAACATTTGTATATTTTTCTTTAATATTGATTTGATTTTAATTAATATTTAATTATGTTTAGTTTTGTAGATAAATATTATTTTGGTAGAGAAAATGATAGATTAGATTGATAGATAAATATTTTTTAAAATCAAAATAGAGATCAAAATAGAGGTGTCGGGGTACATTTCACATGGTCCACAAGCACTTTATAATATTTCATTATATTTAAGTGAAGTATTACATTGAAAATACTCAAAAAAGGCATGTATGTATTTGTTCATTGAATATGTGCCTCATTTTTTAATAATCATATTTCATTAGACAAGAATATACTTTAAAAAAAATCAAAACGTGTTAAAAGACTGTCAAAGTACCTCCAAAAATAACTGGATATAGCATTTCAGAACAAAAATGTCACACATAAAATCTAATGAAAACAAATTTTAGAAAAATAATATATTTCTGGAGAAAACTCAGAAATTTTAGATACATGACTTACAATGGCTAATCAGCTTATGTTCATATACAGATATTGGCAAATGGGGGGGGTATAACAGAAAAGGAGCAACTAAATTACCCACTTACATTTCCCAACTCTGTTATAAAAACTATTGTTAGAAAAATTAGCCTTGCAAAATTTCCCCCCATCATCTCAACAAATTATATTATAAAAAAAAAAAAAAAATACACACAATCACAAGGAGGCAATGACACACCGACCTCGTCTTTCGAGCTCCCGAAGCAATGCGAGTGCTGCAGAGTCTTGCGAGCTCTTCTTATCGGCCCGTGCCTCCCCGGAGACCTTGATGGTGTCAGAGTTTGGTAGATGTAACATAACGTCTGACACGAAACTGTTGGGAAAACCGAAATCCTGTTCTGGTTAGTAACATAACATGGTACCCAATCTATGGAAAGAATAACAAAACCTTTGGTTATACTGACCCTGAATTCTGCTTCATTGCCTCAAAACTGGGACTCGGCCACTGTGATCGCTTGCAGAGTTCGAACAATGCAATGCGGGGGCCGCCCTTCTGCATCTTGATTGAAATAACTGCAGTACACAACATGCCCATTTCACTTTTCTCTCATTCATATAATATAATTTTTAAACAAATGACAAAGGCAATTAATATCACTGTATGTGTTGGTGTTCCACATAAGTCCATGAATACGGAAAGGAAAATTGTTAGGGAGTCTTTTTCGCAGCCCCCAACGTGTTCTGAATTTTTTTTTTTTTTTTAAAGGTATATATATATCTAATGAAGTACATACCTTTACGGAAAATGAAGTATATACACAAACGAATTGAATGCATATCTTTCTGTATTTTCTTAACCAAGCCGGGTATATACCATGTTAGAGGAAAGCGATGGCTGAAAAAGAGAGTGCATATAGAAAAGATGCTATACATACAACAGTAAGCACAAGAGAATAGACATACCAGGTGCAGAGGTCATGGGATCACCAACTTTCGTTGAACTATCAGCACCCATATGATTGTCATCCACAGTAAGCGAAGCATCCTTAGATGGTTCAGCTGACGAGAAGAATTCTGTAGTTTTTTGTTTTTTGGATGTGCATCCCACAATTTCAAAATCCTTTGGAGGTGTGGAGATGCAAACATCCATGGTGGAACAAGATGGTTCACCAACAGGTTCATCGTCATCGGGATGCTTTCTTTTGGTCCCATAACGAGTGTGTAGAAGTCCTCGTTCCTATAATGGAAAATAAAGCATCACCTTGTAACATCAGCCAAGTAGAAGCAAGGTTGGAGATAGAACAAGCTTTTCTAATAATTGTAAGCTAAGCTAAGCTAAATAGAATAATATTGCCCAAGCACAGTAAAATGTATGATGCGAGTGATAAGGGGTGGGTCAACGAACCTTGAGATCCTTCAACAAAAGCGCTGCAGCTTGCCCCTTCGCGACTTTCCTACTCTTGTCACATCCTTGCCTCACCAAGAGGTCATCCATCAGTTGCACCGTGAGCTCAGCAACAACCGACTCGCCCTTATTTGTACATGTACTCTTCATGAAATAACCATGGTGGCTGCATAGTTCTTGGAGCTCGCGAAGAGGGGGCAACTCAAGCTCATCAGGTGTTACTATAGGAGAGAGTAGAGGTTCAAATGTCTCCCACACTCTCTCGATATCAAGCTTGGTATCTATTAAGATCGCCCCTGCGATGCTCTCTACCAAATCACCAAGAGCCTGTTAAACAAAAAGGAATGATCAGTTAATTACATCCTCGAGCAATGGTGGACAATGAAATATCAAAGTTATGTATTACAATACGGGTGTGCTTATGCACAAACGTGGATAGAAAATGAAAGTGTAGGAATCTCTTCCGCATTAAAGAGAGTGACGGAAATGATCATGTTTTCTTCTTCTAACAAGAAGAAAGAGACAAGGAAAATGAATATTGTTGTTTGGCACAAACACCAATTTTTTGTGTTTCAAAGATAAATTTGCATTCACTCATGTTTCTTCATATTCCTGCATGCACAATCACAACTAAGAGAGTAGAGTGCCCGATGGAAAAAATGAGTCCTGACCTTGGGCCCCTTTGTTGCATCATCTAACGAGTCGGCAACACTTCTCACATATTCAGATATTTGTTGCAAAAGTAGTTGAGATTTGTGCTGAAGATGCAGTTGAAGACTATACTTCACTGCAGCGCGCGCAAAATTTTCGTTGTTCACTGATGCTGAGCGCAAATCAGTCAACTCGCCTGGGTCAAGATCGGCATGATTCTGATACAAGTACCTCGTAATGAGGAGGTCCAACACAGCATCACCCAGAAATTCGAGTCTCTGTCAATGACCAAGAACAAACGTTACAATAACATGACATTTATGGTAAAATAAAATTTAAACCACCGATATATACATTTCCAGTACCTGATAACAGTATCCAGACCCTGATTCTTGCTCGGAAGCATGGGTGATCGCTTCCAACAATAGCCCTCTGACAGAAAAACTATAACGAAGCTTGAACTCCAATATCTCGATGTCACTGGCTTTTGGAAGATAACACCGAAGAGTTGCAATTCTTATGGCTTCATCAACCAATTCAGGTTCAAAATCCACAGCTATACCCAACCACTTCATCAAGGGAATTGCGGCATTTAATCCACCACCAACATAGTACGCTCCAATGAGAGCCTCAGCACAATCTGCAATGGTTTTGGAGCAAATCCACCTGTGGCCCCTATCACAGGACTTGCTGACCACAATAGCGTTATCTTCACTTGTGTATTTGCTCTCCAAAGGGACCTCAGCAGTATCAACCCCACAATTACAAGCAACAGGGCGTAAAGATCGATGTCCTGGAGCAACCCATCGACGGGGATCAAATGCACCATCTCTTATGTACCCCTACAAAAATTAAATCAGACATTCAGTACAGAATATGGCATTTATGAAACTTGAATTGTTGCGAGTGACTCAATGAAACAAAAATCACATACTTGCAAATTGCGTTCTGTTGCTAATTTATGAAGTGTCGCGTTACAAACTGCGTGTGATCTCAGAGAAGACAGTTGGCCTTCATGCTTCTTAGAATAATTAAGGAACAGATGGGAGCTCACAGCATATTTCAGGACAGAATCTCCCAAGAGCTCCAAACGCTCTAAACTGAAATCTTCGCAGCATCTCATTGTAGTAATCGCTTCTAAAATCTACAGAAGATTAAGCTTCCGTTATCTATACATATACATCATAAAAAATCTGAAAGAGTTTGATAAACAACATCAACTTACGCACCAGAGTACACGACACTTGAAAATGACAAGCAATTTCATCCCTTAGCTGGCTGGCCAATATCAGGGATTCCAATCGATGCATCACAGATGGAAAAAGGTAAAATGACCTTAGCACGTCTATTGATAGATCAATGTGCAGTAAAAGCTCCGGAGGCATCTGGGCATGACATTGTTGTTTGACAACAGGCTTATTGCCAGCCTTGGGAGTTTTGCTTGCAGTACTATCTGCAAAACAGAAAGAACACAGTAAAATACTTCAATGTGGGGATGCTTAAAATATTTGAATGCGCATCTATTGTTCCTTAGAAGATAATATGACATTCACTTTAAGTTCTGAATCACACAAGCAACTACAGACCTCCTTCATATCTGTCCTTCATCGAAAGAAGGTTGTGTGGATTATGACCTTGCTTTAATAAAACCAATTGTTGTTTCGGGTGCTGAAGCACAATTTTGTATCTGATACACATTACAAATAAAAAAATGATAAGGATAAGGGGAACTGAAATGATAAAATATAACAAATTTGTAAATCAACAAGTAAATGAAATCCTACTTCTTATGGAAGTAATCCTTGAAAGTTATATTGGGATTTCCTTCGAATGGACTCTCTGAAGTAGTACCATCCATCACATCAAGAATAGAATAAATACGGCCAGTATGAATAGCCATAACAACCATTTCCTTAAGGTCAGGAGAACAAACTGATTTATTAGCTAGGTGAATGATGGGTGTCCCGTCATTGCATGCTTCCTCAGATGAGCTTATGCTTGAACCATGTAAAGAATTCCATCTCTCAAAAGATGGACAGCAGAAGCACATGCTTGAATTCCATTCCAATTTATCGCCAGACGCGGAAGAGAAGTTGACTCCAGTGGTAAAAGCAAATACGTGTTGGCGGAGGTCCATAATGTTTGGTTGTTGTCCTTGAGTATGAACTCCCTTGACTTGTTAGAACCGACAAACAACCTTCCAAACAACCCATTGAAGAACAGCTCCTGATATGACATCGCTTGTTTCACCTGACATAACATCGATCATTTGAGTCAATATTCACAAACAGATACCAAAAAAATGAATTTCTTCAAGAAAAATAGAAATATAAAAAACAAGTTCCATTTGTTCTCATCTCAGAGACCTGTTGAGCAACCAAGTGGATATGTCCACATGGAGAAATAGAAGTCTTAACCTTCACAGAGACTAAGTGAAGATCTATTTCTGTTGAAGCTACATCATCGTGTAGTGTATCTTCAATGAGTAAAACAAATGCAGAGTACTTCTTCTCAGGTTGGTCACAAGTGAAATTTATCTTATAAGCTTGAAAGGTGACACCATCATCTTTGTGTGCCCATGTTCCAGACAATGCATGAGCAGTGACCGTCCCATGCAATTCCTTCCTTTTGGTTGTTCCTTCAGACATTCGTAAAGAGAGTATCCATGAGAAATACACAACTTTAATATAAGCATGCACAATTGTGAAGCCAACTCATTCACCAAGACAATCAAAGTAGAATGATTAGTTAACTATAGGGCACCCCATCAATCAGAAACAAAACATTATGGCCTCAGTTGGGACCAATTTTCTCAACCAGCTTTTTCCATTAAAGCTGTTGTCAACCAGCATTTTCATAAAAGCAACTTTCAACCAGCTATTTCAAATAAGTTGTTTTGTTGACTTTTAACACACAAACACCAAAATCTAAAACTAAAAATTAAAGTTCTATTTAATAAAAAAATCATTTGGAACAGATTATCTGAAATTTGAGTTTGCAAAAGCAAAATCAGTTTAACAATTGGTTTCAAACGAGGCTGACATGGATGTCATAGTTTCATGCCATAGTTTGCTTGTTCATCACAAAAACTAGACACACAAGAATATCTCTTACCAGCACCCGAAGAGGAAGAACTTTCTTTGTGTTGCACGTTTGCAATGATTTCACAGCGTTCTTCAACAATGGGTCGAAGACGATCATCAAGTGCTCCCATCTCATGCAATTTTTTGCATGCATTCAAGCAAACAAGCTGCTTCGCAATGTGTGAATTAGAGTCCGGAGGACCCACCATCGTCTGGAATGCCGCATTGGGAGGTAAACTTAATGTCCATTCAAAATATCCACCGCACGAAGAACAATGAAGAATAGGCTTCGGTTTGAAGTACCTAGACGGATGCAGAATATAGATGATCAAGAGTACAATTTCAAAAAACGGATAAGAGAATCAAAATTGGAAGAAGAAGAAGAAGATCATACTTGTCTTTGGGGAGCATGTCACAGTATTTGCGGATAACGCTGATACTGGAATTTAATGTCACTATCGCTCCAGTTGATTTGACGCAATAAACATCTGAAAGCTCCTCAGTGCACAGTCTAGGAATACATGTATCGGAGTTTCTTTTGGCAGAAGTATCAAACATTGAGTTCTTACTCCTCAAGAGGTCAAACATGAGATCCCTGTGATTCTTGTTTCCCCTGAAAGGTATAATCATCAAAACAGCATGGCATGAAAAACATTTAAAATCCATGACAACAAGTACAAGCTTGTCCTAAAAGTTGGATAACTTTTTCATATAATTAGGCAGAGGCATTAAACTGAATTGAATTGGAGAAAAGAACAAATGTAAAATGTTTTAAAACCAAAACATGTAAACAAGTGTTTGCACCTTTCAAGCATGATGAAATAGTTAGATCCAACTTGCCGAGCTCGTCCACGTGACTGAACATAACTTCGAACAGTTTTTGGGAGATCAAAACGAATCACACATGAACAGTTGGGCACATGAATTCCTTCCTCCGCAACATCAGTGGTAAACAACAGGTTGACCTACAATGCGCATTCATTATCTGTTAAGATAAGCAAAGCAACTCAAAGAAAAGAATCGGAAAACATATTTCTTGTAATACCTCCCCACGACGAAATGAATCCAGTGTTTCCCTCTGCATTCTAGGTGTAAGTGCATCTACAGAAGCACCTCCACCAGTCAAATATGAAACAGAAAAATGAGATAACCAGCAGAGATTCTTGACAAATCGCTCAATTACTTTGGCGGTTATGATTCGTTCAACAAATATCAGGCAAAGGACTTGCTCAAACTCTCTGCATTAAGATGTCTGATATTAAACTCATAATCATGAGAATCAATCATTTGTAATAGAATGGGCAAGACGAAAACTGTTATTACCCAAATGACTTGAATATTTGCATCAGCTCATACAACTTTGGAGATAAATAGCCTGTCCTTGTGGCCTCTAAACAGCCATCTTCGGTACCTAGAAGTGATTCATGGCCTGAAAAAATGGGGCACAAATTACATAATAGATATAGACAGAGTACTCATAATCATAAAACACATATGTACTAAACTGATGCAGTCAAAATACAATTCAAAATGTTACAATCATCAGAGTTACTAACAATCCACATACACTATGTTATTAAGTGTTAGAAGAAAAAAAATATGAATAGCAGAGTAAATGCAGTCTCCTAGACATAAAAAGTAAACAAGAAAATGAATTATTATCGAGTAAAATTTAAAAAAAAAGAAAGAAACTGCATCGGTGAAGCCAGCAAAACCATTGAAAAGATAGGAAACCAGAACAACGTACCCATAGGAAAATTTTCTGTGATTGCACTTAGAACCTCCTCCAAAAAGGAACTATAAATATCCAAACTTGCTTTAGAAAGTTCACCATCCGCATTTGGAGCGTGAACAGATTCTAAACAAATATGTGCAGCCTACAATCAATTAGGAGGACATAGATGAGAAGAAAAATGAGAAACAACAATCAGCAAGGCAACCATTTCCAACTATAAGAACAATATAAATCAAGATTGGTGGAGAAATAAAAATTCAAAACATAAGCTTATAATAAGTTGATAAAACACAGGAACAATGTTCCTCTGGTTGTAAAATAAGAAAACCATTTCTCATAATCAAGCAATCATCAATGTTAGGTTTAAAATATAATGTTATATAGTATGCTATCTTTTTCCTCTAACCTGGTTGTTTGATGAATTATGAATGGCTAAAAAACAATGATTCCATAAATCACACATTTGATGTCTTGTAGACAAAAAAAAATTCAGCCATGAAATATTCGAGGTTGAGCAAGGTCAATCATGATAAGTGGGAAATGAAACAAGTCACTTGTGATACTCAGCATAAGAACCAAAAAACATATGATGATAAACATAAATTTACTTCACCTCTGCAGCACAGTAAAGACCAAGCTCATCTAGGCAGTAAGATATCTTCCCTAGATAATTGGATAAACGTTTTCTTGTTGCATTAAGTATATTGTCAGTGTCGCTATATTGACTTGATGATGATTCAAGTGAAAACGCTACTGAGGCATCAAACTCCGCCTACCAAAGAAAAAATGAAACACGAAGGTCAGAAGCAATTTTTTAATTCTTCTAAACTAAAGTAATGTTGCTGAGTAAATGAAAAAATTATGAAGAATAGGCAACCTTTGCCCATACTGCCTCCAACATTATCTTCAGATCCCCGTGAAGAGAAGATTTTGGGTCATAATATCGAATGATTTCTTTGACTGGAGGAACAAATATTTCAAGTTCAGTCCTGTCTGTCGGTGAATAGATCTGTACAGACACAACACAGAATGACTAGATAAGACATTCCGGCCATAATTAGGTGTAAGAATACAAAAAGGAGTATATAACTCTATATTATTCTTAAAAATTATAACAAACGAAGAAAGGTAGCACAATGACCTTGGAATCTAAAATGCTTTCAAGTTCAGATATTTGATCCTCACAATCCATGACTGATGACACCCCTGTTATGACAAAAAATTACGTAAAACCATCAAATTAGAAAAGAATGTACATCCAGAACAATTTAGGTTAACCACTTCAAAGATAATATTATAATGAGTCATTTCAAAAGTTAGTCTAATATTGTCATAAGCCTGAAACCGGATAATCATGTTTAGGTTTATTTGAAAATCAAAGTCCAGTATGCTATTTACCATTAAGTTATGAGTTACATTGACATTTCAGCATATAATCTTTTCCCGCAATGTGGGTCTGACCCTAAAATTATTATTATATGGTTGTGAATATATTTGTAATAAAAGATAAAGTCAGAAATGTTATAATAAGATTAAACAAGGCTCCCTCCCTCCCTGGGCAACAAACAGTTAGAAATTTAAATACTGATATTACATAATTGTGGAAAATCTTTGTTAAAATGCACACAGAAGCAGCATAAACCCAGACACATTCATTTGCTCAAAAGTAGGAATGATACATCAAGTTATTCGATATATGTTATACCAAAATCAACTGGAAATATATATGTTACACCAAGGAAAAGGTTCATTCAAATTGTTATATATTACCAATGACAGAAGCTCACATCTCACAGCATATTGATCCAATTTTGTAAATTATATTTAATAACAGGACAAGAAAAAAATACTTATAAGCATGACCTTTGAACTATGAAATAGCATATTAATCAATGAGGTTCAGAGGTTCAGAAAGAAATTCGGATAAAGGCATCTGACTTAGTATCTACAAAATCATGTGCATCACAAGATTACAATTTTTTTCATAGGTAATGCTGGGACCAGAACCCATGACAAGAGTACAAAAATTGATGATGAAGAACCGATAAAAATTCCTAAAACATGTATTTTGCACACAAGAATAACTAAATCTTATCCTGATATGACAATTGATATAAATATAAGACATAATAGTCGATCAAATTACACATGGTACCAAAGTCTTGCCTTTTCGAACAACAGGAGATGCGGTCATTCCAAAAATGCTTGGCTTGTAGGTGGACTTGTGATAAAATTCCTAAACAGAAATAAATTGACAGAATAAGTAAATGCGATTCCAAACTCAAATAAAATCAAAGTAGTAAAATTATAAAAAATTTAAAAAATGCTAAAATACACCCATCTTGCATATATGGTATCTCCAAACCTTCATGATTCGTGTGTATGGATGGTTTCCACATGCACGATGGCATTCGTCAAATATCAACAGCCGCACCATGTCAAGACTCAAAAAGGCATACCTCAAGGCATCCAATAAAATTTGTGGAGTCATGACTAGTACCTATACAAGATAACACCATCACAAAAAATTAAAAAAAATAAAATAAAATAAAACGCACTTTTTGTTTAGCACAACCATGCCATCAACTTTACTCAAAAGAACCGTCGAATACGTAACAAAAAAAAAAGCGATCCAAATTTAAATTAATCATAGAGAAAACATCTAGTCTTGAGCAAAAGTAGTTCCTATGTATGATATTATCACAATGTACTTGGTGAAACAGGCACTCATTACAGCATAAACCATCATCCATAAAAGAGTCATACTTGGTGATCACTGATTTCTTTCTCCCAGCAATTCATGCCCCATGTATCCACCCCTTTCGCCCCATAGTACTGCGCAACATCAAGATCAGTTTGTACCTTGATCACCTCGTATTGCTGCACAAAATAATCATCATTAACACTTAAACAGTAATAATAGAAAGAAAAAAACTCAACAAGAATAAGTATAAAGATAACCATTTGATCTAATCACACAGATTAGGAATCACTCCATGACCCGACAACACTGCATCTGACCTAAGACTCGAGAAACCCCAGCACAGCATCCACACACGGATTTTTTACCAAATCTCAAAGTCAACCATTATAATGTTTGTTACCGTTATGCACCATTGATACTTTGACGACTAGACCATTCTGACCGTCACCCTCAACCGACTCATTTCACACACCAGCTTTTGACTATCTCTAGAGACAACAGTTATGACACAGATCACCATCATGAACCGTTGATCCTCTAACATATATGTCATCCTAAATATCGTCCTCGACTAACTTAGATTAAATTTTATCATATTCCACTAAATTGTTACAACCTATCCCATAAATAACACCCCTTTGTCATAAGACACAAGAATTACAATATTTTCTTAGGCTGCATTTGGAAACACGTTTGTAAAGTATGATTTTGTATAAAGTAACATAATAAAACTTGATTCCTAGTAAACTCACTTTCTTTGCTTTTTAAAAAACCTACTTTTCGTATAAAAAAGATGAAACAAACTTTTTAATAACCATTCTTTTGTGTAGCCATTTGAAAAAAAACGTTTATGCTTTTCTCTTTGTTAAAAAGCAAAATCACATCAAAACAGGTTTTTAGTCTTTCTTCAATAAGTACAATATTTTTTTTAGTTCTTCGATCACAGCTTGAAAGAAAAACCTCCCAAAAACTTGTGATTTTGATCATTAAATCAAAAAATTGAGCAAGTTTTCGATCACCTGATTCACAAGATGAACAGTTGGTGCCAAAAAGACAATGACTTGTCTCCTCTTCTCCTCAACCTCTTCGGCCCTCAAATCCTCCCCCATCTTTTCCATAAGCATAACTGCGATCATCGTCTTCCCCGCCCCCGTCTCCAACACCGCAATGGTGTTCCTTCTCACAGCCACATCAAACACTGTCTTTTGATAACTGAACAAACCAAAACAAACAACCCAACCCATCAAATCAGATAAACAAAACAAAAAATTTAAACTTTTTTTTTTAAAAAAAAAAAAAAAAGACCACCTTCTGGGTATGAAAGCTTTGGGTTGGGAAGGCCCGGAGACATCCTCGAAGGGTCCTTTTAATGGGTTCTTCGTCTCAATTTGAGGTGAATCCATTGATGAAAGACAGAGACAGAGAGAGAGGTCGCAATGTCTGTGAAGGAGGAGAAGAGGAAGAGTTGATGTTGTGGGATTGAATGGGGACTCTAAAACCCTCCTCCACAACAAAACACAAAAAAAAGGAGGAGATTTTAAAAAGAGAGGATCTATAAATTCTCTGTCCAATCAGGGCTTAAATCTCAGCTTTTTTTTTTTTTTTGACGCCATGTGTTGGTTTTTATTTTTCCGGGAATTACGTCACGGGTTTACTTTTGGGCTGTGTTCCCATAAATTTGTCATTATATGGTTTTTCTTTTTTAGGAAAATCCGAAACTTTTAAATTATGTTTCGGTCCCTAAATTATTTAAACTTATTTTTAGATCCTCCGTTATCTATTATTTTCATGTCATTTTGTGTAACAAACGGTGTATATTGTTGATATGTCTGAACAATGGCGGGGCCATGATTTTTATAAGGGGGGATCTAATGTGACTTATAAAAATATTTTTTTAAATTATATCATTATGTTTTTAAAAAATTTCAATAGCATAAATTGAAAATATGTTTAAAATGAAATAAAGACATATAAACATATCATTGAATAATTATAAAAAAATAATTATCATGTCTTGATTATAATATAAAAATATATATTTTTTCAAAATACCCTATATACATAATATTTATATGAGATGATATAAATATATATATACATATATATACACACACACACACATGTATATATTTTTTGATATTTCATAAAACATTTTATATACAAGTTTCAAATATCAAAATACTTAAAAGATAATACAGATATTTTATCTAGGGACTAATAAGAAAAAAAATGTTTGAAATTGGGGATTTAAAATGAAATATGAAGAAGGCAGGGACTGATCACTAAATAACATAGTTTACAAAGACCTAAAAATAAAATTACATTTCATTAACTAACGGTGTATAGACGAACGTTTGACGGAAAGACTAAAAATCAAATGGGCGATTGAATTTGGGGATTTAAAAATAAATATGAAGAAATGAGGGATCGATTTTTAAATAAATATGTTTATAAGGACTTAAAACTAAAAAAACCCAAAAAACATTTCTTGACTTATAATTATGTATTAAATAGTTTCAATTTTTATTTGATTTGGATTAAATGAAAGTTTTTTCCACATTTAATACTTTCAAAATAAATGAAAGTGATGTCAAGTGAAAATCTTAACGATCAATCATTAGTTTAAAGAATTGTCTTATTATATCATTGAGTCTCTAAAATGACTAATCATATGTAAGTGGATCAAATAATATCCACAAAAAACACATTATGTTATAAATTAAAGCATAAGAAGCTAACATCTAGGTATCATGATTTATACTAATTTATCACGACATCACTATTATAATTTATGTCCGCAAAACAAATATAAATTATTTTATTTAATACCATTTATTTTGTTAGGTAATGTTTATTTACCCGATAAAGTTATTCATAATAGCATATCTGTGATAAGCTTGTTTACATATAATAATATTTTATCAGATAAGTTTCATTTTTGTACCCTACTCTCTTGGATAATATTTTACATTAAAGAATAATATATTAATAATAGATAAAATGATCAAGATAAAGCAATTTGAATAATAACACCATATATATACTATTGGAATTATGTGACCAAATATACATAATTAACAATGTGTGTAACCGGCCCATATTATTGCATCCGTTTGAAGGTTACTTAAAAAAACTTTCTACATGTTTAATATGATATGTGCATGAATGGAATTTATATGTAAGAGTTACAAAATGGAGCTTTAAATCTGAAACGTTTAGTATTCATAGCCCATCTTGTTTAATGATTTTAATTAGAGGAGTTACACTTCTTCCCATTGCCTATATATACCTTTCTTGGTCACCATGTGAAAATACATTTTGATCAAGGACAGTGAGTTCATTTCTCAAGTTTCCCTCTCAGCTAGCTTAACATGGGGTGTTTATTATCCATAGAATGAGAGTTATGTCATCTACTCAATGTCTATTTTCTTTGATCCGGCGTCTAAAAGGATCGTAGTCTGTTCATCGTGGTTCTTCCGTAGCTCGCACCCCGGAAGAACAAAACTAGTTGTGGTCGTATCTCTCAGTGGTAGGAGCCATTCAACCCTGTGCGTGAAGGGGCCTTATTCACCGAGGACAGAGTGTCTTCGCTCGCTTCCACATTTCCGGATACAATTTTATAATCCCTAACTCTTTTACTTCATGCGTTTACTATATATTTTAGAGTATGCATGATTTAATATATATTTGATGTTTATATTCTTAATGTGTTAATTATAAGAATTTGTGTTTAGCCTAATATTTGATTGTCACGCACAACATATACGTATAATATTTTGTTAGAAAAGTGATTTAAAAATATTTTATAAAAATTATCATGGACAAATTTATTTAGGATGACATTATCTAGATTTAATTTTTCTGACAAACATCAATTTTTGTTTTCCAGTTTCCCCTCATTTTAAAGGTATTGATACGTTCAACCATTCATTTGGTAACTTTTGCAATCTATATTAGATTAAATACAAAAAAGATATGAATTAAATTTAATTTTTACACATTTTTCTGTAAAATTGTGCATTTTTATTAGCTACACAAATAAATCAGGCTCATTTGAATATATCAGGTAGATCTTGATTGAAAAGAAAATGGTTGTCCCTTATCAAACACAATTCAAACATTTCAAACACATTTTTCATTTTAAATATGATGCACAAAAAAGGAAAAAGTAATCAAAGTACCAACAATCTTTTCAATTACTTTTGCTTATTAGCTTTTTTATTTATTTTATTTCACATTTCATTTTTATTAAAGATTGTCAATTTGCAGAAACACATGATTAAGGGTCCGTTTGGCTCGGCGGTGTGAGCCTCCGCTAAATCTATATAAGCGGTATTTTTGCACGTTTCAAAACACCAAAAAAATTTTCAATGCTCACAAATGAAAGCAACCGCGAAAATTGTGTTTGATGGGTCTGATCCATGCAGAAGCATTGGTTGCTTTCTATGTTCATTCAATTCAGTTAGAAGGAAAAACTATTTAAAGAAAAATCCAATAAACTTTTCAATTTCTTTTATTTTGTAGCTTTATTTTGGTTATTTTATTTCACTTTTCTACTTTTTATGCAATTAATATATTTTTAAAGCAACCAAAAAAATAAAATAAAAATTTCTCACAGGCTTTGATGGGTCTGACCAGAAGCACTTATTGTTTGTGGCTTTTATTCAACTGGGAAAAAAAATGAATCTTTTTTGGGTGCAGTGGCCTGTGGGCTATGGCGGGACAGCTATAATATTAATTATTAACACAAATGGAAACACATTTCATCAGGTATTATATGTAGAATGACATGAATTCATGCTTTAAAAAGATAAATATAACACTATCATCTGAAAAGAAAAAATGTTTTACTTGGTCATTATTACAGTTTTTTTTTTTTTTGCATAATATCATTTTTTAAGAAAATATTATATAGCTTTATAGAAATTTATGAGAATTGAAAAAAATCACTATAAAATCAGTAGATCCCCTCATGTCCCTATCTCATCAGATAATATATATTTTAGTACTTCTGAACATGTTAACCATTAGTTAGTGTCAATTTTTGAAAACATGTAAAAATTTCCAGTGAAATGTTAACTATGTTAATCGTGGGCCCCACCTGTCATGCCCTACCATAAATCAAAAAAATATTATTTTGTGTGGGTAATGGGCCGCCCACTATTTTTTAACTGGTTATTAGCTAGTCCTTGGAGTAACAACAACCAACTAAATAAAGATGTTAAATAGTGTCTAGTTGAGTGATAAAGTGGACATGGCACTCTAAATCTTATAACTAACATGTCCATGAAGATGCTCTTAACTTCTCTAACCAAAATGACTAAATGTGGTTAACTGTAATTGTACATGTAAATTATTGTAATATCATTATTAAAATTTACTTTCTTTATCCGGGAAAAATTAATATAACTCTGTGAAAACTTATGAAAATCGAAAAATATCCCTATAAAATGAAAAAATCCCTTACAAGTTTA
This sequence comes from Acorus calamus, assembly GCA_030737845.1. Classification (NCBI taxonomy): domain Eukaryota; kingdom Viridiplantae; phylum Streptophyta; class Magnoliopsida; order Acorales; family Acoraceae; genus Acorus; species Acorus calamus. The sequence continues at coordinate 33,809,310 of CM060863.1, read as the reverse complement.
TAAAATCCTTTATCATCCTAAACAATTATTTCTTCTAATCTTATCTTAAGATTTAAATAGATAATATATTTTATAAATTTAACATCAAATTAGATTCTTTAACAAATTAATTAAAATCAATTAAAAAATAAATTATATTACATATTCATCTAATCTAATTAAATTTAAACAAATTTATAGTTTTTAATGCATATAAATAATTTTTTAAGTAGGATTTCAAAATATGTTTTTCTAATGAAAACACACAATTTTCTAACCTTATGTGGCTTCTCAGTAGAGGTGATGAGGGCATTCTCGATAATTCTACGTTTAAAAGATATTTCAGTCATAAAAAAGACCGATTTAAATTTTAATAATTTTTTAGGGACTTATTTAAATACTATTTTCATAATTCTGTTAATTAAAATAGAATATGCTCTTTGCACCAATAAAATATTGATTTAGGAACTAAAACCATTAACCAGCGCAAAAGATAGGGATATAAAGGGATTACTGATTTTACATATACTTTTTTTTCATAAATTTTTAAGGAGTTATATCAAATTTTCCCGTTTTTAAAAGTACATATTCGTTTAATGAATTATGTTCTTTAAAAAATAAAGAAAAATATAATCCATACTTGAATGAATAGAATGCATATATTTTTATATTCCGTAATACAAGTACATATATAGTGTTAGTTAATTTGGTGTAGGCAGAAATGACTACAGCCACTACAAAAAAAAAAGGTGCATTTGTGATGGGTTAAAACAGCCGCAAAAAATGCCCAAACCGCCACCAAAAAATTTTGCTGACGGTTTTGTACCGGTTTGTTAGATCTAGTGAAAATAAATGTAGTGAAAACAAGGATGATGATGTTATATGAGAACTTTGACTCAATTCTAGTGGAATAAGTTTTGATCTCGTAAACATCAACCCCAAACTTACCCATCATAGCCAAATGGAAAAGTAAGACAGATTTGAATTTGAAATGTAAAACTTAATCAGCAACATTCTACTCTATTTATCTATAAATATATCATATGTACCTAGCATTATCCATCATATATATATCATTTACTATTAAACTTGTGCGTAAATCTGATATAGTTTCATTTGTTGGATATTTTCAAAAGTTAGATTTGAGTGGTCCCTATGAGAGGATGAAAAACGGTCTTATTATTTTACTCCCACATTGGTTGTTTGGAAAATATTTTGAGGATTTATATAGCTTCATGTATTCTAGTGAAGCCCCTTTTAGTGGACGCCTTATGGTGGCCTTTTAATGCGGGGTGATGCGAAGCACCACCATGCGCGTCACGCATGCGTGGTGCGTATTGGGCATTTTAGAGGTGCACTTCGCATCGTCACTAGGAGCTGGAGTCTTTTCTTTTTGGCTCATCGAATGATGGAGATCGTTTTGATTATGTGCAATCTAGATCATCCGATGGAGAATAACTCAAATGCAATGTGCACCGTTGGATTGACCAGTTAGTGGTTACAATGATCAAAGGGTGTCACTGGAAAGGGGTGCATCATATGATGGACGATCTGGACCACACAATCGCGTGGAAATGGTGGACCACCGATTGGACGGTTACTGTAACTTCCCATTCATTAAAGGGTGTTTCCTTTGCATCAAGAGGCACTGTATTGCCTATAAAAGGAAACCCTTAGATTCAAAATCACAACAATCACTCGTCCTCTCATCTTTTCTAAGTGTATTAGACATTTAGAGGTGCACTTCGCATCATTGCTAGGAGCTGAAACCTTTTCTTTTTAGCTTATCGAATGATGGAGATCGTTTTGATCAGGTGCAATCTGGATCATCCAATGGAGGATAACTCAGATACAATGTGCATAGTTGGATTGATCAGTTGGTGGTTACAATGATCAAAGGGTGCCATTGGAAGGGGTGCATCATATGGTGGACGATTTGGACCACACGATCGCGTGCAAACGGTGGACCACCGATTAGACGGTTACTGTAACTTTCCATTCATGAAAGGGTGTTTCTTTTGCATCAAGAGGCATTGTATTGCCTACAAAAGGAAACCCTTAGATTCAAAATCACAACAACAATCACTTGTCCTCTCGTCTTTTCTATTATGAGTTTGCATCATCAGCCATATAAAAACAAAGAGTACACACTCTACTTTTAACACCAAGTGGATGCTTAATTGTATCATGAATGTTATACTTCATTGTTCCCTGGTGTACTCGTGATTCTTACTAGAATAGAAGAAGTCTGTCTAAAAGCATTCAACTCTGTTGATCTTTGAAACATTCGCATTGGTTCTGTTCTCTTCCATTGTCTCGATTTCCATCATCATTTACGTACAATTAAATTTGTAAGTAAAATGAGAAGAGATGGGATGAATTCAAGCCTTTTAAATAATCATTGGACGGTTAGGACTGGACAATTACATTAAGGGATTTTTAGTTTTAAGTCCCTGTAAACTATAGAATTTAACGAACGATCCCTCACTTCTTCATATTTAGGTTTTAGTCCCTACATTTAAATGATATGTTCCTTTTTAACCCCTGGGAGGGACCTATTCCTAAATTATCATTTAAATGTAGGGACTAAAACCTAAATATGAAAAAAGGATGGATCGATTGCTAAATTTTATAGTTTACGGGGACTTAAAACTAATAATCCCTTAAATCAATCATAGGTTTGGAACAAGATTTTAATATTAAATTTAAATGTGGAATTGCTATTTTACCTAATCTATTTCACTGGTATAAAAAGATCCATATGTGAAATCACGTGTTATCACCCAATACAATTAAAGGTCTCACAACTCAAATTATTTTTTTTTACTTAAAAAAAAAATTTCAAACTCATTTTCACCATCTTTCAGTGCTTTTTTCACGTGGTTTCAGTGATCATGATCATTTATCATAAAAAATAATTCTGTCCTTCCAAATGAACACAGTGACCCACATAGGCCCACATAAACTCCGACCCGATTATAGATCCGAAAACACGGATCCGACTATCCAGAGGGGAAACGCGTTTCTGACACCTTAAAAAAACCACCCCCCAAAAGTTTTTCGCCTTCAATCGCCCGAAACCCTAAAAAATTAAAAAAACACAGTTGAAACCCTAATTTTGTTCTCCCACCCCTAATCTTCGTCTCCCCCATCTCATCGATCGATCCCTTCGAAATATACAGAGATGGAGGAAGAGGAGGTGCCGGACCGGAGCGGCGGAGGGAGCGACGGAGGCTCCTCCGGCGGAGACGGAGAGGACATGACGTCGGAGGACGAGGGGACGGAGGAGTACCGGCGAGGGGGGTACCACGCCGTTCGGATCGGCGATTCGTTCAAGTCGGGGGCGTACGTCGTGCAGTCCAAGCTCGGATGGGGCCACTTCTCTACTGTCTGGCTCGCCTGGGACACACTCGGCTCTGTAAGTCTCGAAATTGAACCCTTTCAAAGGTCACTCCTTTTGAGTTGATCGGATACCGAAAAGCGATCAAAAACAATTTTTATTTTATATAGTCTTCTTATCGAGTAGTGGTTGAAAAACTATTCGTAGTTGTGAAAATCGCGTTAAAAATGAATCTTTTTTCAATCAATGGCAAAGTATTCACTACTGATTGAAGCCACTCTTAAAAAAAATGGTAAAAACTGCTTCTTTTGATTGTTCTTGGAACAAGAAGGCCCATTATTGATTTGATTAATGGATTATTAGCCAAAAAAAACCCAGTTGTAGGAACTGCATTAAAGTTTCTATCTTTTGGGCGTCTCAAAAATGTGAATTTCTGAATCCAGTAGTAGATGAAGCTGGGATGCAGATTTAAAAGTGATTGATCTTGAAACACCCATCTGTTTATTTTCACCTGAAAAGCAGGAGTATAACCCTGAAGTGCAATAGAAGTCCCTCCTTTGTTAAATTCAATTTGAAAAATTTGAGATCAAGAGCCGGGAATGCGATAAAGAAATATCCATTGTTGACTTGGTAGAGTATTATCTGAGAAACAATACCTTCTTGTAAAAGAAAGTTGCATCAAGAATGCCGCCTTTTGTTACCAAACCAGCAAATTTTGAAATTGAAACTAAAACTGAAAACTGAATATTATTTCACCTGTAAAGTGTAAACATTACCTGGAAGCCTAAAATGCTTTAGAACCCTTTTGAGGCACTCAATTCATTTCGTATGATTTTTGTACGTTGCAGAGGTATGTGGCGCTGAAGGTGCAGAAGAGCGCACAACATTACACAGAGGCGGCTATGGATGAGATCACCATCTTGAAGCAGATCGCTGATGGTGACCCCGATGACAGTAAATGTGTTGTGAAGCTGTTGGACCACTTCAAGCACTCGGGGCCAAATGGGCAGCACGTGTGCATGGTGTTCGAGTATTTGGGTGACAATCTTCTCACACTTATCAAGTATTCGGATTATCGGGGATTACCTCTGGCGATGGTCAAGGAGATATGCCGGCAGGTTTTGGTCGGATTGGACTACTTGCATCGCCAGCTCTCGATCATACACACTGATCTCAAGCCGGAGAATATACTTCTTTTATCTACGATTGACCCTTCTCGGGATGCGCGTCGGAATCCGGATTGCGTGCAACTTGTACTCCCACAGTCCAAGGTGGATGTGTCATCATCTTCTTCTGTGAAGTCGGTGGTGGCTGCTGTTAATGGAGGTGGAGACCTCACTAAGAATCAGAAGAAGAAAATCAAGCGAAAGGCAAAAAGGGCAGCAGCGGTTGCCACACCATCTGCCTCGGAAACCGCGCAGGATGGGAGGCCTGAGGCAGAAGGATGGTGGTTCATGAGGGAGGAAGGAAAGGGGGGAATAGGAGGGGGAGCAAATCGACAAGGCAGAGGCTGTTAATGGAAGTGGATTTAAAATGTAAGCTTGTGGATTTTGGGAATGCTTGCTGGACATACAAGCAGTTTACAAGTGACATTCAGACGAGGCAGTACAGGTGCCCAGAGGTCATATTAGGTTCGAAGTACTCGACCCCTGCTGACCTTTGGTCGTTCGCATGCATCTGCTTTGAGCTTGCTACGGGGGATGTATTATTTGATCCCCATACCGGTGACAACTTTGACCGTGATGAGGTTTGCTTTCCATTGTTTTTGGTGTTCTTGATTTATTTGGAGAATCTGGTGTTTTCCATGGATACTGAGCTGATCAGCCATGATTATCTCATGAACATATTTCATTTTTTTTCCAATTGGAATTAGTTAGTAATGCATGTTTTGTTGATGGTTCTTATATTCCGTGTGTGTCCTGTTTTACATCCATATATATTATTGTGATCTTATTTAATATTAGTGGATTCTTAGGTTACACACACTTTCAGAGACTATGCTAGAGCTTTGGTTTTGCAGAAAACTATGGTTTACACATCCATTAATTCCCTAGATCATATTTTTTGTATTATCTTATTGACTAGAAAATTCTCCTTATGATCTTTGTATATGTTCTGGACAAGTCAAATTGGTCTCGATTTCACTAGTAAAAGATTTTTGTAGGCTCCATTAATTTGAGAAGTAAAGTAACACGCTTAAGTTGATCTGTTCCTTTTCTTTTATTGTTAAACAAGAATGTAATTTTTCAGGATTTTGGTATTAGGGCATTTTGATTGTATTTTCTTCCCAGTAGTAAAGTATGAATAAATTGATGACCTTAAATAGAAAATCTTGCTCTCCTGATTGTTTTACTTTCATTTCTTTGAACGTTGAATTACTTTCATTCAAAACATCATCAGCAGTCTCCTAGTGTATATGTGTTCTGTATGATTACTAGTGTATTTAAAGCTTTTTTTTTCTTAACCCCTAATCATCATGTTAATGGCAGTCATTTCTACCACTAAAACTCATTCCAAATGTTTTATCTTTGTTCTTACTTTTATAGGAGGCAGAGCACTTAATAGTTACACCATCATTGACTTTTCTTACTGGATTTTTCATGCTACCTTAGGTAAATGTGTTTGTTTCACTGTGTCTTAGCATTTTGCTTTGTGTTTGATCCTTAGGCCTCCATGCTGTCCTGTACTAGCTCTTTAACTGAACTTATCATAATGTATTGATTTTAAAAAATCAGCTACTCATGGAGATTCATGACGATACTTGTGTCTTGTGGGTTTTGTTTCACTTATTTCATTATTACTTATTGTATCCTTTTAAAGCAAACATACTTTCTGTAACCACCTCCTTGTTACACGTTCTCGAATTAGATATTTCTACTGTGTCATAAGCATTTTCCTATTAGACTTTTCCTCTGTCAGAAAGCAAAAGTCAGAGATAGCTAAAATGAATGGTATACAATGCAATGTTAATACAATAAGCAAATAGAGAAAATCTGCATTTCCTCATTCCTTCATCTACTGTAATTCTATAAGACTTTGCATGGAGTCGTGAGACTGCACATAGTGGATTGGAATATAATAACAATGCTGTATGAAATCCTAACAAGTTCTCTGCCCCAAAAATCCTGCATGAGTTTCAGTGAATCTGTATTTTGTTGCATGAAAGTAAACTCCTCAATTTTATAGCCCACTCCGTTTTTGAATTAGACATGGTTGAGCCAACCAGACCTAATTTTTTAATTGATTTCCGAAATTAACTATGATTAAACTGATCTAGGTAAAGTTTTTTAATCCTTTTTCAGCTACTCTGAGGGGTCATTAGAGTGCACTTTTTCTATTTCTTATTGTAGCTTAAAACTATATGATTGATGTATTATAAATTGGTCTCAAAATCATATGGATTTTTAATATGAAAAGGAAACATAATAATTTAAAATTCCTTCAATGTTTTGCTTTGGGATTTCGCCTTTATTAATATAAGGGGGGTTGCCTACCATTTCATCAAAAAAAAAATTTCCTTCAGTGGATTTGTTTTTTAAAGGCCCTATTGGTGAGACTGCGTCTGCATCAAATGCAGTTTGGACTCTCAAGTATTCATACCAAAATGAGAACTTCTCTCTTTTTGATTGCGAGTAGCATTCAAGATATAGTGCTAGTTTCTCTTGTTGCAAATCATTAAAGAGGTTGATAGTCCTCACTTGGTTCATTCATCATTGAAGGAATCCATTTGGAACGATTTATTGGATATGTTGTCTTTGTTGTATTTTCAAAATCCAAGTCTTGGAGGAGGAGTAGGCATCCATATTGACCAAGAGAATCTCATTATTGCAAAAACTTTTTTGTTAATGGTTTCAATGTCTACATGGTCATGGATTTTTAAACTCTCTTGAAAGACCCTCCTACAGTGTTTCAATGGCTAATTTAATTTGCTTATGTTGGCTTATTAACCAAATTTAATCCAAAATTTTAGCAGATAGTTCCAAAAGTAGTTATCTTGCATCTATCATGCTTTAATATTCAACCAACACATTGGAATCATCTTGCCCTTTTTTGTCTACTATATATTGTTTTTTAAACTCAAATCTCCAATAAACTTAGGAACTGCTATTTTTTTTATTTTATTATTCTTGGTTAAATCTTCTCCTATCAACAGGAGCAAGACTCGAACCCAGGATCCCTCGGTGAAAAGAGGGTACCTCTACCAACCTGTCAAGAGGTGGTTTGGTTCTTTTTTTTTCTTTCTTAGGAATTGCTTATTGTAATATGAACTTATAGCCTCGTACTCTCTATTTATAAACTTTTTGATATCCAGGATTCTATGTTATTGAAAGTTCAGACACACATATTACTGAGGTCTTTCACTATTCCCATCGGGGGGGGGGGGGGGGGGGGGATGGGGGTAGCTGTAGTACGATAAGGTAGACTGTAAAGAATTGCTGTCTGATGATACGGATAAAATATATACCACCACTGAGATGTAGGTTTGGCATTTAATTATTTATCATCCCGGAAGAAGGAAAATCCATCTGCTGATAGTTTTACCAAGGTTGGGGAATTAAATGTAGCAGGATGGGTAGATAAAAAAGAATTGGTGTGGTTAGGCCTGGTGGTATGGGTGATAACTGATAAGTAACCGATAAGATATGTAAACACTGATATTGAATCGTCATTCCATGTTTTCATAGATTTAATTGCAAATGAAGATGATTAATTTTGCCACCAAGTCCTTTTTAGTGAGTGTCAGAATAGCAAAATAAATCAATCATGAATTAGAGAGTATGTCCTGATATCTTTGGTTATCCATGTTTTGCCATCGCTGAAAGTGGGAGTGTGTTTTTAAAGAGTAAATATGCATTTGTTGGTTTGGCATTGGTGGGAGTCTTTCAAAGAACAAAAATTGAGGGATGGATGATAATATATACAACTGACATGTAGGTTTGTCATTTAATTATTTATTGCCAGAAGAAGGCAAATCAATCTGCTCATAGTTTTTCCAAGGATGATTGGCGGACTGAAAAGAATTGACATGTTTAAGGTTTGGTGGTATGGGCGATAACTTATGAGATATTCAAATACTGTTAGATACTTAGAATATAAATTGGCATGGGATCAGCCATTCCTTGTTCACATATTTAATTCACATATTTATTATTTAATTGCAAATGAAGATTATTATTCAGCTGTATCTAGAGTTCTTTGTAGCCAGTGCCAATATATTTGAAATAAATCAATCATGAATTAGAGAGTTTACAAGTGGGACCCCCCCCCCCCCATGCACATGTTGAATAGTTAGATGAATCACGCTTTGGCTATTCGAGGCACTTCAATCTCAAGGGTCTGAAATTTATTCTTTCTGTTTCACAGGATCATTTGGCACTGATGATGGAGCTCCTTGGAATGATGCCTCGTAAAGTAAGTATGTCATCTGCATCTACTTCAAAACCTTTTTTAACTAGTCCGTTATATTCAAAATCTCATCCAATCTCTCCTTTCAGATTGCAATGGGTGGGCGATACTCTCGTGATTTCTTCAACAGGTATGGCGATTTGAGGCACATCCGCCGCCTGCGTTTCTGGCCCGTCAACAAAGTCCTCCAGGAGAAGTATGAGTTCAGCGAAGAAGATGCTGACGACATGGCCAATTTTTTAGTTCCAATACTTGATTTCGCCCCCGAAAAGCGGCCAACAGCCGCCCAGTGCCTCCAGCATCCGTGGCTAAATTCTGGTCCTACTGTCCTTCAGCCATCTTTGCCACCCACTCAACCTCAAACAGTGAGTGATAGCACAATTGAGTCAAAAAAAGATAATTTGGACAGAGAGACAGTGGAGGCGGGATTGGGGAACATTGCCATTGATGGAGTTTCGAAGTTGGTTAAGGATTCTAAATCAGCTAGTAGATCGACCAAAACTTGAGGTAAATTATGCGAAAATTGGGATTGTGGAAAAACTGCTCCCTCTATTTTTTGTTTGAGAATCCCATCACATGTGGATCCCCATTTGTTAGTTGTATAGCTATCTTGATCTCTCTCACTGTTTTTTCATGGGGAACCCTTTTTTTTTTAAAAAAAGGACACTCAGATTTGGATATTATTTATGTTCTGATTCTTACAAGTCCATGGATATGTGAGTTTTTGACAAGATTGGACCACTTTTCTTTTCTTTTTTGTTCATCAGGTGTGCTCTGTAACAATTCTCTTGTTTTGGATGTTTTTCATGGTTGGAATGGGTGGTTAACCATTGTTTCATATTTGAGAACTCGAGTCTTATTTATAAAGTGAAGGGTCAATTTGGTAACTTTGGTACAGAATGAGAATTTCAATTTGGTAACTTTGGTACAGAATGAGAATTTCTTCTTTCTAGGAATCTAGTTCTAAGAATTTAGTTCTGATTGATTTTGTGGAAGGAGAAATTTTGTTTGGGATGTCTAGTACTGAACACATGAATGAAAAATTCAAATGCAATTTTTCCAGGTGTTTCATTAGAAGGAGAATGATAATAGATGTCAAACCGGGTCAAGTGTTTGAATTGATTTATGGACTGCAAATGAGTTTAATTTTTAAAAAGCTAGATTTTTATATTTGGTTCAATTTCTGTGGGGGATTGAATTAGATTGAACTGAGTGTTGATACACTCGGTCCGTTGTGCAGTTTCATACGCTATCATAGAGTATGAAATTCTATCATAGCATATGGATTAAAACAAATTGTTATTTTTTCAAAAAGAAAAAAAATATACTATTATGTTTCAGTGTATATTTCATTTCATATAATAATATGTAATTCAATAAGAGAATGTATAATTTAGAAAGAAAAAAAGTGTGAATTGTAAATGAAGTTGTACTCAATTTTTTTCTCAGTTCAAAATACATATATACCATTTAGAAATCCAGTGAAGCATATACCAAGTTAGATGTATATATCACATTAAATATTTTCTTACAATTATTAAAAATGAATTTATTCAATTCGAAATGGAGCGATATACACTTTTTATCAAAACATATATCTCATTAGATGATGTTTACTATTTAAAAAAAATAAAAACAAGTGAGGTTTGAGTTTTTGTTAGTGAATGTGACTGAGTCTAACATTTTTTTAAAAATAAATCTGAACCACGTAAAAACAACAAAATCCTCTCGAGTCCTTCACACAAACCCCGTATCAAATCAAGGGCCTCAAAAAATTTATCAAATCAATGGTGAGACTTTTTATACTCACTCTTTTTTGGATATTTCAAATATCATTCTTGGGTACGAATGGCACAATTCTCTCACTCCCTCTTAGATTTTAATAAAACTCAAAATCATGAAAAATCATGATAGGAGACAGTGATATCAAATAAAGTTCTTACTCAAACTTTTGGTAAAATTTGAGTGAGGGCCGAAGATGCCCAATTGTATTTTATGTAATTTTTCCAAAATGAAGATCATGTTTTGGTCTTCAAATTTGAAGTTTCATTTTTTTTATTTTCTTATTTTTCTAAAATCATTATGCCTTTTATTTCTTAAGAAATTTTCACTGATCGTCCACATGTTTAAAACTAATTAATTAACATCCAGATAGATCTCCCAAATTGAAGATCATATTCTGGTTTCCAAATTTGAAATTTTATTTTTTAATTTTCTTAGTCACTAAGCCTTTTAATACTTACGAAATCTGCACTGATCATCTAGATGTTTAAAACTAGTACCTTTTTAAGATACTATTAACTAATATTTGTATATGTTTTTGTTATTATTGATTTGATTTAAGCAAGATTTATTATTTATTTATTTTATATTAAATAAAAATATCACAATATTTTTTAGGTGAAAAATAGTATTTAAAATTGAACAAAATGGAAATAAAGTTGTTGGACTAAAATTAGTATGGTATATTTAGTCTCGTTTGGATCAACGATTATGGAGATTTTACGATTCAAAAATGTGTCCCAATGTATTTTAATGTTTCATGTGTGTTTTCCTTCGTTATATTTCTGATGTTTTAAAATATTTCTAAGGTTTGGAATCAAGAAATAACGTTTTTGAAAAGTGAACGAGATTTGGATTTTCGCATTCAAATGAGAGAGAATAATGGGGTAAGCACAAGGAGAGAATAATGGCGAAGAGAGGTGAATAAGGATAAAAAGTCTGTTTTAGAATATGTCCTGTAACTATTCTAGGGTTGTTAAAATTGTTTATCAAAATTTATCTATGTAAATGGATAAAAGTATATTTTTGTTCATTTTTTTAAAATTATCCCATAGTCGCACATATAATAAAAAAATATGCTATATCTATTATATAACACATTAGGTTTAAAATTTCATAAATTTCTTATTCATCATCTTTTATCCATCGCTTGATGAATAATTTTATACCCTCGACACAAATTTGATTGGAAAACTCATGCAAGTACTATACATAGATCAAAACATCACAATGATCACATCCCATCCACACAATCCATGTCCCCATCACCCTTGATCTTCTACACCCCTTTAAAAAAAAAAAAAACCTTCAAACCCTCAAAACCCCTCACCCCAACACCAAAATAAAAATGTCACCCCCATCATCAACCTCATCGGTATCACCCTTTTGCTCACTCCCCCCAATACTCACCACCGCCCATCTCCCAGCCATGCGCTTCAGCCTCCACAGATGTTCCTCTCACTTCCCTTCCCTCCTCTTCAAACTCAACCACCCCCATCTCCTCCCTCTCTCACCCCCTCCTCCTCCCTCTTCCATCAGATTCACTTCCTTTCCCTTCTTTGCCCCCCACCACAGATTCTTCTCCCACCCACCCTCCTCACTCCCAAAACTTTCTTCTTCTTCTTCTTCTCCTGACCTCACCCACTTCATCCGGCGGGCCGCGGTCTCCGCCACCGTGTCCGAGACCGATCAAGAGTGAGTCTCACTTTTATTGCGTATTGAAATGTTGTTGATGTAGACTTGTATTCATATAAATGTGTTTGTTGTTTGTGATTGGGTTTTCTTTCTTTCTTTGTCTATTTGATAAGTTTGGAAGTCTTCTAATTCCTTCATGTCCCATATCGTTCTCGAGTGAGAATTCATGATTTGGGATCATTGGGTCATGTCTCTATTTAAATTTTGTATTTCTAAGTTGTTGTAGGATGAGGTGGGTATATTGATTCAGCTAGTATAAGGAGTTCCATTGGTGTAAATTCAATTAATGGTCATCAGTTTGGGGCATAAATGTGGAGTATAAATGAGATTCTATACAAATCTTATTTTTGAATGAAGAAAGGGGGTTTTGCGGTTGGACCCATAGCTCAATGGTTGACAACAAAATTTGTAACCATGAGATCCTGGGTTCAAATTCCACCACTTACCTGTCAAAAAAAAAAAAAGATGGGGGAAGGGGGTTTTGGATTTCTATATTGGTCCACAAATATTGACATTATATCCAGAGTTCATATCCTTCGGGATGATTTGTAACATTGATTCGTTGAAAAAAGCCATCTAGGTGGAAGCCGATGCCTTATGAAGAATGAAGTATATTTATGCATCCAAATGACATGAACTGATTTGTGTATTGATACCTCATTCCATCCATCCTATGGAATTTAGTTAAATTGAATCAATGGTGGCGAAGTGAATTATGAAATGCATGTTTCATGCCATGTAGTTCTTATTCAAATGATATATATAAAGTACTAAACTGTTTTGAAGGAACTGTTTAGGCACCAGAATGTTAACATAAGACTTTGGTATCAGAAAGATTTTTTACATTCACTGTGCACGAATACCACATCAAAGTTATGCGACAGTTCAATTCGATCACCAGTTTGTCATGGTATCCTCTAGAATATCTACTGAAGCTCTGCTCTTTATTTGACGTTCCCCCGCTATTTTCTTCTGTTGAAATTTTTGTTTTACAAACCATCTCTTTCTTCTTGAGAAACATATCCCGGCATATTTGCATTAATGTACATCTTATGAAGTTGTTGCTTTGCTTATGTTATTTTATTTCTCTGGTCTAGCTGTGCTTCAGTTACTGGAACTTCTCAAAAAGGGCGTATTTACCATGAGACATACGGATGCCAAATGAATATTAATGACATGGAGATTGTGCTGTCCATAATGAAGAGCGCCGGGTACACTGATGTCGTGGAAGCTCCAGAGAGTGCAGAAGTAATCTTTATCAACACTTGTGCTATACGAGACAACGCAGAGCAAAGGGTCTGGCAAAGGCTCAACTATTTCTGGTTTCTAAAAAGGCACTGGAAAAGCAATGTTGCTATAGGTAGGTCGCAGTCTTTGCGTCCCCCCAAAGTAGTTGTTTTGGGTTGCATGGCTGAGAGGTTGAAAGACAAAATACTCGATGCGGATAAGATGGTGGATGTGGTTTGTGGACCGGATGCATATAGGGACTTGCCTCGTCTACTCGAAGAGGTCGACTATGGTCAGAAGGGAATCAACACTCTTCTTTCTCTCGAAGAAACTTATGCCGATATCAACCCAGTGAGGATATCGAGCAATTCAGTCACTGCATTTGTTTCCGTGATGAGGGGTTGCAACAACATGTGTTCGTTTTGCATTGTTCCGTTCACTAGAGGTAGAGAGAGATCACGTCCGGTGGAATCCATTGTTAGAGAAGTTGGGGAGCTGTGGAAGGAAGGGGTAAAAGAAATAATGCTTCTTGGGCAGAATGTGAACAGTTATAATGATAATTCGGAGGTTGAGGACGTTGAAGCGGGATCTAACTGGAAACTTAGCAATGGATTTTTGAGTAGATGTAAGGTGAAGAATGTGGGGTTGAGGTTCGCAGATCTTTTGGATCGCTTGTCGGTGGAGTTTCCAGAGATGAGATTCAGATATACATCTCCACATCCGAAGGATTTTCCTGATGAATTGTTGTATGTTATGCGAGACAGATATAATATTTGCAATTATATTCATTTGCCAGCACAATCAGGGAGCACAACTGTTCTTGAAAGGATGCGTCGGGGATACACTCGAGAGGCTTACTTGGATCTTGTCCACAAAATACGCGATATCATTCCTGATGTGGGGATAAGCAGTGATTTCATATGCGGTGAGCCCTTTTTTTAATACTAACGAAGTGATTATGTTCTGGTTGCTGCATTCTGAATTTTCTATCAGTTGAAGGTTTTTATATATTTGTTCTTCTGTTTTTTCCCACATAGGTGTAGTATTTGTGTTGTGAATGGAATTGTTCACCTTAATTTTTACTATAAATCAGAATTACTTCAATCAGACACATTTTTAAGGCTTTTTAAAGACACATAATCACATGTATATGAAGGATTGATGGCGTATTTAGCTATGTAATAGACGTTCATTACCAATTCTACTATTGTGTTTTATTTTGTTTACTATGAACGGGTGATATTGAATCCATGTTTTGCGATTTACATACTATATGAGATTATTATTAAAACCAGTTAACAACACTTCTTGACCAATATTATAATGACCAATCCACCTAAATACTCAGTATGTATGATATTTAGGCTTTCTTGGAAAAGTGCTGGTCACCAGCTCCAGATGGATCCAAAAAGGTAACACAGATTTGCCCAAGCTCATTTCATAACACACCATCCTTTCCCAAGGTGCTCCATCGCTGAAAAATGCCATCAACATTAAGCACAGCAGACCTAAACCAAATCACCTGGCTTAAATCTTGATTGCCCCACCAGTTTTTGATATATGTAATGTTTTTCATTGATTTGTGAGATGATTCATAAAAAATCGCTCAACTCATTCTCATATCATTTAAGCTCTGGACAAGGCTCTGTAAATGCATTTTGTTTTCTTCAAAATTCTAGATTCCCATGTAAATCATAAAAAAAAATCCTGGACTTTCCACAAAGATCTAATTATCCTCCAGAAAATTAATGAAACTGCACGCAACATGAGCAACAAGTGCAATTATTGGTTTGAAACATTTGGCATACATTGTGACGCAAAAATGCTTTTTTTTTAAAAAAAAAAAAAAAATTCTCTCGTTAAATCTTCTCCTATTAGAAGTAAGATCTGAATGCGGACCCCTCGGTGAAGAGGCATGTACCTACCTATACCAATCTGTCAAGAAGTGGTTTGGTATTAGCTTTCTGTTTAGAAAATAACTCATAATTTGTTATGCATGTTATGGTCTTCAGATTTCATGTGAATGCACGGCTTAATTTTCCAATTCTTCTCCGCAATAAACTTTTGCAGCTTGATAATTCAGCAGATCCTAAAACAAAAAAAACAGTTGAGTGTAATGGGTATAATCATTCTAATGTGTGTTTTTTTTTTCAATGCAGGATTTTGTGGCGAGACAGAAGAGGAACACGAGGACACGCTAAGCCTAACAAAGGCTGTGGGATATGACATGGCTTACATGTTTGCATATAGCATGAGAGAGAAGACTCATGCACACAGAAACTTTGTCGACGATGTCCCCGAAAACGTTAAACAGAGGAGGTTGGCTGAGCTCATCGAGGCCTTCCGTGAGTCCACTGGACAATGCTTTGATTCTCAAATAGGCACTGTCCAACTTGTTCTGGTTGAAGGTCCCAACAAGAGGGCGCCCGAGACAGAACTGATGGGAAAGAGTGACAGAGGTCACAGAGTTTCGTTTTCGATTCTCCCACTCTCACATACTGTCGACGATGACGGGAAGAGGGACCCTAAAGCTGGGGATTACGTGGAGGTTCGAATCTTGAGATCGACACGGGCTTCGTTGTTTGGAGAGGCGATTGTTCGTACGAATTTGAGTACGTTCTACAAACCGGATGAAGATTTGGTCTCGTTTAGCCAAAGTTGATATACGGTTGCAATGTCCAAATGTTTTTTGGTTTTCAATTCGAGGTAACTATAATTCCTTCAAATCTTTGGTTAGTGAGGTTTGAGTACAATGTGATGAATCTCATCTTATAATTATGGTTGTGTTTAAAAGGCTTTGGTTGCTTAAATTTCTTGGTACTTTGTTTTATTTACTAGGAAACCTGTTGGCACGCTTTTATTTTTTATAGAGTATATATTGATTAAAGAAATATATTCTTTTATCAAATTGAAGTACAAACTTGTATGAATTAAATGCATATGTTTTTACGTTTTTTTTATAATAGTGTATACTGATATAGTGAAATATATATACGTTAAGCAATTTCATATGCTGTGTGGGTTAGAGCTAGGACTGAGTGTATTCAGCGCCCATTTTACTAACCATCTATCCTGTGTCTCTGAACTGAATTGCTAGGAGACCTTTCTTTTATTGTACAGAGGATTAAATGTAAGGATGTTGGAGGTAAAATTATTCAATGGATGCATCAGCTGTTCACTTTTGCCATGAATAGGGTGAGTTATTTTTTTAGAATCACTTTGGATCTGTAAATGTTGCACAGCACAGACTGATTTCAATTTTCTATTTTTTTTATGTATGGTCCCGATTGGATCACCAATGCTCTGTACTGATAAGAACACCCTTTATTATTTGAACTGAAAAATCTGAAAATATAATATTGCATGCATTTAAATTGGGTTCAGATCCAATCTCCATCAAGGTTGGGCAATCATCAATAGGAGACTAACACTATCATCAACGAGGGATTGACATGTAGACACGGGCATTCTATGAAGGGGGATGATTCATGAATGAGTTCAATTCATATGTTGTTCAGTTCAATTTCTATGCTTTCATACATGAACTTATTTCAGTGTAAGACCCTTTTTATTTCATTGTCAAAGTTGTTCAATTTCCTTTAATGTTACAAAAACAGTTCATTTTGTTGTCACCTTGTTCATTTTAGATTAAAGGGTTTGTTGATTCTTCTCATATGGTCAATTCAATTTGATTCACGAATGATTCAGCTTACGGATTACTCAATTTGATTTTTTAACTGTACAATTCAATGTGAAAGTTCTTTCCCTCATAATTATTCACACGTGAGATATCCACTTATTAGTCCCTCAAATACTTTTACCATGTTTAGATGGCGGAATAAGAGAATAAATGGGAATAGAGGACAATAAAGAAAAAAAAATGTTTAGATAGAGAGAATAAGTGGGTATAGCAATACAAAAATAGGTGAAAATAAGCTGATATTTGTATTTTAGGTTTTTTCTGGAATTGTATTATTCATTCATTGATATAAAACGATCCACTTGCAAGTCATTAGTCATATATTATTACATCAAATCATATGTCATCACTTTTTATACATCAGAATGATTCACATGTCAAATCAATTTTTTATACGGTATTCACATTTTATTCTTCATCAACTAAACAACTCAATCTTATTGTTACATTTCTCAATAAGAATAATAAAAAACACAATCAAACATAAAATCATATATTTTATTAATAAAGTTATTTGTTGTTAGAATATGTATAGTTCTCGTAATAACTTATGCATCTACCGAATGGGCAATTCAACAGGTTTTCATGTAAGTTTTCAAGCACATGAGCTGTTTACGTGTTAGTTATATTGATGACTGATTAGTCAATTCAGCTTACTTCAATTACTTGTTTGACTGCATGGTACACAAGAAGAGGCCCCATCAGCACTTATCTTGGTTTTTTTTTTGTTATAAAAGCTATCCTTAGAAGCAGTGGACCGAGCTAGTTCCCAAAAATAAAAATTATAAATTAAAAAGAGCCATGCTAGCTAGCTTGAGGATGAGAATTCATGGTCTCCCTTGAGCAAATGATGCTTCACCACACTCTTTTCTCATGCAACATGGATTTTAGTTGTATTATCATGAGCAAACGATTCCATGTTGTGTTATATAAACCCCCATTTGTGTCCCATGATGAACAGATAATAGGGATGAATAAGAGCATAATAATCTTTATTTGTTGTTTGTTTCATACGGATGAATTCTGATAGTTATGTCCATATAAGCTAGGATAAAACCTAATAATAATTCTAATGAAATGTGAGAATAACTTATCATAATTTATTTATGCTAGAGAATAAAAATATCATCATTTTAAAGAATATCTCACATATCCGTCTCACAAATGCATTCCAAAATCCGTTACATCTATCAAATTAGTCATACATCTCTCACATTTATTTAAAGGTATAATTGTCATTGAAAAAGTCATATACTTTTATGCATCATTTATTATCACTTTATTCAAGATGAACCAAACAACAAAAATGTCACTTTTACATTTCTCAATGTGAATAACAGAAAATGCTACTAAATAAAAATTTACTTAGATCACTTCCTATTGGGGGGAAGGGGGGGGGGGGGGGGAGTTAAGAAAATTGCATTTCCCCTGTCTAATTCTCAGAAGGATTTTCTAGTACATATTAAAATATTAATTATGAAGTGAAACCAGATTTGTTACAAATATATGTACTGGTAAAAATCTAACAAAAGTTTTTTTTTTACACAAAAAAAAATCTCCCTTTTTTTAAAATTTTATTCCGGCGAGTTAGATCGTGTATTCCCATCTTTTATTCCACCATTTTGAATCGTTTAATGTTGCGAAAACATGAAACAGTAGATTGAATTTTTTATTTGAAGGATTATCATCCACTATTTTTGTTCATCCTCTGTTTTTATTCATCCACTATTTTTGTGTTCGATCGAGTCGAGCGATTTAATTATCAATATCTGTCAATTTAGGTTTGTATTATGTTATCTTTATGTTTATTTGTTGAGCTAATCATCACACTGATTTACATTTTTATTTTTTGTTGATTGTAGTGTTTGATTTTGAATCTAGTGTTTTAGAATTTAGTTACATTTTCAAATGTCATTGAATTTTATATGCATTATACTATTTTAAATAGTATTTATTTTTTTTAAAGTCAATTACATTTGTTATATTTATTTTTTTAAAAATGTATATGAACAATGCATTATATTTTTGAAATTTTTTTCTTGCCTTTTATGCAGTTTATGCTTTTCATTAAAGTTTTAAAATTCACTTACATTTTTAAATGTATCTGAATTTGATATGCATTATACTATGTTTTTAGTGTATTTTGGTATTTTTTTGTTGTTTTGAAAGTTAGTTACATTTGTCAGCTTTATTTTTTTGAAAATGTATATGAGCATTATATGCATTATAATTTTGAAATTTTTTTGTATTACATTTTTCAAATGTGTCATTTTATATGCATCATACTATATGTTTTTAGTGTGATTTTGAACAGTACTTGTTTGCTGTTTTGAAAGTTGGTACATTTGTCATATTTATTTTTTGGAAATGTACTTGAATATTATATGCATTATAATTTTGGAATTTTTTGTGCATTTATGTAGTTTATGTTTTTCATTAAAGTTATGTTACATTCTAAATATATTTGATCTTTATACTTCATGTTTTATTTGTGTTTTTAAACAATATTTGTTTTTTCTTGACATTTAGTTACATTCCAAATGTATTTGATCTTTATATGCATTTTTTTTTGTGTTGTTAAACAAATTTTGTTTTTATTTTAAAAGTAAGATACATTTTGAAATGTATTTGAAAACTTTGAGGCTTATGTAGCAGGACTCGAGGGTTTATGGTTAGAAGTATGAAAATGGTACTTTGCATTTGTAACAAAGCAGGTATTAAGTTATATTAGGTCCAATGACCTAGGAAAAAACTACCTGGTGGAAATGTGTAGCTAGGACTATTTAATTGACATGCATAATTCAATGGGGCATTGGTACACTTGCACTTATACATATGCCACCTCATCTAACCAAGTATATGACATCTCTAATAGCTTGTTTGGGTGGAGGAATAACATTGGAATAGTCTATAATGGGGGTGAATAAACCCAAAATAAGCATTAATGAATATAATTATGTCAGAATAACTAGAAATAAATTGGTATTGGTATTCCAGTCTCCTCATGAAATTGAATTATTTCACCCAATTTATTCCACTGATATAACGGTGACTTACATGTTAAATCACATGTGATCATCTGCTTATAAATTAGGAGTCCACACGTTATTTTTCAAATTTATAAATCATTATTCACATATTATTCACCTTCTATTCACATTTTATCTTAGTCAACCAAACAATAATTTTTATTATTATATTTCTCATCATGAATAAACAAAAAATGATTGATTCCACTAAGTATAATTATCTATGCTGATATAATCATCTATATTAGAATAAATTACATTGCTACCCAATCTGGAGCGACATAGTATATACCTTATTATGTTAATATACACTCTTTATAAAAACGTACGTAAAAGTGACTCTACCCATAGACTTTACAATGTGTTGGTGACAAACTACTCTCTGTTTTTTTTTTGGATTTTTAGTTTTAAGTCCTCGTAAACTATCGAATTTAGCGATCGATCCCTCACTTCTTCATATTTTAGTTTTAGTCCCTACATTTAAATGATAATTTAGGAATAAGTCCCTCTCAGGGACTAAAAATAAACTTAATAATTTAGGAATAAGTCCCTCCCACCTAAATTATCATTTAAATGTAGGGACTAAAACCAAAATATGAAGAAGTGATGGATCGATCGCTAAATTTAATAGTTTACGGGGACTTAAAATTAAAAATCCCTTTTTTTTTCATTAGATCATTGTTTATGAAAAGATTCCAAACAACAAAAGCTAGAAATGTGGCCACAGAGGCTGCTTTTGTTTTCCTATTTAAAGTCAAGCATGATTACAGTGGTCCTTCCCTGGGTTACCACTAGGGCTTTTTTTATGTCCCTATCCTTGGGGATCAAAGATCTTGGACCAGCCTAACTTGGTAGCACAGAGTAGCTAGGCTATTTGTGAGCATATTAATTGAAGTTTGAAAAAAAGAAGTTATTGTCGTCCTTACACTTTTATTTTTTTGTTATTAATTATATACGTATAATAAAGTTTATACTCGAATGAATATTGAATGATATATTTTTGCATTTTCACAAAAAGATGAGAATTCATATGTTGAGTTAGAACTACAAGAATGACATAATATACATAATTTCTTAATGGAAATGGTTTCTTTACCCCTCAATAGCGAGTTTTTCCCTCAATTATGTAGAGGGATTTTAGTTAAATGGAGGATATAACTGTCAATATGTCATTAATTTGAAAGCATTTTTTTTGTGATAATAAGATGTGAATATATTAACATGAGATAATGTCAGGTTAAGTCCCGTGTGTGCATATATATGCATGCATTTTTCACATTGTTTAATTTATTTGTTTTAAAAATATTTTTATATAATGAAACATGTATCGCATAAAAAAACCTTTTTAAAAAGGATATAACTTGCAACATTCACTTATATTGGAAAGTGGGAGTTACAAATTTGAATGAGTGGTGAGAGAAAAAGAGACAAAGCAAAAATAAAAAGTGAACAAAGAAGTGCAACACAAGAGTGGATTGGGAGATATGTAGATGAGTTATCTATCGGTCCATGTGCACCCCCCACCATCCCCCACCATGGAGGCGCGTCATTCAATAATTATAAAATTGTTGGCATGCATCGTGACATCCCTAGCTTCAGCTATGCTGCTCTCCCAATTCCTAATAGATGCTGCCACCACCCCTCAAATATTCTCTACGTGCATATAGGAGCTTCTAAAGATCGCGTCATTTCGCGCCAATCAGTAACTGCGGGGATCACTGATCGGAGAATCAAATTGGAAAGCTCAGAGTTCCTTGGTCTCCACATGTTCTCCCTGGCAGCCCAGAGCTCCTCAATATTTGTGAATGAGTCAATCAATGTAGAGGCCCGCACAATAGCTCAAAGCTCCCAGGGTACCTTGCATTGACAAAAGAGGTGAACGACAGTCTCAAGCTCTTCTTCGTGCAAAGTGCATTCAATAAGTTCAAGTGGCCTCCATTTGACGCGGTACACCTTAGTAAGGAGGTGCTATTGGAACAAGAGTCACATGAAGAACTTAATCTTTGACGAGATCTTGGGCCTCCAGATTTGTTGAGCATTTGGGTTTGTGAGAGGAGCCGGCGGGATCCCCCCGCGTAACCAGCCGTAGCATGACTTCACTAAGAACTCAGATGTCAGCTTCGGAATCTAGCACACTTGGTCCTCATCCCTGTGGGTGCCCCTTTACCACGCTCCTAACTTCTCGATAAGTAGTGCCAACTAAGACGCCTCCACTATAGAAAGTTGGTTCCGACAAAGTTGAATATCCCAACCCTCGATCACATCCAACTCGAACCAAAAAGAATGAACGCTCCCCTCTTGGCGGGTAATGACCCTGTAAAGATCAGGGACCTCATCGCGAAGAGGTGCATCACCGCACCAGAAGTGAATTGAATGGTCCCCAACTCCAAGATCACCATGGCAGACCCTAATCAGTCTAGCCCATGGCCTCGTTGGTTCGTTGACCCACCACCACAAAACCCACCGCGAGAGCAATGCCTTGTTCATGTCCTGAAGATCTAGCATCTCGACCCCCCCCCCTCCGGCACACTTACTTAGGCAGATTGTCCCCCAGTCCACTAGGTGTGGTATAATTTCAATGTTACATGCATAATTTACATTTTCATTAACTATTTTGGTGGTGTGTGTGTATATAGATATCGAGTCACATCTACCTTTTAGCAAAGTATCCTTATTCACGGATAATTTTTGGGTTTAAATTTTACTTTTATTAGATCAACGAATTATATATGAAAGCAAAAAAAAAAAATTCCTCTTTAAAAAAAACTTTCCATCATTGTAATTTTTTTGGGTTATAAACTTTCCATTATTCTTGAACTGAGTGAACTTGAGGCCAAACACATCACAACATGTGATGATTGTACAGTGAAGAATGAAAACATGAACAGTGAAATCCACCTAAAAGTTGACTCCACAAGTGTGACAATTATTTGTGTGGTGGGACAAAGAGCCCTTAAAATGAGAAAAAAAGGAAAAAAAGTAGTGGTAAAAGTTGAGGACAATTGGTATTCAACCATTAAAACTTCACAAATATCAATGAAAAGACACTTGAAATAAAATCAAAAGATTCGGAACCCTATCCTATACTTTAGAACCTACAGTTTTGAAAAAAAAACTATAGAGTTGCAGCTCAGAATATTTATTACTGATACTATTATTATTTTTTATTTACATGAGTTGCTTTTTATTGCAGCCCACGTGGGAACAATGAAGGGTAGGGCTGACAGTTTTTTTTTTTTTTTTTGGCTCATTGAGCTTAGCTTTTTAAGCATCGTTTTAAGAGATTTTTAAACTACTCAAAATTTAAATAAAAAAAACACGAATAACATATATGACTCATGTAAAACATGTTTGAATATGTGTTTGACATTATATTTATTGTAAAATTCGTCCAAATGCCAATTTAAATGGTGCATAAATAATACAAATCAGAGAATTTATAATTGATGAGGGTTCATTTGTGAGTATAGATACACAATCATTTTTCAGTCCTAATTGATTATCTAATAGAATATATATTCTAATATATGAGTATTATTCTCTAAGGTATAATTTAAGAAATATATATGCATTTAATTATTTGAGTATGTTCTTTAATTTTAGTGAAAGTATATGATTCATTAGACAAGCATACACTTTTAAAAAAAATCAACAACGTATTCAAGTTGTAAAAGTTATTTAGAAGCTAACTTTGAGGGGGTTATTTGGATATTTGAAGAAATGAGGGGTTTTATTGGATATATGTTAACTTTCAGGGGGTTATATGCATTTAACCCTTAAATAAAATGTAAAACAAACAATTTTTATGTGTCCACTATAATTAATAATAAATTAATTAATGTGTCCAATATAATTCTACATAAATATTGAGAAGTACTTCAATCAAATTATTAGATAACCAAATGAATTGTTTATAATTAACACACACAGAGTGATCATACTTTACTGTTATATATCATGATAATGCTATCCTGAATCATTTGCTGACTATAAATTGATTTTGAACCTGTGGGAAAAAAAGGACCCGAGAGAGTTAATTTTAGATCACTAAATTAGTCATATTTTTATTCTTTTCAATTCATTAAACAATCATATTATATGTACTTTTAGGGTTTTTTTTATTTATTTTTAAGTCTCCATAAATCATAGGATTTTGTGATCGATCTCTAACTTCTTCGTATTTTAATTTTAGTCCTCAAATTTAAATGATATGTTACTTTTTAGTCCCTCTCAGGGCTAAAAAAAATCAAACGATTTGCGGATAGGTCCCTCACAGGGACTAAAAATGAACATATCATTTACATCTGGGGACTGTAACCAAAATACGAAGAATTGAGGGATCGATTACTAAATCCAATGGTTTATGTGGACTTAAAAATAAAAAACCCATATTTTTAAACCCGTCATATTTTTATCCTTTTCAATTTATTAAACAATGGAGAAATTAATTAGAGGTCCCTGGGGACACCTTTGAATAACAATAGCTCCCTGGAATATTTCTTTTTTTCTAGGTCCCTAAGGTGGCTGAGCTTTTTTTTAGGTCCCTAGCACTAAGAGCCGTTTCATTTTGTATGCATTCTTCTTGTTATACCCCTAGTATGTACACTCTTATACATAATGTGTACACTATTATCCGCAGTGTGTATACACTCTTATATCTGTTACAAGTTCTGTGTATTTCACGGTGTATACTATTATTCGCGAGAGGTGGTCGGGGGAGGTTAGGGGTGCAATGGGGGGCGCTGGTAGAGGCGAGATCGGCGCAATTGAAAGGGGGGGATAGTGGGTGGTTTCAGATTTTCATTTGTTTTGGGGAGAAAGGGCAAAATATATTGAGTTAGGGATAAAAGAGGAAGGAAAAAATTAGGTTGGATGAAAGTTGGATGGAATGATCTAAACATAATATCACTACTAATTGAGGGACCTAAAAAAATAATAAAAAACCCAGGGACCTATTGCTATTACAAAGATGTCCTAAGGACCTCTAAATAATTTCCCCTTAAACAATCATACTATGTATACTTTTAAACCCGTGTGCACCCTCACATGGAATCATTAAACACCTTTAAAAAACAATCAGATGACACATCACACACACATGGATATCAGTAAACACCTTTAAAAAAACAATTAGAAAAACACACACACACACACAATCTAAGGCAGTCCCATGTCTGTTGCTCGATCCACTCATGTGTTTTTTTTTTTAAATACATACATCGTATAGCTAAACAAGTATTTTCTTATAAAATGAGTTATGTACTCTATTAAATTTTATAGGCTAGTGACACACTTATTAAAAAAAGTGAAAAATTAATATTTTAATAAAACATATACTTGTTATATAAGATTAAATATGAAACTCTAAATGAAAAAATAACAATTATATGTTCTAAAGCATATACTCAGTGTATTTAGAGATATACGTAGGCGGTAAAAGAGAATGCAATGAGAAGACAACACACATTTAATACATAGATTTTGTCAGATTAAAATGTGCCCTTTTTGTGCCACCCCCCTACAGCATTCATTGCAAACACTTACCCTCATAGATCTCCCAAATGGCCAAATCTCACATTTACTCTCTCTCTCTCAAAATCTATCTCTACCTCAATATCTTAACCAAGTTTCATTTGTTGAGGGAGTCTCAAAGAACCACCATGAACATTTGAGGATGATGATGAGTTGGGCATGGGTGGGGTTCTGGTTATTGGTGGCCATTGTTGGGGGATGGTATTGGGTGTGGTGGGAGAGGGAGAAGGAAAGGGAGAGGAAGAGAGGTGTCCCAGATGGAAGCTTGGGTTGGCCTTTCATTGGTGAGACTCTTGACTTCATTTCCAGTGGTCAGTCCTCTAAGCCTGTCCCTATGTGCTTCATGGACAAGAAAAGATCTTTGTGAGTCACTCTTATTCTTCTAAATTAATGGTGATTTCAGTGTTTCTTTTCCCCTTTCCAGTAAGTGTTTTTCTTTTCTTATTAGAAATAGAGAGTAGTTCTTCCTTATTTTTATCATTGAAAAAAATATATTATATGGTTTTCTCCAAAAATAAATTCTGCAACAACACATCCCTTCTTTTGTTCTTGGAGAGAATATCAATGTGATCCGATCCAGTGAGGAAGAGTCTCATAGATGTCGATAATCACTTTTCACATAGAAAGATCGTCACTTTAATTAATTAATAATCTACACAAAAACCTAAGTAAGTTCATGTTGAAACATTCTTGTATCATTTAAGTGGTCATGTTGGTGAATCCTACCTGGTTACAAGATCATCTGTCTTCGGCACATGGGATAAACATGGTGTGTCATTTATTCTTGTCTAGATCTTTTTGTTTTATTTTTTCAGATCTCAAAAGGATAATCTTGGTTTTTTTTTGTTAAAAAATATAAAAATTGCTACCATCACTTTTATAAAAAAAAAAAAAGATTTTATAACTATGAATTGGTGTCATTTACTCTTGACAAGGTCTTTTTCACAGCTAAGATCCCAAATATTAATATATTATACATATAATGCCTCATCTCACACACATTAAATAATCAAAACATATGTAATCACACTAGTGTGTATGTGTACACATCTAGGTTCCTCCATGTGTGTTCATTCTCACACACCCACCCACTCATACGTGTGCGCTTCATGACCACCCCACGTATGCACGCATTCGTATCGATGAGCTTTACATGAGTAGTAATGCAATTTTGCATCCCAATGTCCCATACGTATTCTTCTTCTTCTTCCATTTCGTCTTTTGAAAGTATGTCAAGGTGCTAAAATCTCACACAGTGTCACTCCCTTCTCCATTCATTTTATTATTTCGGTCCGGATCCTTTGTGTGACAAAGATATAATCCTTGTGTGGGTTAATTCGTACTTTACTTGATATATTTACTAACAAAATCACATATATTCTAATCACTTTTGTATGATATGTGTGTTTTAATCCGGTACCTCAAAATTTGATCAATTTTTTACACATGACCAATGACAAAAGACCATGAAGTGCTTTTTTTTTGTGGGGTGTTGACAATCTATATGTAATTTTTGTTTTCCTGTTTTTAGAGAAAATAATTTTTTTATTGTTTTATCTAGATCAAATTTCTAGTTATTAAATCTTTACCCGTGTTGCACATCCTTATCGTTGATTCAAACGGAATATATTCTACAGTCTTCATTATAACATGTTCTGGTGTCATTTAATATTCTTCTTTATAAGTTCTTGTTTTTCACAACCAAGATAAACAAGAACATGTACATACACGTGTGCGTATGCACAACTAATACTGTACTCATTCCATGCAAAAGCATGCACATTATACTTACTCATCACCTTCAATTCTTCTTCTTCTTTTTCAATTTCTTCTTCCATGCAAATGCAAGCATGCATGTTATACGTGCTCATGACCAATACTGATATAATACATCTGAAACATGGTTTAATTATATATCTGTCCTAGTACTACATATATGTGTTCATTCCATGCATCTCATGATGACCAATTAATGGACCACCCACCCCATGCAAAAAAACAAGCATGTTATACTACTCAGCTTCTTGAACCTCTTCTTCCATTGATGAAGGTATGGGAAGGTGTTCAAATCTCACATACTTGGACTTCCGATGATCGTGTCGATGGACGGTGAGGTGAACAAGGCGGTCCTCCAAAACGACGGGCGGTCCTTCGTGCCGTACTACCCGAAGACGATCATGGAGCTCTTCGGCGAGTTGTCGATCATAACGATGGAGGGAAACCTCCACCGCCACATGCACGGCCTTGTCGGGGGGTTCCTCAAGTCCCCGGCGTTGAAGACGAGGTTCGCCAGGGAGTTCGAGGGCCGGATCAGGGCCGTGATGGCGGAGTGGGAGGTAGTAGGAGAAGGAGGAGGAGGAAGGGTTGTTCACTTCCAAGATGTGGCTAGGGAGGTTAGTTTACATGATCTTAATTTGCCTCTGATTCTTTTCTTTCTTTTTTCTTGTTTTTTGAATATGGTATTTTTTTATTATTATTTGAAGATAAAGAGTAGAGAGTTCAAATGGAAAGTCCATAAAATGAACATAATTAAGTATGAACATCTGTTTCAAAACCAAATCAATAAGACAAATTTCTCTTTTGAATTTGAACAGGGTATGTTTGGTTCGAGGAATTGTCTAGAATATGATAGAATAGGAGTGAACAACGTAGAATGTGTTTATTTGCAAGAAAAGTATAATTATGTGAGCATAATTAAGAATAAACTACTATTGATATTAGTTAACAAAACAATAAAAAAATTTATTATTATTATATTTTTCAATGACTAAAAACATAACTATATATAATATGATTACTCCATTAATTGTTTATTGATATTAAAATATTCTATCAAAATAGTTTCACTGTTAAAATGGTTTTTGAGTCGATTTGAAGATCATTATTAGACTTCTTCATGTTTGACTTTGACCATGAGAACTTAACTTATATCATAAAATGATTTTTTAAATATTTTTTTTTTCACATTTACTTAAATAATCAGTCATGCAACAATAATATGTACTTTTACAGACTTATTAGCTAATGTACTCGTGTACCCGAAATCACATTTTACAGAGTATCTTTTGCATATATTTCACTGTTCAATTGTTTAGAGAAGAAACTGTTTGAAGCAGTAGTTATACGTACAACTCCCACTTTTTTTCGTTGAGTCCAAACCACCATTAAATTGGATATCCTATCAACCACTTTTGATTTGACTGATATAGATTGGACGGTTCAGATCCAACTCTACACAAGTTCTCTGCCATCTTGCCCCTCAAAAGAGGACACTACTCTATTAATTGCTTCTTCACTGTTTTAATGGGTAAAAAACAATTCTCTTACCCCCGGGTTGAAGAATAAACAATGGCCAGAAGAGAATACGGTATAATAGTCCTCAAATAGTTATTTGTTTGACAAGAATAAACTTTGATAGTTCTGTCTGGATAAGCTATAATAAGACCTGATAACTATTCTAAAAAAAGACTAGAATTACTTATCAGAACTTATCTATACCAATAGATAAAAATACTATTTTCTGTCATTTTAAAAGATTTATCTTACCTAACACTCTTTGCACACATAAAAACTTACCTAACATCTCTCTCTTATTTCCAAACATAAATAATTTATGCAGGGGTATAATTATCATTTAAAACTCTTATTCTTCTCTTATCACATATACACTTTTCCAAGGTGAACCCAATAAAAAGATCAATTTTACGTTTCTCAATAAGAATAACAGAAAAGACAACCAAACAAAAATTTACCTATTCAACATGGATTGTTATTTATCCCAGTATAACTATCAAGGGCGAATAACCTTATGTCACACCCCAAACGGGCCAAGGTCAGATTGAGCATACAGAGGAGTTATCTTGGGTTATACATTTCTCGATAATAATAATTTTATCAATGAAATATGTAATTTTTTGTTTGATTGTGTTTTTTTTTATTCTCATTGGAAAACGTAATAATAAAAGTTGAATTGTTTGATTAATAAAGAATAAGATGCGAATAAGGTGTAAAAAATTGATTTGACATGTAAGCTTCATTTATGTATAAGAGGTGATAACAGATAATTTGATATAAGAATGTGTGATTTAATATGTAAGTCTCCTTATATCAGTGAAAGAATAACACAATTTCAATTAGAGGGCCTAGAATACAACTACCAGCTTATTCTCACATAATTTTGCATAGCTATACTCACTTATACCTTTTTTTCTATTCTCCTCTATTCCCACCTATTTCTCCCCTATTCCTCAACCCAGAAGCCTCCTTATTTAATTGTCTATTCCCAACATAAAAAGGGGTTATACAATTACAAAATTGAGATACTTTACAAAGTTTTAAGAATTTTTTCTACTTTTCTCAACATTTTTTTACAACCTATCCTTATTCAAACTTGTACCTAAATTGCATTAACAATTTGAATAAAAACTTCATTTAATATATCTTCAACCATTAATTCATGTTTTATTCAAATCCTTTTTTAAAAATTTGACCTTCTATCAATTATTCATTGACTTGGTCTAACATAAGAGATGAAAACAAAAGTTGCTCTTTAAAAATTTGGTTAAGGTTTGGATCTCCTTGATTTGGGTAGAATTTTAAATTTTCATTTATTTGATATTGGTTTAGGTCAAAGATTGGAGAGGATTTTGTGAGATTTTTATTTAAATTTAAATTTGATATTGTATAGTTCTATGTTCTTGTGTGGATTTCTATGATAATAGATGGGCATTAATAAAATCAAAGTTAAAGAGGGTTTCATTTGAATTTGTATTACAAAATAGCTTTATAAAGGACCTTTGTATATATTTCGAACATTTAAGGCTGAGCCATTAATCTGGACTCAACCACAGGCCCATCCTCTGCCCTATGATGCATCTCATACATTTCTAGCTATATATATATAAAGGAGTGCTGATACACACAGTCCGTTTTATAGCCTGTTTTGCAGCCTCATACGCTATGATAATGTAATATATAATGCACTATCATAGTATATATTGCAGTCCATTTTTTTCATTTTTTCACCAAGAAAAAAAATACATTAATGTATCTTAATATATACTTCATACTTTATACTTCATTTCATATAATAGCATGCATTTCAAATGATGATTGTATAATTTTATAAAAAAAGAAAAACGAGATAGACTGTTATTTTTTTCCTATATGTATATATATCTTATTAAATGAAGCGCATATTTTTAACTTTTTCTATATGTGAGTTCATACAATTCATTAGAATATATACTGTCACTTAACATTTCTCATCATAAAATTGTTAGAATGAAATGTTGGTTGCCTTTGGATTCTCTTAATACCTTTTTTTTATGAACTTGTGTACATCCGTAACAGGTCACCTTCCAAATGCTGGTGAGGGTCCTGCTAGGCATTGAACCAGGCGAGCGATACAAGTACCTGAAATATGAGTTCCACGAATTCATCAAAGGCCTCATATGCCTCCCAGTCAAATTTCCAGGAACCAGGCTCTATAAATCACTCAAGGTTATATAATTCAATGAAAGTAAAAAACATAACATCATAAAAAACATAACATCATAACATGCTTCAATTGTACTAAAATTGGCATGCTAAACACACTAGGCCAAGGCACAAATGGTAAAGTTGGTGAAGGCATAATTGAAGACAAGATGAAGAGGGTGGACAATGAGAGTGACACCGATGTGCTAGATGTGTTGTTGAATGAGATGAATGGAGGGGTGACCGGGCAGAAGATATCGATCGATTTCGTATGCAATAACATAATAGAGATGATGGTACCTGCACAGGATTCAGTTCCCACGCTCTTAACTCTTGCAGTGAAATATTTGAGCGATCACCCTCTCGCACTCCAGCATTTACTGGTATGAAACCTGCATTGCCGCTCACATTCATTGCATTGTGTGTTTGGAAACGTTGAAAATTTTGCTTTTGTATGAATCATATGTAATCCAATCTTGTTTCCAAATGGCCCAGTAGTTCCAGCTTTGAAGAAAGCGAAAAAAACTTCTAGTTAAGAAAAATAGCTTTTAACAAAGGGATATTTCCTGGAAAGTTATTTTCAAAAGCTCTTTAAAGTGAATTTCTTTTTCAAACTCGTTTCTAACATAGGCTTAGTTAATGTTTAGAAATAGGTTTCGATGATTTAGATGTTGTGGGAATCATACTTAATTCAAATGTGATTTCAAACAACCCAAGTAGACTCAGGTTTTGAAGAAAGAAAGACAGAAAGAAAAACTTTTGGTTATAAACAACGAAAAAAGAGAATTCAGAAATCTGACAAGAGTGCGCTTTCTGACTCTTTATCAAGAGCAGCTATAAGTGAAAAGCTCCTTTTCAAGATTATTTGTTGTGGTATGTGCAGAAGGAGAACATGGAGTTGAAAAGGAGAAAATGAGATCAGGAGAACCTTACGCTTGGTCAGATTATATGTCCCTGAGTTCACTCAGAATGTAAGTACTCTTTGTGAAAGAAAAAAAATTCAATAAAACCAATATGTAATATAAGAGATTTTTTACCAATGCATTGTTCTTCAGGTGATTAGTGAGACTCTTAGGATGGGAAACATCATTAACGCGGTGTGGCGGAAAGCTCTCAAGGATGTCAATATCAAAGGTGATAAGCTACTGAATAGTCTTACTATGTACAACAATGATTTTCTTTTATATATCTCAATGTGTTCTATTGAATAAACCAATAAACCTGAAATATTTGAGGCCACGGATTTTAAGATATGTAGGTTAATCTGATAGCTTTGAATTTCCACATTATGATTTTGTTACAAGCAAACCAATTTGATTTTTTTCCTTTCTTTTTCTTGTTTAAATTGTTTTTCACTTCTTTCTGTTTTTTGATGTTCAGGTTATTTGATCCCTAAAGGCTGGGGCATCTTGACTTCCTTCAGTTCTATTCATTTGGATGAAGAAAATTATGAAAATCCATACAAGTTCAATCCATGGAGATGGGAAGTAAGTGATTAAAGGATTCATTAACTATGATATAAAATTCAATAGAACCATTTATCCAGTTCATGTTCTACATGCAATCAGTATATTAGTGAACTCAGAAAGATATTCTTATTGACATGAAATGATGCTTTGTTTTGCTTATGATCTATCTGAGGAAATATTAACTGACACTTTTTCTTGCCTATGATTACTTTTAACAGAGAAAAGAAGGTAACCCATTAAATTTCACTCCATTTGGTGGGGGACAGAGGCTTTGTCCCGGAGGAGATTTCTCAAGGCTTGAAGTTGCCATTTTTCTGCATCATTTGGTCACCCATTACAGGTACATAATCCACTATTCAATGATGCCTTTCTCTCAGCAAAACCATCATAAACCTGACATCAATAGCCTACCATATCGTTGTTAAACCTTTGATTAATACTCAAACATGGTCGCAAGCATGAAATAGAAAACACAATTTTGCCTAAAGTAGCACTTGAAAAAACGTTTGGATAATTATGCATTTATAAGAATCATACTCAACTACAAAGTGGTTCCAAATGCCACAAGTAGTTGAAGGGGAAAAAAAGATTTTGACAGTGAAAAAATGTGTGATTGAAGGAAGTTTTTAAAATGCCTCTATCTATGACACTTTTGCTTTTGTTCCTATGATCTTTTGTGATGCAGTTGGGTCGCTGAAGAAGATACCATCATCAGCTTTCCAACGGTCAGGATGGAAAAGAGAATGCCCATCAAAATATCACCCATCTCTACTGATCAAATTAAATAGATCTTCTAGGATCCTACGTTCTGTTCTTCCAAATGGCAATCTACTAGTGATTTTGTGATTGTGGATACTTTTATCTGTAACAGGATTCTGCTAAAGAAAAGCATACAAAAAATATATAGTTTCAGTTCCCATATATGAAACAATACAAAAAAGTGGGAAAAGTTTCAATCGCTTTTGTTTTTGTTTAGTTTAATAAAAACAAACTCTCATTTAGTACGTTAGCTGACCTACAGGCAACACAAGTTTTTCTATGGTAATGAAATGGTTCAAGGGAGCCAATATATCAAATGAATGGATCTAGCCATTCAGAAAAATATCATTTTAATTTTTAAGTTGATCTGCTTCTCCATCTTGTGCATTTATTAGCAGAAATGATATAGATTCAGTTATAGAATATATCTTGGAAAAATGGAAATGAACAGCAGCATTAGAATGTAATGAGATTTATGATCAATTCCGAACCTCATGCTATCCACCCTATGGATTCTAACAAATCTACTAGAGCCTATGGATTCTCATGTAATGGCCGAGGTAACCCCTCTTCACCTCTTCATTAAGAGGGTCTGGGTTTGAATTGTACTCATGTTAATAAAATAAGATTTAAAACAGAAAATAAAGCAAAACACTTGCCTATAAAAACAATTTGTAGATGACTGGAGTACAAATCAAGTACAAGAGAACGATAAAATGATTATTAAATTTAATAATGAATAGAGCTTCATGATAACATACTTAGTGGCCTATTTAAGCATTCATATAATAAGGAGAAAAAAAATGATAAGCTTTAGTAACTTATACCATAGGATCACTTTAAATAATCATCTATCATCTTCGATTAATTTAAATGGGTGACTACATCATGCAGCAGTGGTGGCTTTATACATGTATTCATACTATTTAACTAGATACAGCCAAGCACTTACAAAATGTCACACTTTTTAGTACAGTGGAGAAGATGTGAAAATCTTCAAGGATGAAGTCTCATAACTTGGTCCATTTCCTATAACTGAATACAGTATAATAGACCAAAAAAATTTAAACACTAGAAAAACAGCAGTTAAAATTAATATGAAATAAAGACACAAAAAAAGCAAAGAGAAAGAGATTTATTTGCTTAGCTGAAGATTCTTCTATCCAAATTATGTCCATCCAAGCATCAAATTTTACGCAAAACCATAATATCTCCTGTTCACAAATTGGAAGTGCCATTAAATACAATTTCTTTGTTCTGAACACAACCCTTCCGAAATAAACTCCACTTTCCTTCCAGAGTAAAAGCTGGAATTCAAAGTATACCTCCGTCTCCAATTATTTTTTACGCAGATTCATTTCAGCTGAAATATGGAGGCATGTCCAGGAATTCATTACACCCCTGTTGCATTCTTATCAGCCTTCAACGACACCTAGAGGGCATGATTAAGGGTCAATTTTCTGTTCATTCTCATTTTACATATGGTCATTCCTGAATCTCTCACAAGAAAATTATTCTTCATTTCCTTGCAATGGAATCTACAAGAACTGGATCCTAGGGAAAGAAAATCTCCTTTTGAACTAGAGTTTGGCCTTAAATCTTTCTTCGCTCATTGAAAAATATCCCAACTTGGTTGAACAACTCAAGCAAGTGTAAAAGCTCTTCGATACCCATCTTGGAAGGCCTCCTCTCCTCGAATCCTCCTTGCTCAAGACCCCTTTATCCTGTCTTTGAACAGACCCATCTCCACATCATCCTCACTCTCCACATACCCACCACTATCACGGCCTTCAGACCTTCTCAAGAGTTCCAACAACCTCTTTTGCTTAAAAATGGCCCCAACTGTCTTGTTCTTCGTATTAAAGCATGTCCGAGTGAAAGCCCACCACTCCTCCAAATCAACGTTCGGTGTTTCCAACTTGGGTGTGATTGTCACAACAGCTGAGTCAACTTTCGGGCACGGCATGAAGTCTCGCTTGCTTACATTCATTACAAACTCAACGTCTGCAGCCAACTTCACGTTTACCGCGAGGCGGTTGAATCCAGGGTTGCCCGGGTTTGCTAGGAGACGAT
This sequence comes from Acorus calamus, assembly GCA_030737845.1. Taxonomy (NCBI): domain Eukaryota; kingdom Viridiplantae; phylum Streptophyta; class Magnoliopsida; order Acorales; family Acoraceae; genus Acorus; species Acorus calamus. Next base: position 33,773,841 of record CM060863.1, on the reverse strand, counting down.
GAGCAAACTCCTTCTGGAGGAGGAGGGTCGCGCTTTGGAAGGGGCGCACAGATTCGAAGAGTAACTTCATAATAAGAGGCGAAGATATCATGTAAGGGATGTTAGAGATGCAAAGGTCAAATGAAGGCATTTTGGTTTTCAGGAAGTCGTCATGGATCACCTGTGAAAACAAAAATCACACTTTAGGTCCCTTAAAGACAGAAGTCATGACACTTCAAAAGATAGAGCACAATTTTACATATTATATGAAATTATATCACTTTCAAGCCATCACTTGTCAATTTTACATATCTCCAACATATACTGGGAACTTGGTTTTCAATGCGTCTACGCAGATAACCAGTGAAACAAAGCATAGTCACAAAGCTCATGAAGGGCAAATATTCGGCATGGATTCCATTTCAATATGATAAGTATACATTTGTAAATGACATGTATATATACGAAATTAAATTTTTTTCTAGATGCATTTTGATTATTAGTATGACATATACATGTGAAAATTTCTAAGTCAACTACGAGTCTACAATAATTAGGCTAGTTATTAAATGATGAAGAATGTGAATGATACTATGAATATATTAAATGCACAGTTCGATGAACATCCAAGACGTATCCAATAGCCAAACTTTTAAGCATTCATACAAATTCAGTGTTTGTAACTATGAAAGAAAAAAAAAGTTCACATTTCAACACCTAAAACAAATACAAGACAAAACCCATCTCACAAACTACCAATGCAAATCATAACAAGCACTTCCAAGGGCACTATCACCAATAAACCAAAGTTCTCATTTTTACGCCCTATAATCCAACAATTCAACAAACCCAAGTCATCAGATCTTTCTATTCAGCGAGGAATTAAAACAAGCACTTCCGAGGCACCACAACCAACACACGGCACTCACCTCCAGCCGGTCTCGGAACCCGCGCTCCTCGGCGCGGCGGGAGAGGGCGTCGACCATCCGGCGGTCGACCTCGACGGCGACGACCCTCCGGGAGGCCTCGAGGAGTCTGAGCGTGAGGTTCCCCGTGCCGGGCCCGATCTCCGAGAACCGTGTCGGAGGGTCCGACGCCGGACCTCCTGACAATGGCATCCAACACGCGCGGGTTCGTCAGGATGTGCTGTCCCTTGCTCTTGTGGAGTTGGATCCGGCCGTCGGAGGAGGCGAATCGGAGGGCTCGGACTGCGGGGTTTGTGAGATTGGACGGCCGAGATTTGATGAGGAGAAGTGCCATTTTTTTATTGGGGTTTGAAAATTTTGAGTGGAGGGAGAGAGAGATATGTTTGGGGGAGATTATTTCCCACCTTTTTTCCCCGAACCCAGTAAATTTTTTGTGGTACTATTACTGTTAATTATAATGTTACATACGATCTCTTTTCTTTTTTTTTAAGATTGTATTTTAAATTTTTTAAAAATATTCATCTAATCGAGTTACATGTTTTTATAAAAAATGAAACATATACTCTAATGAATTACATTGATGTATTTATAGAAAATGTAAAAAATTCTTTCAAAGTATATACCATTTTGTTAATATGAGTATGTGCTCCGTTAATTTTCTATCGATGCATATATGACTAGAATTGTGACTAAAAACGGATCTAAGTGCAATGGCACTCATTTGTGAAATGCAAATCAAATACTGATAACCAGAAACCACATATCACAATGAAAATCAAAGACAATTAAACAATGTAAGTTCATTCAAAACACAAATATATAAGAGTGCATATAAAACTACACATTTTTTTATTTCTTTATCGTCCCAAACAGAATTTAACAAAATGAACAAACCAAAAGAAACAGACACAGAAAATCAAGCCTAACAAACCAATGCGCACACGTTGAACTGGCGCACGGGGCACGTACGACTCCTCTTCAGCCAATGAAAGATGCATTAACCATGGTACAGATGACTGCAAGGTGTGTGTTTGATCTCCTCTCCGACAACTAAACTCTGGAGACAAACCGGTCACACCTCCTCCTCGTTTGTGGCTCCACCACTCCCACTATATCTCATAGTCACCTGTTCCTCTTTCTCTTCTGATCCACAATGCCGAAGATCGTTTCTTCACGGTAACAAGAGTGCACTATAAATTTATCATGGTGCACCCAAACCTTCAATCCATGGTGATCAGGCTCAAGCGTACTCACGGCGTGATGTATGAAATCTGAGATGAACCCCACATAACCACTGATCGATTGGGTCTCGAGATCCGCAGGACTCTACGCCATCAACCTAACCTTTGGAGACTGATATGGAAAGAGGTTGTCCCCTCCATAAATCTCATCGGACTTTATCTTTGCTCTCTGAACATTATGATTGATAAGTGCTCGGAGACACAAAAATCAATATACACCATCTTTTCATTGACGTTGTTGGTACGAAAAAAACAAAATAACCAAAGAAAAAGAAGAATCACATAATCAAAATTATGTATTTATTGATTTGTTAGGATTGGAGAATATATAGTGTTAATTGCATTAAGCTTGAACTAGTTGAATCCCATGCACAATGTGTGTTAATATTAAAAAAAAAGAAAATTGAATTCTTTCTATCTAAAACTCCAACCCAAAACTTTTTTACCCCTTTAACCTTCCCCCAATTTATAGCCGTCTACCCCTCCCCACTATATATATATAATATATACATATTCGGATAATCCTTATCTAGATAGGTTTTTACAATATTTATCTAGATAGATTTTTATAATTCTTATCCATATAGATTTCAATCTTATCTCATCATTTATGACAAAACAAAATTGAAACATTAATAAATAATTTCTATTACAATAGAATGTCATCACTCACCCAAAATGTGCATAAAATAAAAATAATAACCAACCACCAATAAAATATCCAAAATAAAATAATCTTCAGTAAAATCATAGGAAAAAAATAGAAACAGATTTCCCCACGTCAAATTTATCCCCCATATCAACTCGACTTACATTCCATTATAATCCCTTCAACCCCAACAATTTTTTTTTAATAAAATTAAATAAATGAACCAAATTTCGATAATTTATTAAAATAAAATAAACAAACCCCCAAAAAAATCAATTTTGAATGTGAAGAAATCATCTCTTACACAAACAAATCCAATGTTTCACCAAATCTGTATTAAAATAAATCCCTACAAACATTGATAATACCATATAAGTCTTTGTGAAAGTTGCGGCAGATACATGAGTCCCTGAAAACTCACAAAAACCTAATTATCATCCCCGGATTAAAATTTTATTCAAATTTGACAGAATATTTTATCACCATGTAATTGCATCAACATTATAGTCTACATAAATAATCATAAAAATAAATTAGTCCATACAAAGATCATATTATCCTCTTTGTAAGACTTTTTATGATTTTTCATTTCCATTGAGGTATTGATTGAAAATGGTTAAAAATTTGAAGATAATTTAATCATTTAATGGTTACATATTAAAATTAAATAGGGTAGATTGGGTTAGGATTAATTTGTGTTGAAACCAGGAATGTACATGGTTTTTTGTGAGTTTTTAAGGACTTGTATGTCCGTCCTAACTTTGATAAGGACTTATATGGAATTACTTATGTTTGTGAGGAATTAGATGTCTTTAACCTAAAATAAATAATACAAAAATGAGATAAAGAAATCCGTATTAAAATAATAAATATAATTTTTCAAACCCAGAAAACTTTTTGTGGTTCTAAATGTGAAATGCAAATCAAAGACTGATAACCCGAAACCACACTCACAATGAAAATCAGACTGATAACCATCACTGATTCACTGGATGTCCCAAAGATCAATTAAACAATGCAAAGGTATGAGTGCATTTAAAACTACAAAAGCAATTGGGCACACCTCCTCCTCGTCCGCAGCGCCACCACTCTCACCATATCTCACACCCCTTCAACCCATAGTGCTCAGGTCCAAAAGTTGGGATGCATATATATTCGGGTAAAGCTATTCCCACTGAAATTACGAAAATGCCATTATTTATTTTATTTTTTCGTCTCCCTTTCCCACTACCCAGTTCGACAGCATCTAGTCGAAACTGGGACGACAGAGGCCCGTCGAACTGTCTGAATAAGTGTTCGAACCACTAGGACGACAGAGACCCGTCGATCTGTCTGAGCAAGTGTCGACATGTGGTCGAATCAATCAATTATACAATCAGTCCTTATGAAAAACAAAAATGTCATTTAAGTTATTTAAGTCTCATTTATATATATATATAAGTATAAGAAACAAAAATATCAAACAAATAGTTATTTGAATCAAATAAACAGTAAACATTTCATATAGACAAAAAACCTTTTCTAAATAAGTGGAGTCTTTTCTAAACAAACTCCACTTGTTTAGAAAAGAAAATAATGTTTTTTTTTCACTGTTTATTTGGTTCAAATAACTCTTTATTTGATATTTTTGTTTCTTATACTTAAGTAAATATATATGTGAATGATTTTCAAAAAGACTTAAATAACTTAAATCATTTTTGTTTTTCATAAGGACTTAAATGATTGCATAAATGATTGATTCTTAGAAGAAAGTTGTTGTTTTGAAGGGTTCGACACATCCATGTCGACACTTGCTCAGATAGATCGACGGGTCTCTGTCGTGAAACACACTTCGAGTCGACACTTATTCAGACAGTTCGACATGCCTCTGTCGTCCCAATGAAGAACACTTCGACTGGATCGAACTGGGTAGTGGGAAAGGAAGACAAAAAAATACATAAATAATGGCATTTTGGTAATATTGGGTAGTGGGAAAGATCAACTCGGGTAGTGGGTCTATCCTTAGGATGCAATTTTAATAGATATTTAATATATTAATCATTATATTACATATCAAATCACAATTAATTAGATTTATTGAAGGGAAATGACATGTTCAACCCATCTCCAATTGTTTTGATTTTGTATAGTATACATACTATTATAAAAAATTAAATATATACCTAGATAAATCAATTCATAATTTTATTTTATTTTTTAAGTGAAATTTTTTTAATCGAAAACACACTGGATTAGTGAAATATATATCACACTAAGATAATATTATTCACTAGCAGAGTGCATAGTCAATTGAGGACCACATCCAGACTGCAGACATGGCTGCAAATGGAACCTACGCCCTCCCTGTTTGGATCCGCTGTGGGCACATTCGACTGTGAAACATTAAGCTGAAATTTCCTCTCTATAGATCCAAATAAGTTTGTGTTTGGCATTTAAACACACAGTTTCTAGCCAAGCAACATCAACAGCTCTCTCTCTCTGATTATATCTCTAATTGATATGGGAAAGCTTAAAATAGAAATAAAACCAAATAATATAAACAGAAATAACTTTTTTGGGTGTGGTTATACTCGGTCTTTTTTACAGTCCAAAATACAGTCTTATATACATCGCTAGAAATTCAATGAAACATGTGCATCGTTAAATTTTTTATATTTATTAAAAACGAGTTCATTCAATTCAAGATAGAACAATATATATTTTTAATCAAATCATATACATTGTTAGATGATGTAAATGATTTAAAAAAAAAAAAAAATCCAAATAACCCCCTGAGAACTGACCGAAATCCATATAACCCCCTGGCTTTTCCAAAAGTCTATGTAACCCCTTGAAAAAATCCAAATAACCCTTTCAGTTAACCTTTCATTGACATATGAAGAATATTATAAGAATATTCTATTTTCTTACTGAAACACAGTTATTAAAAAAACCCTATAATTTGTTAAACAATGTAGAAAAATCTTTGTACATGACAATTTTATCAATCCAGATAAATCGATAGGGGTAAAATTGCCATTTGTCTGTCAATGGGTCGCGGGTTGACCCGAACCCAACCCGGTAAAAGGCGTAAATACCCGATCCGATCGACTCGACCCGACAATCAAAACGGGTCGGGTCTGGGTCCACCCCGACCCGATCCTATGGATCCGATTGACCCAACCCAAATATTATGGGATTTTTTTATTTATGATTCAACTTAACACTGATTATTCAATCATCATTTAAAATTTTAAACATTTGAAATATTTTTACAACCTTCTGACTTCACGTAAAAGTATAATAATTTAAACCGTATCCAAATGTTCCCTTATAAAACATTTAAAAATAAACAATATTGAAGAACTATTCATAATACACTAGATTCTATTAAAAAGAAAAAAAATGAAACCATTGTAGACTCTTGAAAAGTTCTTCAACCTCTCTTTGTCTGGCTTGGACTTGTTCATGGGTTGACCCGACCTGGGACCCGATATGGTCCCGATCTGAAGGACCTGACAATCAAACAGGTCGGGTCCGGGTCCACCGACCCGACCCGTTGACAGACCTAATTGTAGGGGGTATTTGTAAATTATGTTTTCAACCAGGGTTAATTAGACTTAACATTCACAAAATAATCATAATCTGTCCAAAAATTTAACTTAAAGAACTATTTGAATTTCCACGTGTGTTTTGATTACATGGACTTAAAAAAAAATCAGTATCTCGTATAGATTATAGCTGGGGATGTTTAGATTTTTACCTTTTTAAAAAATAGAAGATCATTGATCAGAGATCACTGATCGCTATCTATGTTAAAATATCTGATCACTGATCATTGAGACACGGAAATATGGAACAACAAGATCCACAAATCGAACGGTGACAGTCCCACTCAGCGAAATCGAGTGGTCAGGATCGAACCCCTTCGTTGTGTCGGGAGAGACCGAAACGTTTGATCGATCCAGCACCCTCAAAAAAAAAAAAAAAAAAACCACCTTCGTCGGGAACGACAGAGTGTATACTCTCGTCGATCGGACATCCGAGGTCGGATTCAGTGGATCAGAGAGTCCTCCGACGAAGACCTCACGTGCTGCAGCTCTCACGGGCGCCGCGTCATGGTACGGCACAGGGCATCCCCAACTCCGCTTCTCCTCAGTTGTTGTTTTAGGGTTTCTTCTTTACGATTCTTCGATTTGATCTCTAATGGACTTGATTCGATTCGTTGTGTTTATGTTTTTGGGGTTTTTGTTTGATTGGTTCGGGAAAGATTGGATCTTTGGGTCGTTTTTCGTCTTTTGGAATCACAAATGAAGATTGTTGTGTTGATTATTGGATTCTATTAGCTTTTCGTGGTTGTTCATGACGGAATTCTTGAATTGCAATACAAAATCACCCCTAACAGATCAGATATTCCCGGTTTGCCCCTCATGAAAGACCCTCTTTTGAAGAAAAAATTTAAAACAGATGACTGTTCGGTTTTACGCCGAGTTTTAAAGGAGAAATAACATGCTCATTGACTTCCAAGTCACTGGGCAAAAAATTGGAAAAAAAGAAGTCCTAGAATCATTGTCATGTCGCCGCCCAATGTTGGATGATATTCATGTAACTCACCATATATCATGCCACTTTGATATTGCTAAAATCCATTGGTGAATTTCCTATGTTTCTTCTTGTATGATATCCACGGCCCCAAATGGTCCTTGAAAATTTTTGTTTTAGAAAAAAAAAAAAGTTAAAGTAGTTGTGTGAGAATGATTGAGTGGAATAATAACAACGATCCAAGTGGTGTATTTTATATCTTTGTTTCATCTTGACCCTGTAAAATCCCAGAATATGGCTTTGCCGAGGCACTTACTTTGGTTGCTTAATGCATCAGTTGTGCTGATGTTTATTTATTGATTTTACGAAGCTGCAGTTATTTATGATAGGACTCTTGATTGTTCAATAGGTAGATGATGAGGCATCATGAGTAGTTATTGAAAATATATGATTTTTAAAGATGAAAATATATGATTGATCGTTGTTGATGAAAAAAGTTATACCCTTGATGTTGAAGAAGAGTAAAAAGTAGAACCACCTTATCAGTGCATGATGCTATAATTGTAGAGAAGATCATATTCCTTTGTATTCATGTCGTGAGAGATGATTATGCACAAAGATAAAAATTTTCTGTTGTTATCATTTTAAGGGTGCGGTGTAATGTATAAAAGAGATACCAGTGTTTGTTACTTAATTTGTGGTTACTGTTCAACTTTTAATGATGCTGATATTACTAGGGGTTTTATTGTAACTATATCCTTGGGGAGATTGTTTGTTGGGAGCACTTTGTTTTTACTGGAACAATGAAATTGCTTTTTTTAAAGTCTTGTTAAGAGACCCAAAACCAGATGAAATATATGAATAATGGAGACTTTGAGTATGGTCATCAGTTGTGGTTTATATTCCTTATCATGATTTCTCATCTCACGATCTATCTTCATGCATTGTGTATGGTATTTGCAATTAAAATTCTTCAATGTATGGTAATCATATTTGCATAATTATCCATTCATGGATTTCTATAACAAGTGAGTGAATGATTTATAGTTTTATTGTTGCTATTGCACTTCTCATGATATGTTTGTGCAGAAAATGTGGTATTTTCAATTCATAATCCTTTAGTGGAGTGAAAATGGAACTAGTGCCTTGCTCTGCTGAAAAAAGAAGTGAATCAAAAGAAAATTAAGTAAATATAATGTGTGCAAAAAATTTCGCCTAAATGTACCAGAATAACAACAATAAAAATAAAATAGTTATATAAGAAACAAAACTCCAATACATTAAAGAGCATTGATACACTTGGTCCATTTTGAAACCCTATACACTATGATAGCGCATATATACACTATCATATGTATGGGTTCTATCATAGTGTATAGAGTAAAAAAAATTCATTTTTTCATAGAGAAAAAAAAAATACATTGGTGTATCCAAGTATATACTTCATTTCATATAATAACAACATGCACTTTAATAGGAGAGAGTGATTAAAAAAAAAAAAAAAAAAACGGTGTCAGGTTGCAAATGTGACTGCACAAGGGGCTGAACATATCATTTTCCATACATAAAACATGTCCATATTCCAAAGTTAAACCCCCTCAAATCTTTGTAAAAGAAATGGTACCAGTAACTTTTCAAAAAAGAAAAAATGCCAGCAAATTCTGTGGCATTATATTCTGTCTCTCTCCAAAAAACATATAGACACTATAAGCATCCATGATAATGAATAACTAAGAAAGATTAACAAATCCTTCAAATACTCATAGTACGCATGAGTCTAGAATGGTGGTGGATGCAAAGAAATCTTGCCTGACAAAGCACACAGCCTTAGAATGCTTGAATTTAGTGAAGATTCGTTGAATTATCTGATTCTGCAATTCTCCTTCATGGTTATGGAATAAACTAGCGAGTGAGATTTGGTACTGGTATGGCAGAAAAATAACTTGACAAGTGCCCGTTCCACGCAGACTTATTAAGGTTTCAATTCCATTAGATATTCAAATGAGAATGGGTGTGAAAGATTAATGTGGTAAATGCAAAGCTATCTTGTCTGAAAAAGCTCGTGTAGATTTGCAGAGAAAAAAGGAGGCCACCATCATGTGCTGATATTTTCATTATTGGAAAGTAAAATGAGAACAAATATTCATTGAAAAATCCAAGTCTGCAACTCTTCTCCATGATCATGGAATAAGACAAGCAAGTGATATCTAATACTCATAGCTAAACAGTAACTTAGCGCCCTTTCTGCAGATTTTAATGAGGCACAGTTATCCAGTCCATTATGTATAAAATGAGGCGTGGGTGTGAAAGATGTCCGTGGAGCCCTAAAGCTGCATAAACTGAAAGTGTTCACATGAACATATGCACAAGAGTTATCCATTGTTCTCTCTAAAACAAACTAGACTGAATTTTCAATGCTTGTCCTTGCGGTTCAGTTATCTCCTGCATCTGTTAATGTGTAAGTTGTTTCATTATTGAAATAAATGATGCATGTATTGATATAAGGATTTGTTAATAATTTCTTTCAAAATGATTTCTATTTAGTAGGAAAACTGTAATTTCAATAACTTATTTTTTATAACCAGAATCTATCTTGTACTTCTCTTTAGGGACCCATGAGGAACATTCTTTGCTTATCCAGGGTGGCTCTGGCCTGTCGCTCTGTTCAAAGGCTAGACACTGTCCACAGATCAATCAGCACCCAGGCTGCAACTACAACAAGCACACCACAGCCTCCTCCTCCGCCACCACCACCCGAGAAAACCCACTTTGGGGGTCTAAAGGACGAAGACCGCATTTTTACCAACCTCTATGGGATCCATGATCCTTTCCTCAAAGGAGCCATGAAGCGTGGCGACTGGTATCGGACCAAAGACTTGGTTCTCAAGGGTGCTGATTGGATTGTTAACGAGATGAAAAAATCTGGCCTCCGAGGTCGTGGGGGTGCTGGATTTCCGTCCGGCCTTAAGTGGTCATTTATGCCCAAAGTGTCAGATGGCCGCCCTTCGTACCTGGTTGTTAATGCCGATGAGAGTGAACCAGGGACATGCAAAGATAGGGAGATAATGAGACATGACCCACATAAGCTTCTCGAAGGTTGTTTGATTGCAGGGGTTGGCATGCGGGCTTCTGCAGCATACATATACATAAGAGGTGAATATGTGAATGAGCGTAAGAACCTTGAGAAGGCTAGGAAAGAAGCTTATGAAGCTGGGCTGTTGGGAAAGAATGCATGTGGTTCTGGATATGATTTCGACGTGCATATCCACTATGGTGCGGGTGCATATATTTGTGGTGAGGAGACAGCACTGCTGGAGAGCCTTGAAGGAAAACAAGGGAAACCAAGATTGAAGCCGCCATTCCCAGCCAATGCTGGTTTATATGGTTGTCCTACAACCGTCACTAACGTTGAAACTGTGGCTGTCTCTCCTACTATTCTGAGGCGAGGACCTGAATGGTTTGCCAGCTTTGGACGGAAGAACAACTCGGGGACGAAGCTTTTCTGCATTTCGGGGCACGTGAACAAACCATGCACGGTTGAGGAAGAGATGAGCATTTCATTGAAGGAGCTGTTAGAAAGGCATTGTGGGGGTGTTAGAGGTGGGTGGGATAACCTGTTGGCTGTTATACCGGGTGGCTCATCTGTTCCTCTATTGCCAAAACACATTTGTGATGATGTGTTGATGGACTATGATGCACTCAAGGCTGTCCAATCAGGGTTGGGTACTGCTGCGGTGATTGTGATGGATAAGTCGACGGATGTTGTAGATGCTATTGCGAGGCTCTCGTACTTCTACAAGCATGAGAGCTGCGGACAGTGCACACCATGCAGGGAGGGGACAGGATGGCTGTGGATGATCATGGAGAGGCTGAAGGTTGGGAATGCTAAGCTGGAGGAGATTGATATGCTTCAGGAAATCACAAAACAGATTGAGGGGCACACGATATGTGCCTTGGGGGATGCTGCAGCCTGGCCTGTCCAGGGGCTCATACGGCATTTTAGACCTGAACTGGAGAGGAGGATCCGACAGCGTGCAGAGATGGAGCTTTCTGCGGTTGCTAATGCTTGAGCCCTCTTGGAAAGCCAAGGTCAGATTTGAATGTCTATTCTCACTGCTTATGGAAACTGACTTATAATTTGAATTACGATGAGAAATTCCAGTTGCAATTTTTTTTTAAAATCTTTGAATAAGGAATTCAAGTTTCACCTTGCAATTTCATTTAAATCTGCATTTTGGATTGTCTAAAACTGAATAACCTAAGCCGTTGGATTTCACAAGGATTTGTTATGTGAATACCTTGCTTATTATGAATTTCTTCACTCTCTTGCCATTAAATGAAGAGTAGTATCATGTGGAGATCTTCTTCTGTTATTGGTCTTGCTTTGCCTGTCATCCAATCAATCATGCTTTCTTTTTCTTATGTTTATGAAAATTTTCTAGATTTTTATATATAACCCGTGGTCATCCACAGCGTACTTCCATGGATTTAAAGGGCCAAATGACCGGGTCTTTTATTATAGTTCATTAAAAATTGAGGGCATCTCATCATAGCATTTTCAACCACTGTAAAATCATGCAGTTCTCATACCACCGCTTTATTTCTTTTCCCTTTGCCTTGTAGGTTTGTGTGTTTTGCACCAAAATTCATGGAATAAACATTGGAGATCATAGGTGTCTGCGAAAGGCAGTTAATATCTGCATCTGCAATTTGAATTGTATGTTTGAGTGCCCTTTTTTTTATCCTGTGCTGAACAGTTACAATGATAACTGTATTTATTTCATGATTTCATCATGACTCCCTACTTTTAAATGAAAGCGACAGTCCCGATCTGTGATGGGTCTCAAAATGATATTTAATGTTTTTGGCTTCATATACAGTATCATGTCTATGGTGAAATCTTAAAACTCTTGAGCAGATGCTACATGACTTTTGCACACTTTCACACTTCGAGCAGGCGATTGTTCTTCATTCATATGTTGATGAAATTCAGATTGCAGAGGAGTTCTGGATTGCCAGGTGAATTGGGAGGTCTGGAGCATCTGAGGTACTTGGATTTGATGGACATTGATTTTTCTTCCCCAGTACCTTGAATACCTGGATTGCTTATCAGGGTATAGATGGTTATACAAGGATAGAAGAGTTTTGGCCGTTGTTCGTATATCAATTCTAATAGTCTTTTTCTGTTTGTATGATTAAAATATAGTTTGGAACAACCAAGTAGGAATATCATCTCCCCTAGGTATAGTTATTAGGGTTTATTCTTTTTTATCAAGACATAACTATGGCAGTTAATCCATGGTTAAAAAACCTGTTTTTTTTGGGGCTGTTTGGGTAGTGGAATTAGGGTGGAATAGGGGTAGAATAGGGGAGGAATAGGTAAAATAGGTGTTTGGCTAGACGGAATAAGGGGGTATAGCTATGCGGAATAAGGAGAGAATAAGCTGGTATTTGTATTCCAAGTCCACCCATGGAATTGTGTTATTCCTTTACTGGAATAAGGAAACCCACATATCAAATCACATATCACATCAAATCACATGTCATCACCTCTTATACATCAATGGGACCCACATGTCACATCAACTTTTTACACCTTATTCACATCTTATTCTTCATCAACCAAACACCACAACCTTTATTATTACGTTTCCCAATGATAATAATAAAAAACACAACCAAACACAAAATCTCTTATTCCATTGATAAAGTCAACAATTCCTGGAATAGATATAAACCCCAGAATAGCTTATGCCTCTATCCAAACGGGCCTTTAAGAATTAGTTTACTCTCTTTATCCACCCTCTTATTCGCGAAACTAATGGGGCTAAGATATTCTCTTTAAAAGGGGTTTTAGTATGAATATGTATCAACAGAATTTCCAACCATGAGAGTAATGCTAACTTAACAAAAAAAAGGGGATTTATTAAGGGTATATTAGCCGAAGAGCCTAAATAAAAGGTTACATTGATCAGACCAGTTCAAAATTATGATTAGGTGATTTCGAAAATTGTTATAAAAACATGGTCTCAGGATATAATCTGTGATATGGTGTTGATTATTTGATGATACTTACAGGTGTTGGACTTGAGGCCTCCTTTGGGCAGTGGCACAATGACAGGTTTAATAATGATATATATAAAGCTGAAATGATATTCTAATATATCATTTAAACATAGTGATGTTGAAAATATTTCTATTAGTAGAATAGTAAATTTTAATCCTCAAGCAGTGGTTTAACTAGAGACGGGGATCTGATTTATACAACTTTTTATCGAATGATGTATAAAATAAATACTTTTATATACATACACATTGACTGTCTTTTCCTCTATTTTATATCATGGCACATTTCATGTACGGTGAAATGGGGTGAATAAACTAAAAAACATGTCTGTATGCAAATAATAGGTGTAGTTATACCGAAATAGGTGGGGAAAAATTAATATTAATAATTTAGGTCTTCTTTAAAATTATGTTATTCCATCAAATCTATTCTATTAGTATAAAATAGGTCCACGTGTCAAATCACTGTCATAGGCTCTTATAAATCGAGGGGTTAAATGTCAAAATCATTTTTTAGTTTTTATAATTCTTTATTCAAATTTTTTTCACATTTTATTCATAACTTATATATAGTCAACCAAACAAGAAAATCTTCGTTATCATGTTTATAAATGAGAATACCTAAAAGCACAATTAAATATAAAATTGATTATTCTTTATCTACTAGAATTATCCATACCAGAATAATTTATGTAGTTACTCAAACAGGGTCTAAGGACTTGACTGATATTTAAAAAAAGTCCAGATTATATCAAATGTTAAACAAAGATAGTCTATATAAAAGGCTATTAAGTTCTTACAGATAAAAATGGATTAAATTTATGAACATGACAATATCATAAAATATGTATAACTACATAAAAATAAAGAAAAACTATATGACATAGAACAACCCACCAGAAATTTTGTTACTGTATATTTTACAAGAGTTTGTTGAGGCAGATCAACAGCAGATATGATACAAAAGCAAACCATCCACAAATAAATAAATAAAGGCATCCATACACATCACAAGAGATTATAGATCTCCTACCATGTTTTCTTTGATTCTTTTTCTCTTCTTGAATTCCAACTGAAACATCAATCTCTGTGGATTATTATTGTTTTATCCTCACATGTCACAGTGGACTCATCTGCATCAACACATCCCCTCGCAAACCATAGAAATCATTTGTCACAACCATGACATCAAAGTATCCAAAAGAAAATTTTCTAATGTATGAGAATGAAATATCTATAGTTATCAGGTTTCAGTCACTCATTCTCTCCATCACTTCACATTAATTCCTTATAGTGATGGATATTTTGGAATGAAGATTCTGGATCACTATGACAAGGAACCACTATTCTATATTGAACAGTGTTGTGGGTCACATTCAAAACACAAAAAATTATATTTATTTATTTTGGTTGGGTTTGCTTTTTTATAAGAAAAAGGTTGATATATGAGGTCTTGATGGGTCTTGATGGGATTCTAAGTTCGAGTATTACTTTTGTTGATAATAGAAAATTAAATAAAATTGACTAATTTAATTTTATATGGTGCCTGAGATTACCTATATTGAGTCAAATTCGAATCAAGATATTATTTTTATTAGAATCCAATTAAATTTGAGTTTAAATAAGTTTGATTCATTCGATCATTTTGACGAGAGATTCAAAGAAACTCATACGATGTACTAAAATATATGTTATGCATTTTTTAAAAACAATTTATATGATGATCCAAAATATAATTACTTTTATTTCGAATATGTAATAAATTACACAGATTACCCAATTTGTGTAACATTTACATGAAATATAAAGTGATTTAAGATAAAAATAAAATAAAAGGCAAACACATGCATGTGGACTGCCTCTATCCAATGATTCCATGTGTTTCATGTCCTATGCACAGAAATGAATATTAAGTACAAGGTTTCAGCTGTCCTTTCCATGATTATGGGGAGGGACATGTGTTTTATGAAAAGAAATTCTTGTGAAAATAAAAACAATATATAATAATGCATATGCATCAACAACAAATCATGAAAAGGAGAGGTTCCAGAATCTTCCAAAAGAATATTATAATTTTAATTTGTCCTCGAAATCTCGAATCTTTCATTTTTCACGTCATTCCAAAATGGTGAATTCAACATATTTAAAAGCATAATTTACATTTCAATAAAAAAAATGATAGTTGACTTAGGATGTGTTTGGTTGTGCGATTGCAAAACTGATTTTGTAGGAATCTGTGATTGCAAAACTGATTCTGCAGGAAGCTCACTTTCGCAGCCTTTTGAAATCGCAGCTTTTGACACTATTTACCTGCAATCGCTGGATTTAAAACTGTAATTGCAAAACTGTTTGATTGCATGATTGTAAACGCAATTTCCTACAATCACAAATGTTGTGCAATTGCGCAACCAAACACACCCTTAGTAACTTGAAACTAGCATTTAATCCTTTTTATTTAATGGTTGCTATTATGAGACATGAGAATTTTTATTTAATGGTTGTTTTTATTATTATTTTAGTAATAAAATGAATATAACTCACTCTAAATAAATTAAAGATAAATGATTCTAGATTTAAACTGAAGATAAACTATGAATATAAATTAAATGAATAATGTTAAAATATTTAAAAATTATTTACACATATTATAGTACTAATTAAATGTCACTAAAAGATAAAAGTGGTATATATACAAGACAATTTTATTAAGTCGTTAAAAATAAATGTGCATAATTTTATTAGTAAATTTAGATAATAATAAAAAACTATCCTGATCTTGATGGAATAAAGGATATTTAAATATATGACATACCTTTTTTATTAAAAAAAAAGAAAAAAAAACTGTAAGACATAACCCACCTGAACTTTTATTTATATTTTCTTGTAATATAAGTTGTTAAAAATAAATGTGCATAATTTTATTATAGTAAATTTAGATAATAATAAAAAACTAACCTGGTCTTGATGGGGAATAAATGATATTTAAATATATGACATTCCTTTTTTTATTAAAAAGAAAAGAAAAGAAACAAAAACTGTATGACATAACCCACCTGAACTCTTATTTATATTTTCTGTATTACAAGACTACAAGAGTTAGTTGAGGCAGATAAAGAAGCAGATACAGAAGCAGATCATCCACCAAATAAAATAAAATAAATAAAGGTCTCCAAACACATCACAAGATACTCGATCAGTCTCCTATACCACGTTTTTGTTGCTTTTAATTTTCACTGCTTGAATTCTAACTGAAACATCAGTGTCTAATACTATCATGTGAAGTATTTGTTGTTTTCTGTCACAGGGGACCAATATATTCTCTGTCACTGCCACAACATCAAAGCATCCAACATAAAAATATTCCTATGATGTATGAAAATGAAATAGCTGTATTTATCAATGTTTCAGTCATTGGTTCTCTCCATCTGTTGATATTCCTCATAGATATATATTTTTGGATATGCATATTGGTTTCTAGATTACCATTGTGGAGCTAAAAAAACATCTCCCCTGTCAACCATTAGTGTCTCCTCTGGATTGTACTGCGTGACACCGAAGAAGAAGAACTCGTTGAAGAATCGCCTGGACTGGGATACTGATGTGGTGTCTGCCAAAAAAACCTCTGACACTCGAGTTAGAAACACCTCTCACCCTAGGGTTAATAAGACACCAAAGTAAATCAAGGAATGTTCTCATATCTTTTCATATGAAATCATGTATTATTTGTCATGATCAATATCAAGTCACCACGTGACTGCTCATAAGCTGACATGTGGTATAGATGAAGTCATGCATGCGATACAACTTTTTATTTAGTCTGATATATCTTTTAATCAGTTTGACCAAGTCATAATTAATGCAGGTTGTTAACCAAGTCAACTTTCATGTACACGCCCTTAATATAGTTGGTCATTAAGTTGTCCAATTGCACTTCTTTAAACAACATGAGTGAACCAAGTACAATTTCTAAACGAGTCAAAAACAGTATTTTTGCCTCAGTAGTTGATTTGGTGTGTTTAGAGTTGGATATCATTTAATTCTCTTTAAAACTTGTGTATACCTATAAGAGTCCCTACTTATTCAACCCCTATAACAGAGCAATGCATATATAATGCCAATCTTTGAATAATTTTCAAGTTTCATTTGTGAATAATGACATTTCTACCAGAAAATATATTTAATAACCCTATATAGTTACAATCAATTTGATCACCAAACTGATGTAGACCAATGATAATATATACGATAATGAGTATAATCATATCAACAATGTTAAAATGACATATATTTTATATATCTCAATGAAAGTTGATCGCCAAATCATTTAATTTTTTATTTAAAATTTGGAAAGTGGATCAAGAAAGTTCAACTAATTCTCAAGATTTCAGAAATAAAGACATGTTTTGAACCATTTAATTAATGATGAGTTTCATCAAGCTAGGATGTACCAATTGAGTTCTTGATCCTTTTATCTCATTTATTAGTGAAATCCGGAGGACAAAATCTCTCAACAAAGCTATAAATATCTTTAATTTTAAATGATCCATGGTTGAGCTACGAATGAAGAATTTTATTACTTGCTCAGTAAATCTAGTATTCAACTCAGCCAAATAAAAAAAAAATCAATTAAAACATTGAAAACATTAATGACTTGGCATTTTGGCACAACAAGTAGGTTAAATTTAGGGTTTTTATATTTAAAATTATTCAGTAATTGAATCTAAGTAATATATATGTGAGACCTTTTTTATAAACAAAATAAAATACAATTATTATAATATATATACTAACAATAGAAATTTCTATAGAATTCACTCATCACATTTGTAGATGAACCCGTTTTATTGTGGAACAACAAATTGGAAATCAACAAAAAAAAAATTGTCACCACAAAATATTTGTAAAATCTGGGTCTGGCTATAATTAACTTATAAAATGAAAAAACGAAATTTGAATGATCACTCTACATGCGCAATGATGTATGATAGAGCAAGTTACAATAAAAGACTTAAGTATAATCAATCATTCTTGTAGTCATTTCTATAGTTAATTATAATCGAGTATGTGGTTTATCTAATCAAGTATTTACTTGATTAGAAGAAAAAAATGTAAATATGCATTCAATTGGACTATATCTGTAAATTTAACACATGTAAAAACAAATATGAAAGGCAAACACATGTGAAATTACAATAAATTAAGTTCAAACACTTGGACTCCCTCAATATAGATGTTCACACACGTGATTCATATCTTACACAGGAGAAATGAATACATGGTACAAGGTTTCAACTGTGGTTTCATTTGTACTGCACTTCCTATGACTATGGGATATAAAAAGTCTTTTTTGGAGATGACAAAGAAACTTTGTGAAGAAAAAGAAGAAGCAATTCATCAACAACAAGTCATACCTACCAAACAAATCAAATAAAAGGAAATATTCCAAGATTTTCCATAAATGCTTTTCAGATGCTTTTAATTGACTCCAAATTTGCCATGATTCCATATTTCCATGTGTAAAAGGAAAAAAATCGACCCCTATTAGAATTATTATCAAAATTTATATTTGTTAATAAGGTAAATTTATCAAATTTTATATAAACATACAAATATAGTTACATAGGCTATCATGAACTACCAAAGAGGAAGTCGGTCCAAGTATGTTTCACCCATCAAGTTATCAAAATTATATTTAAATAAACTAGACATGTCTATTTAGATTTAGTTTGATAATTTTAATCCAGAATGAAAATTTGTTCATCTTAAGAATTTAATTTTGATAGATTTTGTGGAATGAAATTTTATCTATAATATTCAATAATAAATATAAGAGTGAAGGATTCACAATTTTGTTAGTTGTCCAAGTAGAATAAGAAAGAGAATGTCAGCCATTAGCTATCCTCTTAACTAATGTTCTTCATTTGTGTGACAGTCATTAGCTATCCTCTTATCACAATTTCTAACCATTAGCTATCCTCTTTATTTGCGTGTAATTACATTTATTTCCAATCTTAAAAAAAAACAATAGAAATTGTGATTTTGATAAATATTCAAAGAAATGCGACATGGGAAAATATGAAATGCCTTTATGGAAAATTGTGATTTTATTAAATATTCAAATAAATGCCCTTCATGGGAAATGGCCTTTACACGGTTACAATCACATTAATTTATAAGAGCATCTCCAACCATGGCTCCATTTTGGAGCCATGGTTGGCTCCATTTTAGAGAAATGGAGGGGGGGGCACTCCAACCCACCCCCTCCATTTTTATCTCCAAATTTTTTTTATCTATAAATATTAATTTAAATAAATAAGATAATAGTATAATAATGAATATAAAATTAATTAAATTAATTTTATTTATTTATTTTTTTAAATTTTAATATATTGAAAATTAATATAATATAATATTATTAAATTTAGTAAAAAAAATTCAAACTAAATTGAGGATCTATTTAACCCACCTCAACTAAAGATGTTTACTTTACGCTTCGAAATGCATTAATTGAATATTTGTGGAAAAGACATGTTAATGAACCAATGTAATGTTTTTATTTTAAGTTCAATGTATCAATTTAAGCTTAATGTATCTCAATTGCAGTGTGCATTAAGTTAATGTATGAAAATTATTATGTGAATAATTTTAAATTATACAATTTTTAAATTTTTAATTGCATGACTTACTATAATATCAAGTAATACATATAAAATTATTCAATATGAAATAAATAATTAAAATAAATGCGTTATAACTTAACCAATGTTAGACTCATTTTGAAGGTCTCGACGAGACCTTTCTAATGATATAATATTTATAAATAAATAAGGGATAGATTTAAACTTAACCTACAAATAGTAAAGGATACAAATGGAATTAAAAAAAATTGTAAGCATTGAGAGAGGGTATTTAGGGGTTTTATAAAAAATGAACAGTGAAATGGAGACCCCTCCATTTCACCCGTCCGACCTGCATATTTGCAGCCCAAAACCTACCACCTCTAAATTGGAGCTGCTTTTGCAGCACGGTTGGAGTCTCCTCGGGATGCATTTTGGAGAAATGCATCCCGGTTGGAGATGCTCTAAGCATGACAAAATAAATAAATAAATAAATAATATGGATGTGTATAAAAAAACTGACTTTTTTGCATTTTGATGAATAATTAAAAAAACAAAAGAAAAAAAACAAAACACACAACTTCAGGAAAGAAATTCATGGATTTCCACAGAAGCTGACAAAGGACTTTCATTGTGGGCAGGCAACGTTCATCATAATAACTTAAAAAATCGCGTATAAAATAACTAAAAATAATTTTTCAAATTATGTTTTCAAACGCATGGATATCATCCTGTGCATATATTATTTTTCCTTTTGTTCCATCAAACATCATTTCCATGGAATGGCATCATTTCCATGGAATGGCCAACTCATGTAGAGTTGTGGTGGATAAGATACACATTGAATGTAATTCAAAATTTAGATATGCAATGTACATTGCATTTGTAAAGTTATTAAAACTTAATATATATATTACAACAATAACTACTCCATGTACATAGCCCATTACGTGTCATTGATGACGTCACGATAATAAATGCACGGGACCACCGGGCCCTATTTAGGTCCGATTCCCACGCAATTTGCGGGGCCCACTTTAAAAAGCTCAAAAAAGTTAACCAATCCGATATTGACACATGTACGGTTATCATTGTTTCGTTCAACACGGCACTGTGGGTCCCACCTAGAGCCGTGATAGGTCTTCACCGGCTTCTATTATTTATCATATTTTTAATACGAGATATTATAAATATTAAAAAATCTCTTGAAATCCAAAATACCCAAATAAACTCATTTTAAGGCCAGGGACAAGAGTGCGAAAGCAAAGGTGTCTCATATCTTGTACTTGCAGTAACTTGGATAATTTGACTCTCCCGCAATCAACTCCGGTGTATGTAGAAAATATTTGGGACTCTGTTGTCAATTTTATTATTTTTTTGGGATCTCTTGTGCTGATGCGAAGAGGGTGTACTTTATTAGGGATAAACTGTCTGTTGAGGAATAAAACAGTGTGATTTCTTGTATGACCAGGAGATAGAGTAGATATCTCTTCTACAGTTATACCTGTATTTCTTGGTGGGTTGTCATGTTTTGTTTCTGCTTTTATTTTGGGCATCCCCTTTGAAATATAATTAAGGGTGCGTGCCTACCATTTTCTAAAAAAAAAAAAGAGCTCCACCTTTTAACAATTATCACCTACAATAAATCTCATGGTTTTTATTTCCTTATAAAGAAAAATTATTTCATAAATATTTAAATATTAGTATTTTTTTTTTGCTTTTGTTGGACCTATGAAATTTGATATTAATTATCACACTTAGGGTCTGTTTGGTATCACTTAAATTAAGTGATCCTTTCCTGTCTTTAATTAAGAAGAAAGTTAAAAAGGGTTGTCAAACGTATTCTAAAAAATAAATTTAATTAAAAAGTTACTTATAACTTTTAATATAAAAAGATTATTTTTTAAGAAGTATAAAAAATACGATTTACAGATATCAAGCCTATTTAAATCACTTTAATTAAAATTTTATTTTTCAAAGTGTTTCCAAAGGGACCCTTAATCTATTTACATATTCTGCATTTTCACAACTTATCATCAGTTCACATATTGTTATGACTTTTAATAATTATTCAGATGAAATAAATGTTAAACATTTTAATAATCTTCAGAAGAGAGTAATATGTGTGATATAATAACAAAAAAGATTTTTTTTTATAAAATTGTTATAAAGACGGAATTGAACTATGTTATATCTTTCAGATTTTTGGGGTTTGGGGTACTTAAATTATATGATTTTCTTAAATCTGATTTGGTTTTTTAAAATATTATATTTTGGAAGGTATGGAAAGCCTATAAAAGTCATTGTTATGTCTTATATGTGCCCACCTAAAAATGGTCCAAAAAAATAAAGTAAAATAAAGATTATAGTAAGCTAGAGTTGCTTTCAAGGATCCACCTACTTCATTAATATTTTCCTTTTAATTTAATATATAGTTTCATATTATAATTTTGGGATATTTATAGATAATGTTAAAGTAATGTGAAATGTGTCTGTCGACACGTGTTTCTTAATTTAAACATAAACATATGTTACAAGATTAATTGAGATAGAAGTTTCTTAAACAGAATAGTTTTTGGAATATATTTTTTTATATTAAGATAAATTGATCTGGTTTCTCAGTAGAGTTGTGATGGATGTAACTTCATGTTAAAGGCAGCAAGAACCATAGGGAAATTGAATGTCAGAATAAGATTTTTAAAATTTATTAAATTATAACAATAAATAATAACCATGAGCCTAAAATCGTGACTCATACATTAAGAGTTTAATTAATTCAATAATCTTGTTTTTTTTAGACAATTTCCTGCCCAATTTTTTGGAGACAATACTCAGCTAAATGATATATGGGAGCCGATTAGGTGCGGTTTACGGTCGGTGCGGTGCGCGATCACGGGCCGTCGATCACGGGTCCATCGCATCGGACGGTCGGGTGCGATTCACGTCGACCGTTGGATGCGATGGACCCGCGATCGGACGATCCACGTCGTAAACCGCACCGACCGCATACCGCACGTAATCGCGACCATATATATATATATATATATATATATATATATATATCAGGAATATTTGAGGGTCCATGCAAAATTCTAAATGGACCTAGTACTATTCAATCAATTTTTGTAGTATTATTACATTTTTTTTAACAATTTTTAATATTTGTGCTCAAATTTTATTTTTTACAAAATAATATTTTCAAAAACTAATCATAATAGAACAGGAACAAAAAAGTAAATAAATAAATTTTAAAAAAGGATATTGTGTTTAAAATTTTAAAAAAAAGACGGTTGAAGTTGGGGTCTTAAAACTAAAAATCTTTTTTTGTTTATTCAAATATCTCCTCTTTAGTACATGTTTAGATACAGAATATGACTTTTTTCTTGGGTATACAATTATTTTAAGCATAAATGGGTATAGTAATAGAATGAGTAATTTTGTGTTTCGTTGTGTTTTAATTATTCTAGCTCGTAGGAAAACATAATAAAGTTCACGATTTTCATTTATTCCAGTATATTTTGACACTTATTCGACATTCAAACCTGGGCTTCAGCCTTCATGGAGTTACTGTTATACTTAATTTTTTTTTACAGTTCAATATACAGTCATATATACCATGTTAGAAAAATCAGTAAAACATATAACTTATTAGTTGACGATGCATATATTTCATTAAATATATTTTTATTTATTTTAAATGAGTTCATTTAAAAGATTTTACGCTGAGTCAAACATTTTTCATGACATAAAAGTTGGTGTGACCCAGTGAGTCGAGCGAACGATAATAAAAGTTGGTGTGACAATATCGGCACGTGAGAGATTCACCTTAGATTTTGAAGTAAATGATTCATGTACGGAGGATCCATATCAGACGGTCGCCATCATTGTCAGACGTGCGAAAACTTGTTCACCAATCACTGTTTCAATAGACACGTGTTTACCAAAAGCCTGGCACGTGCCACTGACGACCCGGTACCCGCCTCGTAAAAATGGAATTGATGGTTCTCTCTTACCTCGGTTTTCGTGCACGTCGAATCAGAGCCATCCATAACCTCAGATTGTAAGGTGTCGGACGGACCCGCTCGTTTTTTCTTGTAATAACTTGCCACGCGTCATAGTGTTTTTACGAAATTACCCTATTGAGGACAAAATTGAAAATTGTTTGCGGTTACCTCCTACACCTTTGGTTATTACAATGTACCCCTGTTTGTTTTAATATATAATGGAATTTATGATACTTTTATAAATATAATATATTCTTGGGAAAAAATTAAATAACCCTTTGTTCATTGCCCAAAAATTTATATAACCCCCTGATTTTTCTTAAAAATCAAATAACCCCCTTGAAACATCTATGTACATCCAAATAAGTCCCTTGAGTTAAATTTTTATCGACAGATTATGATCATTTCTGCAAATATTCTATCTGATTAACCCTGATTGAAAATAAAATATACCAAAAAACCTCTTACAATGTGTTAAAAACTGTAAAAAAAAATTTTTTTTTGCAAATGACAATTTTACCCGTTGGTAAGGTTTTATAATCTATTTCAGAGGGGTAAATTATCATGCACAAAAGATTTTTCACATTTTTAACAAATTGTAGGGATATATTGGATATATTTTATTTTAAGTATAAGAGGATGATGACATGTGATTTGATAGGTGAGTCTATTTATACCAATGGGGGAATAACATTATTCTATTGGGAGGACTTGGAATACAAATAACTAGTTTATTCTCACCTAATTTTACATAGTTATACCCTTTTATAACTACCGACCCAAATAGTTTTTTACCCCTATTCCCCTCTTTATTCCTCATCCAAACGATACATTAGTAACTCATTCTTTCAATTATTTCTGTAGTCCTAATTTAATATAGGCAATTTATAATAGAGTAGACAAATATATACTCAACTATGAAGCTAAGTATAAAAAGATATGCATTTAATTCATTAGATTATATATTTCATTTCTTGTTAAAATATGTATTTCATTAAATAAATATATATGTTGTGAAATGTCTTACAATGTAGCATGGATTTTTTTGGGGTATTTTGATTATTTTATTTATTTATTTCATCTTTATTTTAAGTTTCTTTCTTGTTAGGGTTAAAGAGAGGTTTTTTTTCCTAGAGAGGCAACCGTGAGTACGGGGTTTGAGGAGAGAGATGTTGAGATTTTGTAATCAGCTTACTTGATTAATAATGAATTGTTTCCTGCACTCCATCATAAGTGGATGTCGACAAATTTTGTCAAAACCATGTAAATCATGTTCTTATGTGTGATTTTATTCCCTTTGTTCATTTACATGTGTTGAGATCTAAAAATATACATTAAAAATTATGGAAAAAATTAATTAGGGGTCCTCCAGACCACCCAATTATTTTTAGGTCCCTGGACCTTTTAAAGTTTTCTTTACATCCCTAAAGACCATATTCATTATTTTCATGTCTTTTTTTCTAACAACCCATTATGTCACTTTTTCATAAGACAAAAATATTCTTCTTCAACCTTTCCTTCCTCCCAAACCTTCCTTCTCCCCTCTCTGAAACTCTATTTTCACCCCAAATGTCTTCATTTCTTCTCTTTAAACATCATTTATTCTCCCATCATTCTCTCTCTCTAAAAACAAATTCTTTCGTATCATAAAAAATTAAACCCCTAAGAAATCCCCAAACCTACATCATTTTTCGACAGTGACAACGACGACAACGACGATTATAACAGCGAGGATGCATAGTGAACCCTGTGTAATCTCCTTCCCTCACTCTAATACTCTGTCATATGAACAACCTTTTTTTTTTTGTGAAAGTCCATATTTTTATTTTATTCATGTTAAATCTTTTATTTTTGAATTTCATTATCCAAAAAATGCTAGATTTGATATGTGCATTGATGGATGATTTCTTCGAGTCTCACATATGATATTATTTTTTTGCAATATAATGTGTGAATTTTTTTCATGTCTTTTATTAAATTATATATTATTTGTTAATTTTGTGAATTATATGTTGTTTTTGTTTTATGTGCATTGTTAATCTTTCATTGTGATCTATAATAATGTCCTATAAAGTGTACTTTTCTATTTATATGTACTCTGTGAAATCTTGTGTACACTTTTAATTTGTCTAAGTACACTATTAACCCTTCTGAGTACACTGTTAGGCTGTTAGCCTCTCTAGCTATGTTGTTAGCCTGTATTATAGATTGTTATTTGAAGTGTACTTTTGTGTGTGACATGTGGCCTTTGAAATTAGATTCTTACATTGGTAGCTTGTCATTGTTAACTTTTAGTTAAAGAATTATCAATTCATCAAATTCAACTCCATGAAAAACATATGTTTTTATGGAATCCATTGATAGATTGATAAATACACTCGTACTGAGTTATGATACATTGTCAAATTGTCCAAGTACATTATTAACTTGTCTAGGAACATTGTTAATCTGTATGGATACATTATACAGTTGTCTGTGTATATTGTTAATTTACTAAAGTTGATGAAGTATATTAAAATATACAAATTTTTTGTTGAAAATATATTTCAGAATGTATCATTTCATGTACAATGTTAAAAATGACTAATTATTGAAGATGAAAAATGTCCGGATCAAACAAATGGGTAATTATTTGTTGATTCATCTTCTTATAACTGTTTTATATTGTGAATTAATAAAATTTTGTCATCTTTTTAGGGTGATTGTGGCATGTTTGTGAAAAACATAGCAGACATCTAATTAGAAGATGAATATGTTTTGGACAAGGCGACATACCCAGATTCAGAGTTGAATATTATGTTGCCAAAATCTTAAGAAGTGCTAAAGAAATTAAAGTTAATATTGAGAAATTGAAACATGATTGTGAATGATGCAACCGAAGAAAATTGTTATGAATGTGCTATACCATAATTGATAAATTGCATACGAAAATTTTCAACAAATTGTTGATCAACTGAATGAATGTTATTCTTCTAAAAAAAATTTTTAGCATCCCACTTATTGAACTCCCGCAAATGGCTTGAGGTACTATGCTACAAGATATAAGCGTTGATGTAGTTAGATTCAATTGGACAATATTAGACATCCTATAATTCATTCCCATGACAAGTATTAGATATGTTATAATGAAGTATACAAAGTATTGTAATACATTATTAAAAATATTGTTCTGTACATTGTTAATCATTATGAGTACACTATTGATCCATATGAGTACATTGTTAATGTTTCTGTAAACATGACAAAAGTAATATAATATTTTACCCTCTGTAAAAAAAACAGCATACAATTCACAAAACTAACAAATAATATATAATAATAAAAGACATGGAAAAAAAATGTACAAATCATATTTTAAATAAAATATCATCTAGTAGCCTCCTAAGAAACCATCCATCAATGCACATATTAAATCAGGTTATTCATATGATAAAGTATTAGAGTGTTCAAGGAGGAAAAGAGATTGTTCATCGTGCGTCCTCGCTGTTATAATCGTCGTTGTCTTCGCTGCATGTCGTTGAAGAAAGATGTGGGTTTGAGGATTTCTTGCGAGTTTAAGTTTTGATGATGCGAAAGAATTTGTTTTTGGAGAAAGAGAATGATAAGAGAATAAATGACGTTTAAAGAGAGGAAATGGAGATGTTGGGGGTGAAAATGGAGTTTCAGAGAGGGAGGAGGAAGGCTTGGGGTATGCCATGGCTGAAGTAAGGTTGAAGAAAGGGTATTTTTTTTTATCTTAGGAAAGGGATGACGTAATGAGCTGTCAGAAAAAAAAGAACTGAAAATAATGAATATGTTCTCTAGGGATGTAAAGAAAACTTCAAAAGGTCCAGGAACCTAAAAATAATTGAGGGGTCGTCTGGAGGACTCCTAATTAATTTCTCCAAAAATTATAAAACATGTTTTTTTTAGGGCAAAATTGTAGGGACTTTGTATCCATTCTAATCATAATCAAAATAGACATGTTATAAATGTAAAAAAAAAATTTATAACAATAACTATCCCTAGCATTTTTCTTCCTTTTTAAGTTCATCTTTAATTTTTCTTAAAATTACATATTTTAATAGGCAACATACATATGCAAAGAAGTAAATGAGACGGCAGATATTTTTTTTTTTTATGAGTAACAAAACATAAAAAACATCGTTTGGGAACTTGCTATTCATCCCTCGTGCTTATATTGGGATGGATAATAATGTTAAAGTGATTTTCCCCCCTTTTTTGTTACTCAAAAAAAAAATGTCAGTCACATTTAATTTGGCTATTTGGTTCAATTTAGATATATAAATTAGGATAAGTGATAAATAAAATGATTGATAAAAATTATATAATTTTTTAAACGAGACAAGCTATGGTCATATATGCGTGATAGATTTAACATATATGTAACATATTTAAGATGTGTAAGTGTTAGGTGAAATAACTTTTTTGATGAAGTGAAAGGATATATATATATATATATTATATATATATATATATATATATAAAAGCTCTGATAAACGATTCTAGTGTCACTTAAAATAATTATCATACTTATTCCATGTTATGAAGATAAACTATCAAACTTATACTGGCTCAACAATGATGTTAATTTAATTTTTAATCATTAAGTTCTGAGTTCAAGTATCATCATCATTTACCTAGGCTAGAAATTAAGAAAAAAACACTTTATCCCCCCCCCCCCCCCGGTTTGGATAGCGGAATTGAGTTATTCTGGATAGATAACTATGCCAGTATAGATAATAAATCTACAAGAATAAGAGATTTTATGTTTGGTTGTGTTTTTTTAATTCTCATTGTGAAACGTAAGAATAAATGTTGAGTTGTTTGGTCAAATAAAGAATAAAATATAAATAAAGTGTAAAAAAGTTGATTTCACATATGGGTTATTTGATGTATAAGAGGTGTTGATAGTTGATTTGATGTGATAAGGTGTAAAAAGTTGATTTGATATGTGGGCCCATGGGAATAGATAAAGTGAGTATAGCTTATCCTAGGGGTTACTTAGAATTGTTATACTCTCTTATACTCGTTTAAACTGGCTTAGTAATACCACGTTATACCCTGCAAACAAACAACCATTTTCCTTATCCATTCTTATACCACCTTTATATTACCCTTATACTCGTTTATTCCGCTATCCAAACGGGAACGTTTGTTGATTATGGAATAGTCTTATTCAATTTTTCTTTTTGAATAATCTTCTATTTAGATGTCTCTTTTACAAAGATTGTTCTTTTCTTATTTTACTTTTATAGTATTTGTTTTATACTTTGGACTTGGTTCTTTTATTAATCGAGGGCAAATGCATATCATTTATTTCAAAATAAATAAATAAATAGTTTGGATTTTGCATGAATAAATGATACATTGTAATGCCTCACATATTTTTTATTAGGCATTTTTTATGTGTAAGTGCTGCATCTCTTTCTGATAGTAAAAATGCTTCATTTTTATTAGTGTGTCATTCCCGTTTTTTTAATAAGATAGATACTTGATTCGAAGGAATATGTGAATTTTTAAGATTTTCACATAAAATATATAATTGATTAAAATATATATTGCATTTTATGTAAATTAAAATTTAGAAAAAAGAGACAATTAACTATTCAAGGGAGAAGCTACAAAGGGTCCTTTAACCAACAATATAATGGCTCTCCATTTTATTGTGGTTTAGCTGGTGAAAGATTAATGTGTTTTAGATTGTTAAAAATAGGTTTAATATTTAGTTTTAATTGTGAGTGAATAATTGTTTATATTCGTTAGAGTAATATGTTATTATTCTGTTCTTAGATTTTAAGAAATTTAGCACATACGTTATATAACCCTTAAAGAAGAATAACATTTAAGTGAACCCAACCACCCAATACATATTTACATACATATATATATATACAAATATGAAAAATCAATTCCCACATATACTGTGATTTCTCTTCAGATAATATTTTTTTGTCAACTTTCGTAAAATAATAATTATAGAGGAGTGAATAAATCATAATGAGAAGGGTTAGATCCATCCCTTAAAAATTTAATAACATTTAAAATCACTCTCAAATAAAAATAATTTCTTATATTATTATTATTTTTTAATTAGACGATGGTTATAAAAAGTTTTAAATATGATTAGAGAGTTTAAAAATTACATAAGGGTATGTTAGTATTTTTAATTTTCAAAATTGTGAAATGAGTTTTTTTTTGCATAATTTTAAAAAATTACTGATTTTGGTATTTCTAATTCTTAGAAGATTTTTTTGAGTATTTTCCCTTCAACAAAAATGATTAAGTGTATTTTATCGGTTCTAATTTTTATAGAATTTAGTGAGTGTCCACAACTTAATTTATTTATTAATCAAACTCTACAAAAATATTTCTAATTTCCATTAATTAATTTGATTTATATATATATATACCATTTTTATAAATTTTAAATATACTCTCAATTAATTTATCTTTCACCTATACTGCTATACCGTATTACTGTCATCTTCTTCTCATGTTTTCTTTACAGGACAATAGTAATTGATGTTTTTAGCTTCCTATTCTATCTCATTCAAACTATAAATGATACTCATTTATTATCTATTTTTAGTTTGGGTTTTGTTAACGAGTGCCCTCAGAGAACTAGTTAATTCACATTAATTACTCACTTTTTAGGCAACCCAACAAATTAATTATGATATGAGTATAAAAAATGAAATTATTTTTAAAATACCAACAACACCCCTAATAAATTCACAATCTTTTTTTCTTCTTCTCTCCTATACCCTATTTACTCATAAATAATATATAAAAATTTGACTTTATATACAAAAAAAATATTGTTCATTTGTTTGGTATACATACTTTTTTTTACATAAATATGACATTTTTTCAATTATCTTATTAATGCTTGTAACATTGTTTATTTTTAAACATTGTCTAAGGGAGAAAATTAAATTGGGTGTAGGAGAGAAGAAGAAAAAGATGTGGTGAGTTTATTAGGGGTGTTGTTGATATTTTAAAAAATCTTTCATTTTTTTTAACCATGTCATAATTAATTTGTTGGATTATCTAAAAAGTGAACAATTAATGTGGGTTAACCAGTGCCCTAAGGACACTCGTTAACAAAACCCTTTTAGTTTTACAATCTCTGTGAAGGATGTAAAAATTTCCTTTTAATGATAGGAAGCTTTTTAACTAGGCCTGTCAACGGGTCGCGGGTCGACCCGGACCCGACCCGGACCCGACCCGATAGAAGGCATAAATACCCGACCCGAAGGACCCGACAATGAAAACGGGTCGGGTCTGGGTCCACCCCGACCCGATCCTATGGACCCGATGGACCCGATTGACCCAACCCAAATACTTTGTGATTCTTTTTATTTATGATCCAACCCAACATTTATGATCCAACTAAACATTTATAACTAAATATTGAATACTCATTTAAAATTTTAAGCATTTGAAATATTTTTACAATATTTTGACTTCACGTAAATGCGTAATAATCTAAACCGTATTCCAAATCTCATCTTATTAAATATTAAAAAATCAAAATAGTGAAAAACTATTTATAATATATTACACTCTATTAAAAAGAAATAAAAATGAAGCCATTGTAGGCCTTTAATAAGTTTATCAATCTCTCTTTGTCTGACCTACTTTTGTTAATGGGTCGACCCGACCCGACCCGACCCGAGACCCGATGTGGACCCGACCCGAAGGACCCGACAATCAAACGGGTCGGGTCCGGGTCCACCCCGACCCGACCCGTTGACAGGCCTACTTTTAACCATCTTTCACGTTTAATGAAAATATAATTTTGGGAAAAATCCTAAATAACCCTGTAAACTAATTGAAATCCATATAATCCTCTAACTTTTCCTAAAGTTCATGTAATCATCTGAAAACACCAATTTAAATCCAAATAACTCACTGAGTTAAACTTATGTTGACATATGGTAAAACATATTCTGCGAATATACCATTTGATTAACACTGATTGAAAATCCAATATGCCAAAAAAACCCCTACAATTTGTTAAAAAATGTAAAAAAATCCTCTATATATGACTATTTTCCTCATTCGGATAGATTATAAAACCCTAGTCGGAGAGGTAAAATCATCATTTATAGATGATTTTCTATATTTTTAACACATTGTACATGCTTTTTGGTATTACTCTATTTTCAATCAGGATTAATCAGATAAAATATTCACAGAATAATCCTAATATGTCAACTAAAATTTAACTCATGGGACTATTTGGATTTACATATGTGTTTTCAGGGTTTATATGGACTTAAGAAAAAGTCAATGGGTTATATGGATTTTGAAGAATTTAGTTTTATGGATTTTTTCCTATATTTTTATATAGCGCTGATACACGCAGTCCGTTTTGCAGCCCGTTTTACTATGATAATGTAGTATATACTACGTTATCATAGCATATAGGTCCTATCATAGTATATAACTTAATTTTTTTTCATTTTTTCATTTTGAAAAAAATACACTAACGTATCTTAGTATATACTTTATTTCATATAATAGTATGCACTTCAAAAGGTGAGTGTATGATTTTTAAAAAATCATGGGCTGCAAAACAGGCTGCAATTGAGGCTGTGTATATCTTTTTCCATTTTTATATTAAAAAATAACATTTCAGAAAAAAAAAACTTAAAAGATTGTAATAAAAAGTTATCCCCACTAGAATTATTTTTTTCCGCCACAGCACACATTATTTAAATAAGAGTACATATACTATGTTTTTGTCCATTCAATATTGTTTATTCATTAAATTGAGTTATACAATAGATATAGCCTACAAGATTTAAATCTTTTCAATAACTTCTTTTACAGTACTTCAGAGATCATCGGACTGTGTTGGATCGTGTGTTTATCCCAAAACCATTTATATTATCATTCCTTGGTCTGTGTTAAGACAACGTTTGAAAACAAGTTTGAACAATTTTTAGATTTTTTTGTTTTTTTTAAAGTTCTATTGAGTCTAAACTTGTTTCTAGACACACACAGATATTCTTACTTTTGAAGAAAGTGAAAAATAGCTTTAAATAATGAAATATAGCTTTTTGTGAATCTAATAAAAATATACTTTCTGAAATATGAATGTCAATGGGTGGATTTCACTGGTAACTCGAGACCCAATCCGACACTATTATGATAGGTTTGGATTGCATATTTTTTGAAAACCCAGGATCGGTTTGGATTTTGTGTTTAAAACGTACTTGACCCAACCCGCTGCTCTAATCCTATACTCAAATGTATACCTAAATTTAGATTTGAATAAAAGTCACTAAAAAATCTCTTCAATCATTTATTCATTCTCATACTAAATTAAACTTTTATCCAAATCAAGAAAAACTCAAACATTTACTCAAATTTTTAAATGTTATTTTTTCTTCAACTTCACATTTTTAAAAGATTTGAGTAAAACACCAAATGATGGTTGGAGACACTATCAAGGGCGGACGTACAAGTTGGCTGGGCCAACCCGGCCCAAATTTTGCCTATTTTGTATAAATTTGACTATGCATGTTATAATATTTATATTTTATATTATATATAAATTGCATTTTATACATAAAATATATTCCTAATAAACTAGATATCAATCTAACAAATTAATAACAAATCAAATAGTACCATAACAAATTGGATCTCAATCTAACAAACCATATCGAATTTCAGCTCGTTTGAAAACGGGTTTAGACAGCTTTTGAGTTTGCAGAAAACTATTTTTTTCAAACTCGTTTCCAAAACAAAAAAATCGGGGCAAAAAACTATATATATTTTTATGAAAAAGTGTCCAAAACTTGAGTTTTCTACAAACTATGGATAAATAACTTCTTACAAAATCAGATTTAAACTCAGCTTTTGTCTGAAATCAGTTTTGCAATCGTGCAACCAAACACAACCTCAATCTTATTATAAATTTTAACTATTCTAAATTTTAATATTCAAATATTATCCTAAGAATTAATGTCAATTGAACAATAAAGAAAATTTATATCCATAAAACAACTCTTTTTATTTTTCTAGCAATTCTTCCTATTTTTCTAGCAATTCTTACAAAACTAAAGTACTCAACTTTAATTACATTTTTTTTCTTCATATGTATGTCTTTTGAATATCACATTATTTGGTATATTAATAATTACATCAAATATAAAAACAAAAAACTTTCATATAAATATTTAATATAGGTTATCAAATATAAGAACAAAATATTTCTATACAAATATTTAATATATGCTATATAGCCTACCTCAAAATATAGTCCTGGATCCGCCCCTGGACACTATATCAAATGAAGCTTTTACACATATTATCCGTAAAACTTAGATATAAATTTGAATAAGAGCTGAAATGACCTAACCCAATCAAAGGTCATTGGATTTTATGAACTCTAATAGAAAATTACTCTCTCTTGATAATCAACGTCTAGCTGTCCTTTTTTTCTTCATTCATTCATTCACCTTATTATTTCTCTTACAAGAAAAAAAAAGAAAAACACTCAAAATACATTCACCCCCTCATAGTCAAATTGTCAGTAGTGGCCCATCAAACAAGGATATTGGTTTTAATATATTTTCCCTTCTTCCTTCCAATATACAAGCCGCATCATTCAATTGAGATAATTAAAGTGAATATCTTTAATTTTAAATTATTAATATTTGAAATATATTAATATGATTACTTAAATTTAATTTTGAAATATAACGTTAGAAAACGCTTTTGAAAAATATGATTTTATATAAAATAACTTAATAAAACTCAATTATTAAAAATAAAAAAAATGGGGGGCTCGCGCTCCTCCTCCCGTTGATGCCCCCAGTGTGCCGGGTTCTTATAGCAGGCCTTGGCGTGTGTGCGGCGGAGGCGGCCGCGGCCGGGAGTGGCAGCTGGCGATGAACCAGATCATCCGCATGAGGTCGTGAATTTGGGAGGGGGATGGGGTGGTTTGCATGGGCTTAATAATGTGATTGTGAGGAGTGTTTCATGTGTATTTATGATTTTTTTGTTTATCCCAAATCCAAGGGTTCAAGAAGACCTGAAAGAACAAAAAAAAATCATAAGCCCGTAACAATGATGATGAAGTCCCTTGGATTTGGTCATAAAAAAGACTTGTGTGGATTTTATATATTTGGCAGAACTTATTCGAATATGGTTTTAGAGATTCCGATAAAATATTTTTAGAATATGCTTTCTGTTTTGATGAAATTTTAACTTGGAGACTAAAATCGTTAACCATGGCAAAATTTAGGGATCTATGAGGATTTACATATTTTACAGGGATCTTTTCAGATTTTCATAAGTTTTCAGAGAGTTAAATATTTTTTCCTTATTAAGAAACTCACTCTCTTTGCATTTTAAAAGTATATTTCTTGTACTAAAATCTAAGATAATTTTTTTAATAATGAAGCTTCGTTTGTATGGAATCCTTTGAAAACATGTTTGTCTTTTTTGCTTAAAAAAAAAGTAAAATCTCGTATTTTTAAACTCTACTTATAATTATATTTATAAACATATATGAAAGAGAGCTTTCAAAGAATATCCACCAAACTTGTACACATGCTTAACTTGGTGTCTCCAACCCCATAAATCAATTCCATTGATAGAAATAATACTTTGATAATTCCATTTCATCTGTATTTGTCGTTATATATAGATAGATAGGCTAATCACCGCCCAATTAATAGACTCGGACTAATCGATCAAGGTGGGGTCTACCATTGTTTTCTTTTGAAACACTTTACATGCATCTCCATCCACCTTAATTACAATAACTAAAATCATTATAATATTTTCATATTAATTTTTTTGAGACCTGATCAATTTAAATATATGTTTGAGACTAATAGGACTTCATGGTTTTCATTTGAGACTAATAGGATAGAATTTAATCAAGGAAAAAATAAAAAAAAACACTTTATCTATAAAAGAAAAAAGACATGTAAGTACACACGCAATATCTTCCCATTTTTTTATTGGGATAGTTGTTTTTTATTGGAAAATACCCAAAAAAAATTCTTAAAAATCTAAATACTCAAATTAGCCATTTTAAAAAAAATTACCTAAAAAAACTTTTTTTAATCCATTATGAAATGAGTTAACTACACTTTTTGAATAATATAATAATATAAATGTTTCTCTCTCCAAATCCTAATATTTAATATTCTTCTCAAATAAGAATTCATTTTGTTTGTCAACATTAATTGGTATTATAAGTCAATATGTTTAAATGTTTCGATTTTAAATTGTGATATAGATTATATCATATTCAAATTGTGATAACTCATTATCTGTTTATTATATTTGTAATTTTTAATCCATTATTACTTGTATAAAATATAATAAACATAAAGGAAAATATATTAATTTAAAAAAAATTATACATGACATTATTTTGGAAACTTTTCAAAAATAACCCCCTCAAAAAAAAATTTACTTTTGACCCCAGGATCAATTTATTTGCAAAATTGATCCCGAGATCCCAGTCAACACGCCACGTGAGCGCGCTGACCACCCCAACAATGTCACGGCAGACATCTCCGCCATTTTAACCGCCGCGCGTGCTCTGAATCGCGCCGCGCGCAGGAGAGCAATCACGTCTGTTCCCCCGCGTGCGGAGAGAGTCAGAGCGCGGGGGTGATTAATTTTTTTTAAAATTTTAATTTTTATAAAATTAATCAAATATAGGAAAATATTAATAATCAATTATTTATAAAATTTAAATTTACAAAGTAATATTTGATTAGAGATAATTTAGGAAAGATAAGGCCTAACTTTGATTTAAAATTAAAATGAAGTTTAAATTTTAAAATTCAAATAAAATTTAACATTTAAAATTTAGATAATATTAAAAATTTAATTTTATAAAATAACCATTTATAAAAAAATCAACAAGGGAAAATAACCATTTATAAAATTTAATTTTATAAGACAAAAACTTATATAAAAACAAAAAACAATTGGAAACAATCATATTTAAAATTTAATTTCGTAACACAATTATTTATATATATTTGCATGTAATTTTTTTTATATAAATCAGTGTTTTATATAATTAAATTTTAAATATTATCTAAATTTTATATTTGATTCGAATTATAAAATTTAAGTTTGATCTTAATTTTAAATCAAAATTAGGTTTTATCTTTCCTAGATTATCTCTAACCAAATATTACTTTGAAAGAGAGGAAAACAAATTATGATATGAGTATTATTTTTATTTGGGAATTGATCATTTACTTATTTTTTCATGTTTGTGTACATATTAAATCATTTTATTAACTTTTTAACCATTTAGTGAGATTTATTTATCTCATCTTCATAAATAATTTATTAAATTATAAGTATAAATAATCATGTTAAGAAAAAAAAATTAATCAAGCCCCGTGCTCGCGTTGACCAGCGCCGCGCGCACAGGGGTTGCATGTGTCCCCCACGTAAAATAAAAATAAAATAAAAACTGATCACGTCTCTCCTTGTGGGGGACACATGCAACACCCCCGCGCGTAGGGGTGTAGCGGGCGGAGACATGATTTATGATCACGTGCAACATGGGCGTGCTGACCGGGTCAAAATAGTCCCCAGGACCAGTTTATGGTCCTGGGGTCAAAAGTGAAATTCTTTTTTTTTCAAGGGGTTATTTTAAAAAATTTCCCTATTATTTATATATTGTCAAAGTTGTTATAGTTCTTTCAATGAGAATTTGTGAATAATTTTAAAATAGGTAATATATCTTCTATCTATATTATTAACCAAAAGCGTTTTCAACTTCGTAATACTCTCATTTCTCAATTTACCCTCAAATTTTGTATGATCATTATCTTTTGGATTAAGTGTAAGAATTAAAAAAAAGAATAATATGATTTTCATTAAATCTATTGAATAGTGATGATCATGCCATATCATCATTTTTTATTATTATTTTTTAGATTTGATTGAGATAACGAATAGAATATATATAAATTTTAAATAGCATAACATCATATCCACCAAATCTCATTTAGTTCTGATAATATAATGGATTATTTTTTAATTGTAACTTGCTTATAATCATTTTATAATATATTTTTATTATATTTTTGGAATATTTTTTTAATGATTAATTATAGGATACTCAAGATGTTAAGAATATATGATATATCAATTTTTTTAAAGCACACAACAAAAATAAATATATATGTAATCCTTGATTTTAGAGATCATAATTGATCATCATCTATCTATTTTATCTATTCTATATTACTAACCAAAAGTATTTTGAATTGTATAACATAATTTTACATATTTACCTCTAATAAATTTTTTTAAGTCTATTATTATCCAAAACTAAAATTTAATCTCATAATCTTATCATATGATTTTAAAGATATATTGAATTAATGGTGTTGATTGTGTCACGTCATCATATTTTTTGTTATTATTATTTTTATAAAATTTAGATTGAGATAATCATGGAATATAGATAATAAAGAGGTAATTTCGGATTAAATATGAGTTTCAACGTTAGATCTCACTTTTCATCCTTATATAATCATTTTCAGGAAAAATCTACTTCATAGTCGTAAGTATATATCGAAAATATCTTTCCAACGAGCTATTAATCATCGCAATCTGAGTTATACTCGAAAAGTTATGAATTTTTAAAAAATATCGGGAATAATTTAATTCGTGATTTTTTTCGTGTTCATGTTTAATTCGGGTTGGGCTGGATTCGGGTTAATTCTCTGCATGACAAAAAAAAAAAGAAGATAAAGAACATTTTATCATACACACATAAGTAAAAGATTCTATATAAAAATAGAAATATGGTAACTATAGAAATTAAAGGAAAGATTCTACATAAAATAAACTGTAAAATTCAAAAAATTTCATGCATATTAAAAAAATTATAATTTTACTCATATATGAAAACTTCTGGTTCGGGTTGATTTGGGTTACTTGAACCCTCAACCTAAACTCAATTCAAATTAGGTTTAGGTTACTTGAGTTCGGGCTCGGGTTGAACACGAACGCTAACACCCCAACCCAAACCCGCCCAAAAAAGTTTTGGTTGGGTCAGGTTCAACCCGTTCAAGTTGCACTCTTAATTCTAAAGAATTTAAATTATACATATATGTCACATTTTTTTATCCATTCGAACGATGTTTTTTTTGGGAAATGAATTCGAGCGATATTATTGTTTTTAGAGTTTCAAATGGAGTATTTTTACAATATAGGTTGGTGGAAGAGTATATATGTTAAATTTTCATTTTTAGTTGTAACATATCTCTTTTATATTTCATTTTAAATTTACATATGATTTATTTAACCATTATTAAAATTTTCATTATATCATTTATGTATACATAACATGATATATTATATCACATATAAATGGATTAAAAAAATTAAAATGTTGGTTGTGGGCATTTTTTTAAAATATTTTTTTATTTATACGCACATCATGCGTGGGGGAAAACTAGTAATTAAACTAGGCAAGAGTATTCAGTTAATTTTATGTGTTAAGAAGACATTCTTTTGGGTGAAATTTTTAAAGAAGAATGATTTTGGTATATATTTTTTTATCTTTAAAAGATCCTTTTAGGTATTCTCCTTTTTTATTTTATATTTAGAGAACACACTTAATAGGCTAAAATAGCAAGCTCAATATATTGGTCAATGAATGTCACAAAAAGGCATGGTATATACATACTTTATAAGAGTCAAGTTGGCCATCAACAAGAACCACATGTATATTGTCCTCACCAAATTGATATCTCCAATTTCACACTCAAAAGTCCAAGGTCCCATGGTTTGACTCAAGTGCATTGCATGTTTTTCTATCAAGAGACAACAACATCTCTCACAAGGTTCTTAATCTCTAATTTTATTATTTCTCAAAAATTGTTGGAGTAATAGAAGTATTAATCAATCAAGTACCATTGCAACATGCAACTCCATTTTTTTAGAATGGTTGATAGAATTCAAAAGGAGGGCCACTCAGAACATTATTAATTATTCATATAGAAATAAGTTTTATATAAGTAAAGCACATTAGCAAATATAGATGGTTTTGTCTATTATAAAGAGCATATCTTTTTTTTTAAATGGAAGCATTAGAAGGCCATGCCTATTAGCCAAGCAATCCAATTACAGATAACTTCCATGGCAACTGAAACATCATTTGGATCTGCGATGTGATAGATTCATTGGAGAATCTGAAAAATCTTCAGAGCATGTCCAAATGGTTTTCGCGTTATGATTTTTCAATGCATTTTTCGTGTTAATTTGCATGAAACTCAGCATTTGAAAAACGTGTAAAACAATGATATAACATGTTATGGTACGTAAAACAAGATCTATCTTGCCATAGATGAGATGGGCAGTCTCATAGGATCCCATACAGGAGGGTTTCAAAATCCAAAAACATTATGTTATTATTTATCAAAAAAATTGTATGGATACTCACTAAGCATTTTTGTGTGTGGATACACGTGTAACACATTTTAAGATTTTGTTGAGGGTCTCAACTAGTCCATCCACATTTAAGGTTAAACCTGATGAAAGAGTGGCTATATTATGTTTGATGCTCTTATAGAATGAATTATCAACAATAATTCTTTATGTTTAATAGAATTCAATTCAATATTACTTACAAAAACAAATTTTAATTCCATCCATAAGTAATATCCCACTAGATTGAATTGTTTTTTTCTACAAGAAGCATCAATGACCATGAGAACTATAATAATATAGCATCTTGGGCGAATTAGTATTTTGAGATAGATAATTATCAAGTTAGTTTTCATTTAATGATATTTTTTATTCTATCATCACTATTTTTTATATTCTTTTATACGTTTTAAGATAATAGATATCATGATTTATTTACATAAAAATTCAAGACTTGCCCTCTTGAAACGTGGAACTCCAAACTTCGAGTTTGGGGTAATGATACTTTTAACATTAAAAATTAAGTCAAATTATTTACAACATAAAAAAATGAACTCCCGAGTATTCCCCTAAAAGTATAAAAAATAAATAGAATAACGCATGGATAACCCCACGAATAGTTTGCAAATGTTTTTAATGAGTATTTGTTTTTATAAAAAATATAAATCACTTTACTTAAATTAAATAAATTTATTTTTAACAAATATATAAAAAAATGAATGACGTAAATGCCTCATCTAAAGATAAAAAGAGATAAGTGTAACAGTGCTAAAAAAAAAATATTGAAACAATTTTTATATTTATTTGGACAAAAGAAAAACCAGGGAAAGGTAGTATTTAAACTTCACACGTCATGGATACAATAATCTTCTAAAGTGGGGCCAGAGACCCCAAATGAAGAGAGGGAGAGAGAAAAAGCAAAAAAGCATTTCATTTGTTCAAAAATTGAAGGACCAACCCACCAATTCACAATAATTTACGCAGACACCCCCAAGACACATTCACCAATCCCAAAGCCCAAAAATAAATAAAAAACATTCTTTTCCAATTAGTCCCTCTAACATTACATTATTGGATTGTTATGTAAAGATTGCATTAGATTTGTCTTTCTGTCTGTCTGTCTGTCTGTCTCCAAGAGCTTAAGCAAGTTGGAGACAGAGAAGGAGAGCTTTAAGAGTGAGAAGAGGAGGAGCTTTAAGAGGTTTTTAGGTCCACCTACTGGTTGTTAGAGGATTTGAACACCTTAACAACACCAAATCCACCACCA
This sequence comes from Acorus calamus, assembly GCA_030737845.1. Taxonomy (NCBI): domain Eukaryota; kingdom Viridiplantae; phylum Streptophyta; class Magnoliopsida; order Acorales; family Acoraceae; genus Acorus; species Acorus calamus. The sequence continues at coordinate 33,732,125 of CM060863.1, read as the reverse complement.
CCACCACCTGCACATCATCTCAACAAAATAACATCGACCCATAAAGAGTTGTAGAGAGAGAAACAAAGAAAATCCATTGTGGGTTCTCTCTTTTTGTTGTTCTTCAGAGGGTCTCTCTCTCTCTCTCTCTCTCACGTGCAAAAGTATAGAATGTTTTTGATGATCATTTGATGAGAGAGTACTCCATGATTTGCAGAGTTTAAAAGGGTCTCTTTTTTATATTGTTATTATATATTTCTGCCTTAAAGTATTGTTTTTTTATAAAAAAAAAAATTTAATATTCAAAAGGGGAGGGTCTTGTTTTCGAAGATCTTGGGATCATTTTTTTTTTGTCTCCATATTGGGAGGATTGGTTCTTCTTTTCTTCTCTTTCAGACCTCTCACAAGCAGAACAAAATCTCGGCCTGCTCTCTCTCACAATCAGGTTTGTGTTTTATTTAAAATTATCAGTTTATATGGATTTATATGTTCAAAAATTTGATTTTTTGGAGGGTTTTTTTGTTGTGGGTATGTTGGATTTGGCTTCAGTTTGGGTTTTTTTCTGAAGTGGGTTCTTGATGGTCTGTGTGATGAATGGTGAAAATTACCTGCTTTGAGTAGCTTGGGTTGTTTATTTAATATATTTTTTTGGGTTTTTGTGGTTGGGGGTTTTGGTGGGTGGGGATTCTGTTAATTGGGTTCTTGGTTCACCTATTTTTATTTTTTTTTGTGGTGGTTGACTTGGGTTGGAGGAAGAAAAAAAATGGAGTCTTGAATGGGTTTTGTGTTGTTTTAGTTGGTTCTCAAGTTTTTTTTTTTTGTGATGAAATACCTTTTTTCACAGCTGGTTTTGCAAGAGCAGTTATGATGGGTGAAGGTCTGATCAGAGGTTGAATTTCCACTTTTCATTCTGTTTATGATCATTAGTTCAATCAGTATGTGATGGGTCTCTGATTTAATATGTTTGGCTTTTGACTTCTGTTGATTTTTTTTTCTTTCAAATTCATGAAGTTTTCATCATCCAAAGAATAACTTCTCTTCCTTTATTAAGTTCACTACTATAATCTTGGTTTGTGAATCATGTGAATTGAACTTTCATATGTTCAGTTAATGATATATCACACTTAATCATGTTAAGCTGATTCTATGACATGTTCTGTTATTTCACAACACAACAAATAAAAAATTGGCTTCTTTAACATGTTTTTGTTTACAATTACTTGCACCAGACATATTCGAAGCAAAGTCGAAGAAAATTCACCTTTCTGAATGATTCAAAGAGGAAGTATAAGCTTCTAAATTGAGAGACCTCCCCAACCAAAAAAGATGGCCACTTTTTACACCAATTCAGGCGACCGGAGGGATGCCATGCCGACCCTCTATCCAAACAACATGCTATACTACTCTGATAACATGTCGAGCAATCCCCATGACCTCCCTTCTGTGGGTGCATCGGAATCCGCACAACAACAAGGATTCTTAACAAACCTCCTCGCATCCCGTCTTGGTGAGCACGCCTATGAACGCAACGAGATGATGTTCATGCAGCAGAACATCGAAGGGGAGCTGCCTCGCAATCCGGTTCCGATGATGATGCAGGGACAAGGACTGTCCCTCAGCTTGAGCACGCAAATCCAGGCTTCGATCCCGGTGTCTGCGTTCCAATACCGGCAGTCCAGCTCAGAGGCCTCCTTCATGGGTGCCTCTCATCAGATGAATGCGGATAGCGAAGATAAGCATTTAGGCGCCATCCCGAACTCGAAGTATTTGAAGGCGGCGCAACAGTTGCTCGACGAATTCGTGAATGTGAAAAAGGCCTTGAAACAAAAGAGTGACAAGTCTCAGAGTATGAACAATAATGGATCTATGAGTGGTAAAGACAGTGATGGGGGATCAAAGGGTGGTGATGGTGCAATGGGTTCGAATGCTCAGGAGTCAATGAATTCTGCTAGTGAAATATCTGCTGCAGAAAGACAGGATCTGCAGAACAAGATGACGAAATTGTTGTCCATGATGGATGAGGTAATCTTAGACTTGTGTTCTTCTTTGTTTATGAATGTTCTAAAAAGTGCTAGGTGCATGTATGTATAATTACATATGTATATCAGCATATGTATACATATACGTGTGTGTGTGTGTGTAATAATTAAAAGTACAAATAAATAAAATAAATGCAAGAAATTGTTTAATAAATTAGATTAAACTCTACTTAATTCTCACTTAATCCCCCCCCCCCCCCAGCCACTTCATCTCTGCTTAATCACCGATTTATCCCACTTAGTCCTGCTTTTTAGAACATTGTTCATAACACTATGATATTCTTTACTACTGATTGTTAAAAATCATTTATTTTTAAGAATCTTTTGATTCACTGCTCAATCCAAAATAGCTAATACCAAACATTATATTCCTTCTTTTCCGGTGCTTGTCTCCCAAGTTCATAAATTTGATAGTGATATATATATCAAGTCAACATATCTGCAATTGGAGAGCAACTATAATCTGTTGTCTTGCACCACTGAATGCTATGTTATTTTTACATGTTTTACGCCTAGTTTTTTTATTTACTGCTCATAATCAGATTACGCTTACATAGTTATGTAGTTATCTTTTTTTTTTTTGTGACGAGGAACCCCAATAAAGGTACAAAGTTCATAGAGTGTTGTAGATAGAAAACTTTTTTGAGGTGTCTCAATAGGTTATAGGTGGTATCTTAACACTATGAGAGCACTTGCAACTAGTGTCATTTACCTAAAATTGCTAGTTTGATCAATATTTAGATGGCCAACACAGGTGGAAGATGATGCTGTTGATGTTATTTGGACTAACTCGGGGAGTGATATGAGCTATAATATTGGGGGAAGCTGTCCAATTCAATGTCGACTCTACTTACAAATATATTCCTTTATTTAAGATTTCCCTTCAAAGCAAACCATCATGTTGATGGGATTGACATAGCCATTTTGATTATGAAAAAGAGAGATAGTCTTCTCATATACAAGCTTATAGACACCGATACCGTGGTACAGACAATTTACCCCTATATCAGTGTGTGTAAGCTTTTGCTAGTAATGTAGTGCATCTGGAACACAGTGTGTGCGCCTCTCTAACAGTTTGTTTTGCATTTACTATAGGTATGTTTTTTTAAGAAAAAATTAGAAGGGTATTATAATCAATTGTGTTAATGTAAACATTAAATTGAAAAATTCGCTTTTCTGGATTGGTAGGTTGTCCAAAAATTGCTGTGAACACTTAGAAAATTTTGAACCAATTTAGTATGCATCACTAAGGTTCCCTAAATGGCATTTGAAAACAAACTCGAAACAGCTAATATTTGATAGAATGGGGATTTGTGTACATGCCACGACTAGGAAGGATGGGCGTAGTAGAGAAGGTAAATCTGGGGAAGCTGTGGGAATAATTTCCATTAGAGGTGATGAAACAGAACACAATCTTCACCACCAGCATCGATTTATCTGGATGACATGGGGTTGATGGTCGAAGAGAGAGGGCCAACTTATTGCAAAATAGTGCATGCTAATGCTATCAAAGTTGATGTTATTTATCTTTTTTCTTTCGTAGGCGATTCAAGAATTTCAACTCTCAATTACCTTATTATCTGCAATATTCTTGTAACACCTTTCTGTGAACTCTATGAATTTGATTAGGATGACCTTTTGAATGTGTAACAAATGTTGGGAGAAAGCATGATGTGTATGATTCTTAAAACATTTATTCATATAGTTCTATGCATTTTTGAAGATGATGCAAAAAGATATATTTTATTGTTAGTGACACTTATGGTCACTCAATCAACTTTCAGTTTAGTAATTGGATTTGCCTGATACCATGTAAGCAAAAGGAATTTCTATTGCATTCTTTCTTGAAGGGAAATGATTTTTGGGAATTGAGAAACATTTGTGAGGCCTTGTCTGAGAACTTATTCATCTGGCATCATCAGGAATCAGGGAGTGCATATTTATAACATAGTTACTCAATGTGATGTTAGATTCAGAGACAAAGTGCCAGAGCTCGTTGTTCATTATATGTAGGTTCATACAGTTTATTAAAGAAATATATTCATTTCTCTCTTATGTCAGGGCTTCAGGTTTATTACTGATATAGCATTAAAGTGACTAATTTCCAGTGCCAAATGAAAGGATGAAGATTACAAGAACACAATCGAAAAAATAATTACGTGTGATTGTATATCGTTTATTCTCAGTTTCTCGGATGACGTGGGAATTCTCATGGCATAGGGTATCTTAATATCTTTTATCTAATGCTAAAGTTATTGTGTTGGTACTGATTTTCAATGCAATAACAGATAGGCTATGTATCAATCTGGATTATGCTAATTGGTAATCAAGGTCTGCACTTCTCTTAGTTCTATATATTGTGTGCCATAGTCTTTGTTATTTTACAATATAGATGGAGAATGATAGTAGATCTATGGTTATGGAGAGCTCAACATTTTATTCCAAAGCGATTCTGATTACATAGCTGCTACAACTTTTTTCCTCCCAGTGACAAGGATCCCGACATTATTTAGAATAACCAAAAAACCCTGTGCATCAGGTAAAGCTCGGGCAGATCCAAACTCGAGACATATGGGGACCATGTCTTTTGCATTAACTTTGGTTAGAGAAATTTGAGTTTTTTCATACCCACACCACCATTGAAATTTTTCACAACTTCCTGAAAATATGTGCATTACAGACATGGTTAGCTTTTAAGGGTGAAACATGGAAGTATTGACATCATCATAGGTATAATTATGTGATTAGTTTTCCTAATTTTGTCATGTCCACATTTATTGAAGCGCCTGACAAGTTAAAAGTGTATTGAACCTGCCATTGCATTCATTCATTGTTTGAAATTTTTACATGGTTAGATGGTTAAATTCCCATAATCATTTCATGAGTGAAATGGATTTATCGCCCTTTTGTCTTTATGAAGAATTGAATCCCATCCATTTTTTTTTTTGCAGGTTGACAGGAGATACAAACAGTACTACCACCAGATGCAGATTGTGGTATCGTCTTTCGACGTAATAGCAGGAAACGGAGCTGCCAAACCATACACTGCACTCGCCCTCCAAACAATTTCTCGCCACTTTCGGTGCTTACGAGATGCCATCACTGGTCAGATTCGTGCCACGAGAATAAGCCTTGGAGAACAAGACTCTCAAAATGGAAGTCCAGGTGTGGGTATATCTCGCCTCCGTTACATAGATCAGCATTTGAGGCAACAGAGAGCTTTCCAACAGCTTGGTATGGTTCAACAACATGCATGGAGGCCTCAGAGAGGCTTGCCTGAATCATCTGTTACGATTCTTCGTGCGTGGCTGTTCGAGCATTTCCTTCACCCGTAAGTATCTATTCTTATCGATATGCCTTGTCTTTGAAATTCGAGAATAATTCTATATAATTCAGGTTAATTTTGGAAAAATTAGAAAAAGAAAATATTTATGACATGCAAAATCATCATTATTAAATCAAATTCATGATCTTTCAATGATGTTATAACATCATGAGTTCATGACATTACAAAGATTTCTGAGTTCAAGTTATAATATTTAAATTTAGGCAAAAATCATGAAAACACAGATGTTAATATCTAGCAGAGCAAAGCCTAGTCGACCATTTTCTCCTTTTTGTTTTAATCCTGCATCTAAAACATATGTAATTAATCTAGTACGTGAATTACTGAATAAGGCATTTGTTATTAAAGACATGGCTTAAGAAAACAGTAAATTTAATCAGTAATTTTAAAAAGGTCAATATGTGTGCAAATAGGCAATATGTCCTTTCCTTGCATTAGTGTTTATGTAATCTATATAATTTTGGTTCCTAATCATCTTAATCTTGGTGACATTCCTTGACCAGCTATCCAAAGGATTCAGAAAAGCTCATGCTAGCGAGGCAGACCGGCTTGACAAGAAGTCAGGTAACTCCATGAACCTAGGAGTGTGTGTTTGTGCATGTAGAAACTGAAGTAAAACGAGAGAAATTTTAAAAAATAAAATAAAAAAAAATCTTTGACCACTCAAAAACTAGTATTTATGTCAAACAAAAGAAGAGAAAAAAATTCACCTCTCCAAACCCGAGGGAGAGTAATGGAATTATTTTCTGTCACCTATCATCACGGGCACAGACAACAAAAAAAACTATACTGGTCAAAGGAAAAATGATTCCATGTCACAAACACTCCCTGAACAATCCACATTTCTTGTTTCCATTTTGAATTTGGCTTTGGTGTTCAAATATTAATAGTTTTCAGTTATAGTTCATATGCACAAGCAATAACTCACCAGTAAATTCTGAATGGAGACCAGGTCTCCAACTGGTTCATAAATGCGCGCGTGCGCCTCTGGAAGCCCATGGTGGAGGAGATGTACAAAGAAGAGACCGGCGATACCACCACCACCGCCACCGCCACCGAAATCGACTCCAACTCCTCATCAGACAACAACAACAACAATGCCAACAATGGCCAGAGAGCGCAAGATGACAAGAGATCGTCCGAGGACTACTGGGTGGACCAGCATTGCATGAAGTCCACAGATGATCACGATATGGACCAAACAAAAGCAGTCTTTCACAACGAACGCAGCAGCGAATGCGAGGATGCCAATGGCCTCCTCCACGACGCACTCGTCCAGCCCAATGCAGGCTACTGGTTTGGGAACAACGGAGGTGGGGGCGTTTCGCTCACATTGGGTTTGCAACACTGCGATGCGGGTGGTGGTTCGCATGAGTTGTACGAGCCGGTCCCTGGTGTGGGTGCTGAGGCTACAGACTATGATTGTTTAAACCTGGTGAACCGCCGGCACAGGTTCGGGCCAGCGCACCTGTTGCATGATTTTGTGGCATGAGAAAACCATTGATTGTGAGCATAATTTGGTTTTGTGTTTGATGTGGTTGCAAAAATGTTGTTATAGAAGAGGGGAACAATAGGTGTGGAGAAGAGATTGTGATATATATATATTGGAGTTGGTGGGTTACATTATACACATTTCAGTAGTAGCAGGTGCTGTAAAGATAGGTGATGTGATTTTTTTTGTGTAATCTTTTTGGGAGGGGAAGGTGGGGGCATGTAATATTAATCAATTTGAGTTTTTGTTGAGAGAGTGCATATTACATTAGGTGAATTTATGTGTTAGTAATGTGGTTTGCAGTAGAGTGCATATTAGGGTAGGTGAATTCACGTGTTAGTAATGTGGTGATTGCAAATAGGACAACAAAATAAATTGAGTGTACGAGACCCCTTATTTTTTGTATGTAAAATGGATTTAAGTGTATCAAAACCTTATATTTTTTTGTATATAAGTGTTTTTTTTTTATGAGAATGGGTCTTGGTCACACACAATACATGTTTTTTTGCAAAACAGAAAATGGTAGGAACATTTTTTTTATTTCAAATCCATTTTGAAGTTTGAGCGCATTTTAAAAAAAAATTTAGATAAGGTAGACACTTGTAATCATACATTATATGCGAGTTGTATAACATATTATTATAGAAATTCTATTCTCCCCATCAAGTGATGTGGAGACTTAAATCACATCATCTTCCGCAAGATACTGGTGGAAGTTTAGAATTTTGAATCAATCGCCCTTCAAACTTCAGTCTAATTAAAAGTTGATTGTATTAAAAATAAGAGAGAGCCAAATTCGTTAATACGACGATTTGCAGTATCAACTATATATTTTGAGCGTTGTTACACTCAGTTTTTTTTACAGTTTAAAATACAGTCTTATGTATCTCGTTAGAAATCCAGTGACGCATATACCTCATTAAATGATGTATATATCTCGTTAATTTTTTTCTTTAACTTACTAAAAATGAATTCATTCAACTCAAAATGTAGTGATATAGATTTTTATTACAACATATACCTCATTAGATGACGTTTATTTATTTTTAAAAAAAATGAAAACATGTGTGGCCTGAGTTTTGATTGGTAAAAATGATTGAACATAACATTTTTCATATATTTCATCAATGGAGGGCAAGTGGACCCACTACAAAATTTATCACGCTCTTTTTTCCTTGAAAAATAATATGTCCAACCCTATAAAAAAAACATCGCTCATTGAAATATATATTGTAATAAAAAGAAAAATATACATTAAAATATAATAGCTTTTTCTTTAAGAAATAATATAATAAAATTACACTAATCTATCTATATTACTAATCAAAAGTATTTTCAACTTCGTAATACTTTCATTTCCAAATTTACCCTTAATTTTTTATTATCATTATTTTTTGGATCAAGGGTAAGAATGAAAAAAGAAAAAGATAACATGAGAAAATACAATTTTACATCTTTACCCATAATATGTTAAAATCTATTTTATCCAAAACTAATATTTAGTCTCCTAATCTTATCTTAGGATTTTAAATAGATAATTAAATTTTATAAATCAATCTATATTCTATTCAAAATTTATTGTCAATATATTTAAATATTCATAAAATCTATTATTGAATTTATACAAAAGGCTTTATCAAAAAAAAAAAATCGAAACATATAGTTAAGTTACACTTGTAAGATTAAATTTTAACGTAAAAATGCTTTTTAAAATCTATATATATGTTGTTTAAACCTTTTCAAGAACTTATTTTTTAATATCTTTGTTTTTAGACATGCATATTAATTAAAATAATATTAATAAAGCATATAGATTTATTTAGATTGGGTTTAAATAAATGAACTATCAATTGCCTTCGTAACCAAATCCCTATTTTATATCTTAATCAAATGCCAATTTTTCTTATTAACTCTTAAATTATTTTTTAATAAATCTCACAAAAAATCCTAACAGCTTTTTTCATAAAAGAAAAACTCCAGGATATATATAAATTCAAATCATTCCTCCCTTCCCATCTATACTTACGGAACCTTTAGAAGGTGATATTTTTTTCATCCTATATGATAGTTATTCCAATTATTATTATTTTTTGAAATATTATATGATATTATAGTTAGATTGGTTAATTATATTTAATCATTTTTATTATGTGTATATTTAAAATTTTGTGGTAAATCTGAACGAATGATTGTAGGATAAAAAAATTTAAAAAAAATTATTTATGGGCATTACCTCTATCTATAAAGAATTTACATTCATTTGTCATTTGAATATACGAGTTTTTACTAATGAAATTAGATTGCATGGTTCGGATGTCAGTGGTGGATAGAGACTTCATGATAAGTTATTAGTTTATTTATGTGGGTTCTTAACATTGAATAAATTTATTTAACTTTTATGCATAAGTTTTTGAGTTTGAATTAGGGTTTTCGGGTTGAATTTATTTTTTCATATTTTATCATTTTTTAAATTACAATTTTTAAATCTATTTTAACTTATCCATGTGAAAAAATAAAAATATATTATTTATTTTTAAACTTATTTCTTTTTAACTTATTCAATCAAAATTAAGTTCGGGTTGTTCGGAATTCGGGCCAAAATTGAACTGAACTAAAATCCTAACTCAAATAGGGAGATTTAAAAAAGATTTAAATTGTACATAAACATTATTTTTTAAAATACATTTAAGCGATATTGTTGGTTTGAAAGTTTCAAATGAAGTAATCTTACAATATATGGTTGGTGGAGGGTTATATACATAAAAAAAACTCATTTAATCATTATTAAAATTTTCATTATATCATTTGTGTATATATATCAAGATATATTATATCACATATAAATTAATTTAAAAAATAGAGTATATTGATTATGGATATAATTTAAAACACATCGTGTGTGGGAGAAAACTAGTATATACTACGTGAGACTATTTTTCGGTTGCAGATGTTTAACGATCGAAGACTATTTTAGACGGGGATATAAAATGGAACGTTTGAATCCAAAAAACGCTTTTCTTTTTCTTTTTCTCTCTTGTGAGTGGAGAATAAAAGACATGATTGCATGGTGCCAGGGGCGGAGCCAAGGGGGGGCGGGCTGGGGCCCGGGCCCCCCCAAGGCAAGGTTCAATAATGCATGGATACCCATGCAGGCAAAGAAAATTGATGTTTTTTTTGCATATGAACCCCTTTAAAAAATTATATTGTTTATATACCCCTTTAAAATTCTATTTCTACCAACATAGTGGTTTAAAGTTTGCATGAATGTCCTTTTGAGGAGTTTTTTTACACAATATAAATTTTGTAAGTTTTATAGAAATATTTTTTAAATGGGTATTCATGCACAATTTAAACCCTTTTAAGGGTTATATATGCAAAAACCCTAATTCAATGAGTGGGTTTAAAATTCAAAAACATTACATGTGCACTCTCATTTGCATCCGGTTAGCATGCATGCATTTGATTATTTTTAAAGTGTATGCCTGTATAATAAAGTATATACATCTTTTATAGAAATGAAAGACATGCTCATATCAATGAAATAAATGCATATATTTTATTTACATTTTCTGTAATAGTGTAACATATATGTGTTAATTGATTTTATATATTACATTAGACGTGGTAAATGCAAGTAGGGTTGTAAAAAAAACTAAGTGTATTAACGCACATTGAGATATGGAGTTGCGGGTCTTTTTTTAAAACAAAATTGCGAAAAGCTTTATTTTCATATGAATATTGATATATGGTTTTGAGAGGTTGAAAAATCAGTGATTTGGATATTTTAGTAATTTTATTTATTTATTTTAATTTTTAATCATTGCTATATTGAGTCTTATATTTTTTTAAATAAGTTTTAAATTCTCTTTACAAAAATATAAGTTTAAAGGATATCTTTTGTATGTTTTTGTGATCAATTTTTTTTATACTATTTTTTACAATTTTTGAAGCTTCATTTTTTTTCTATTATTGTGATGGAAATAATGATATTTTCATAATTTTATTTCAGATTATTAAATAAAGGAAAGAAAGTACAAAAATGACTTTTGATTTAAATCGTCATTACTTTTTTTTTGTTATTATTTAACTGTTTTAATTTTGTCTTAACTTATCATATATTTATAATTATTCTTTTTTATCTTTTTCTGTCTCTTAACCCTTCAGCCCCCGCTTGCATTAATTTTTGGCTCCGCCCCTGCATGGTGCATTGTTCCATGAGCCAATATTTATCCAAACCATTTATGGACATGGCATTCAAAAGATGGTATAGCCAGCATCCCAAAAGCAGCCAAACATTTGCTCAGACAGTGAAAAGATGACAGAGTTTGGTATCATTACAACTCAGTTGAGGGAGAGAAAAAAAAAACAGAAACAGAAGACAAATGCATCAGACAAAACCAACCGAGGGTTGCAGAGGAGGGGCTCACTGTGACTTCTTTTAGCTGGCATACATCCACAACCTCTATATATTTGGAACTCACATGTGACTTCAAAAGTCATTGTAAAACCATCCATTTGTTTCACTAGAGTCTATTTTGGATTTAAGCATCAAGAAAGGGATCAAATATTTGTTACACACAATCAGTCTTTGTCTGTTATCTCATATACCTTATAGTTGGTCCAACAAAATATATGTATGTTATCTTGTTAAAAAATTCAGATTTTCAAAATATAAGTTCAGTATATATTTCATGTATTAAGAAAATATATATCTCATTAGATGAGTTATACCATTTTTAAAAAAAATCAAAATGATTGTAGACTTCAAAGTTGTAAACGAGATTGTTAACATTTCCAAAGACAACAATATGAAAGAATTGGATATTTGGCTTTTTGGGGGGGGGGGGGGGGGGAGGGGACTGAAACACAATTTTTTTTACAGTCTAAAATATAATCTCATATGCATCATTAGAAATCCACTGAAACATATACATCATTAAAAAAAATTGACCAATGGAGATGGGCCCCTTGGGGGTACTTCATGCATGTCTTGATCCTCTGGTGCGGAGTCCACTATCCACAATTTGATCGAGTGCCCGATTGCTAATAAGGTTTGGTGTTCTTTGAGTGTAGTTGCGGGTTTGGATGATAACTTCTCCTCTCTCAACACTCTATGGGATGCTAGGAAAAAAGCTACCTATGCGCGGGGACAAGTCCGTTCAGGCTAAAATGCTTCGTTCTATCATCCAAACAGCTACTTGGGCACTATGGTTTTCTAGGAACCATTCCATTTTCTTGGGGACCAAGGTGTACTTTAAAAAACGTATGGAATTGATCATGAGCTTCATCAAGGATTGGGGTGTGCCCTGTGCCGATGCCACAAGGGTTTAGTGTTTATGGGACCACTTTGTATTGAGGGCTAGGGGTTTTTGGTCGTTGGATTAGGTAGTTTTTAGTAGATTTCTTTTGGGTTAAAAACATTTATATTCCTACAAACATGAAGTAATTCCATATAAGTCATTGTCAAAGTTGAGATACACGTACAAAGTCCATAAAAACTCATAAAAATCAAATTATCATCCCTGAGTGAAAGTTTTATCAAAATTTAATAGAATATTATCATAATAGTCAATTACTGTGTATTTGTGTAGACATTACAGTTCTTCTAAACAATCATAAATATAAATTAATTTACGCAAAAGACAAATATCTTTATAGAACTTTTTATATTTCTTAGTTTTCTACCTCGACAATTGTTTAAGAGGGGTAAAAAATCAGGAATAATTTAATTGTTTCATCGTATGGATTAGTTAACTTAAAGTAGGTTGAATCATTATTAAATTTTGTTGACGATAGGATTTGACAATCATGTCGGGGGTACCTGCGCTATCCCCCGTAGCACTTGCGACCTCCGCCATTGTCATTCAGATCGACTACCTCTGCCTCGGCTCGCGGAGGGGTGGAGCTCGACACGCTGGCCTGTGCTTTCGTTGATGGGGCTTTGTGAGCTCGGCGAACTGCTAACAGACGACGGGTTGCTCGGGCTTTTGTCAGTATAGATAGCGTGCAAGTGTCGATGGTTGGGATGATCTGCAGGGAAAGGTAGGTAAGGGAGGAGTTGGTGTGGTGTACGTGTAGAGAATGATGTGATACATATGTATTTTTGCATTGGTTTAATTATTGAAAATTGGTATGATATGTGAAGAGGGGTAAAACAGCCTTTTTTTTCTGACATTGGGTTAGATTAACTACGCACTCGTTTAAACAATGTAACCGCAGGGAGGGATTTGAATTAAGCACATAAAAACAGGGGGTTATATCGATATTCAAAAAAATGAAGGGTTAATCTAGATATACGCAATCTTTCGCGGGGGGGGGGGGGGGGGGGGGGGGTTATATGCATTTCTACCTTTTATAAAATATGGTATGTTATTTTGAAGATTTGAATGGATTTAAGTTTTTTAAATGGATGGTGGATTGTTTTTTGAATCGTATGTAATATGTGATTAGAAGATCAAATCCCATATTTTTTTGACAATTAATAGTCATCTCTCTTTTGAGTTATCAAAAAACAATATGTGGTATGTCTGTAGCGTCTCCCATAGTCTAAAATGTTACTCACATTTTTATAGTCTAATTTTGACAATTAATAGTCATCTATCTTTTGAGTTATCAAAAAACAATGTGTTCTGTCTGTAACATCTCCCATAGTCTAAAATGTTACTCACATTTTTATAGTCTAAAACGTGGATCGCATATGCTTTCTAAACATTATTTAACAATGTATATATATATTTTGATAAAAAAAATGCATTTAACTCAATTTTTAATTGAATAAATCCATTTTTAATAAATGTGATTTTTTTTTTTTTTTTTTTTTTGAGGAGAAGTAGGCTTTGGACCTTAATTTTATTGATAAAAGAAATGAAAACACCAAAGAAAGCAAACAAAGCAGAAAAACAGAAAACGAGGGCTAAAAGGCTTGGATCCGAGGGCTTAGTAAAAGAGAGATGGGTAAAGACAAATATGTCCCATGTAAACATTAGTAGTCTTATATAAATCCTTGTCAAACTTGGGAGTACACGTACAAGTCTTTGAAAACTCACAAAAAGTCCATATACATTTCTATATTCGTCACGAGCTCGTACAACGTAACCTGCGGGTGGTGGGTTCGCTGGGTTCGGTATCTCCCGGAGGTGGACATTGTTAATTAGTTAAATTGTTTGGGGTGGACATTGTTAATGGTGGTGGTGGCTGTAACGGATCGGAAGATAGGAGAAGGGGTTGAGAAATGGAGTTGTTTCTGTCAAAGAGATTGCTTTAAGAAAGAGTTGTGTTTTGGTTTAGATAATTTCACTTTCTTCCCTTCTCTTTGATAAACCCAGAGATTTGAATTAAAATGATTTGGAATTTCGGTTTGTGTAACTTGAAAAGGTCTTGGAAATGCCAGTCGTTTCTTATAAAAAAAAGGTATTTGAATTGGATTTGTTCTCCTTATGTTGTGTCTCACAAACATTTGATCAAACAATTGACAAACATAAGATTAAGTTGAAAAAAAAATAGAAGAGAAAGCATGCAGATGCATACAATGGTGGAGCAATGGAAGCAAATTGATGATGTTTTTTCCAATGGAAGAAGGAAAATGGAAGGGGGGTTTAAATCAACAGGCATTGCAACGGTTAGAAGTCGGACCACTGGGGAAGAAGAAAGAAAATGGTGTTTTTAGTGAGAATGGCATTTCAGTCATTTGTTTGGGTCCTTTTGAATTTTTCCAGGCATATTCATTATTTTTTATGGTAAAATAACTTAGGGGGTAAAATGTTTAATATGGAATTTAGATAAAATGAAGGGGGAATATGGATATATGCTAACTTTCAGGAGGTTATATGCATTTAACCCTTTATTCATGTCACATCAGCAACAATTGTAACTGACTTCTTGATTATGGGAAGGAGTTATCAAAAAAGGCAAAAAGGGTAAAACAGGATATTAACATTTAGGGTTAAAGACATTTAAGTCCCTACAAACATGGGAAACCTCATATAAGTACCTACTAAAATTAGGACAGACGTACAAGTCCCTGAAAATTCACGAAAACCCAATTATCATCATGAGTTAAATTTTCATTCAAACTTAATGGAATATTCCATCACATAATTGTGTAGACATTGAAGTCCCTATAAACAGTCATAAAGACAAATTTGTCCATGCAAAAAACAAAATCCCCTTGAAAAAATTGTACATTTAATTGGATAGACATTCATAGTCTTTATAAACAATCGTAAAGACAAATTAGTCTATGTGAAAGATAAAAATGGTCTTGAAGGATTTTTACATTTAATTGTGTCGACATTGCATTTTTGTCTTTTACAGGGACTATTTTGTCTTTACGATTGTTTATAAGGACTGTAATATTTATTCAATTAAATGTAAAAATCTTTTAAGGAAAATTTTATCTTTTGCAGGGATTAATTTGTCTTTATGATTATTATAGGACTACAATGTATACACAATTTAATGTAAAAATCTTTTAGGAGAATTTTATATTTTGCAAGGACTAATTTGTCTTTGTGATTGTTTATAAGAACTTCAATGTCTACACAATTATAAGTGATGGATATTATGAAAATATTCTATTAAGTTTGAATGAAAATTTAACTTCAATGTCTACACAATTATAATTGAATTTTTCTGAGTTTGAAGGACTCATACATCTGTCACAAGTTTAATAGGGCTTATATAGATTTCTTCATGCTTATAAGAACTTAGATGTCTTTAACTCTAACATTTATGACATCTCATGGGACTTATATAAGACCTATAAAATGAGGTCTGTAAATTATAATTGTAAAAAAAAACCCATGTGTTTGCCCCCCTCATGCTCTAATCATATATACACTCAGTAATATAAATATTTTACAAGTTTTATGTAGGTAATGTAATTATAAGGGTGTATATATAACATATCTGAGTTTCTCTTAAAAAAACCACATGTGCACAAATATAAGATTTTAATATATACATAAAAAAAAATTCACGTGCGAACATCAACGTAAAAAGTTTCCCAAGTTGCATTGATATCAAAACATCAATGCAACACTAAAAAAAAAATCTGCCAGTTTCATAGTACTCTCATTAGTTTCCTAAAATAGGTTTCCAATATTTCTCATAACAATAATAATCATACATACTATCACACAGAGAACTCCAGGTAAGATTTTGAGGTACATCAGGGGCTCAAATGCAATTTTTTCCTGGTTAACTCTCATCCAAAGACCTGAGGACCAAAATTATTTCTCAGTGAAATCAAAACAGTCCATTTAATCACTGCAAAGAACAAGTATCAAGCTTAGAATCTTACCAAATATCCACAAATACTCATCTGGTTTACCTAGATATAAAAAAATCCACATTGAACGCTTCTTGAAAATATATAAACATGTTCGTTGACCTATGTTGATCAGACATTGTAAACATGTTCATATTTCGGAGAGACCTATGTCGTTCAGTCCAACAATTCAGAAAATCTTAAAAGATGCAACTTAGAAGACACAGCTAACCAATAAAGTAACGCATATAGATGATTGATTATCAACCAATAAAGCTAAATGACTCCCAAAAGAAAAAGATGGGTTCTTTCACGGGCATTCGCAAATGCCAGATAAACTGTATGAACTATCACCTATACATTTTCTTTTCTGCCTACAACGACCCAGGTTGGTCGGGAAAAATGTTCATCTACATGGGAGGGGTCAGAAGCAGCTGTACAATCACATCAAAAAATTACTTACAGCTTCTGGTTGATACCAAATGGAAGGAGACCTGTCCATGAAAAAGAGACTTCTGGAGGTGACATGGTTCTTTAGGATGCTGTAGTGGAAGGTCACCTGTGAAAACAATAACGACCTCGATAAGGAAATCAAGCAAATTTATAGATATGGTGTTCTTGGTTGGATGTGCATAGAAAAACTGACCTTCTATGCAAAACCTTGATATCCTCTCGCAGGACCGGGCTCTCCATGAATACATCCTCGCAGTCATCCACGCTGACCTCATCCATCTGGAAATTCTGGTTGCTGCTATGCTCACTCCACTCGAACCACATCTTCGAAGTGAGCTCCTTTTTTAAAGAGGTTTTCTGGTCCTCCTCCTCAGGTGACTCTGCAGCGACCAGCCGGTACACGTAAACCTTCTTCGTTTGGCCCGGACGAAATGCACGGCCAATCGCTTGACGTGTTACCGATGGGTTGAGGTGTACATCTAATATCACTACCCTAGAGGCACCAACGAGGGAGATTCCCTCCCCACACGCTTTGATTGAGCCAAACAATATCTTCGCTTCGGAAGAATTGTTGAACAAATCCATGGCCGTTTCTCTGTAGTCTGCGCTGGAGTCACCGGATATTACAAACATCTCTTTCCCTGTTCTCCATCCCTTCCGTATTGCAACTAGTCTCTCGAGAAATTTCAGCGGTAGAAGATACGCGCTGAAAACCAATAGCTTCTCTCCACTAGATTCACAGAGGGATAAGAGGCTGAGGACAAATTTTGTCTTCACTCCATCTTTGATGTCCATTCTAGTCAAAATTTCACCAATTTTTGTATCAATCACAGTGTTTCCCTTGTCCCTGTTCTCGGCAGCATTCATGGACATCTCTTTTAAGCATGGATGCATGTAAACTGCACCCCCCACAGCAGACCTCTTGAACTTTTCAAATACATCAAGTTTTCGGATCGCATCTTTTTGTTTGGGACTGAGATTCAAGAATACTGTGTAGTCAATGAGACCAGGCAGTTCCTCTAAGAAATCTCCCTTGTAGTAGTGAAGGACATTGCGTGTCAACTCACGCAGGTCTTGTATAACTGCGATCTTCCTTTTCAAGTCCCCATCGATTTTAAGAGTATCCTCAACTGAATCGAAAAAAACAGCATCTGCGCCTGATTTGCACTGCTTCCTGTTTATCTGCACTTTGCTCATAATTCTATTAATGATAGCACGGGAGGAATCTGTCTTGGTGAACCTTGGTCGCACAAGGTTTAATATATTGAATACTTCTTTGACATGATTCTGGAAAAGCGTGCCAGAGAGAACCACTTTGCAACGTGTCTGCACCTTTGCAAGAGAGTCGAGCACATCAGTATCCTCATTTCTGGGAGTGTGGCCTTCATCAATTATGAGAAGGCTGGGGACCTTCAGTAATCTCTCGCGACATGCCGCTGTTGTCTTGCAACTTGTACTGCCACAAACAATAGTCGAGAACTGCTTGTATCCACAAAATAGTATACTCTTCACCTCAATCCAACGATCTAACACTTCCAGTTGTTGGGAACGTAATTTAACAGCATACAGGTCGAAGATGGGGATCTCCTCTACTTGCCACCGATCAAACTCTTTCTTCCAAGTTGCCAAAATTCCTTTCGGAAGAACTATCAATGGCCTTGCGTGTGGATACTTGGCCAGGAAACTTTGGATAAAACTTATCATCATGAAAGTTTTACCTGACCCTGGGGCGTGGGCCAAAATACAGCCACCCGGTGGGTCTGAAACTAGATTCCTTACCAGGAAATTAAACCCCTCTATCTGATGTGATCGCATCTGCTTGCTGTGCCTTGGATGCACAGATATATCAGCTCCAGCTAGCTCATTATCAAACTCTTTCAATCCGAAAATTTGAGATTCATTTTGGTCCAATTCTTTCGTATTCTGAGATCCATATGCATAGGTTCTAGTAGATGTCTTTGTTCCCTGATCACATCAGAAAAGTATTGCAGAGAAAGAAAAAAATGATTTATGCCAAGATAAAGATGTCACAAGCAGGGATGATGAAGTTCATAATTTTCTTGAGTAAGCTTTTGACAAAGATCCACTTGTGGATCTCACCCATTCAGTCCAACAAAAACATGACACCTAAATTACCATATCAGAAATCATAACAGCTGTAATTTAAAGCCATCAAGTGAACCATCACATCTGGTGTACTGCTTAATTGGACTGTTCAAAGCTTCAGTATATGTAACTTATTCGATGGAATGTGGGATATTTTATTAGTTGTACTCAACAAGGAGACTCAGTGTCCGATATGATGTACCTACCAAAAGCTAGTGTCAATCACCCCCGGATAAAAACACCAGGCTCTTGGAAAATCGTTTAGAGAAAACAAAGTGACTTCCATGGTATGAGTGTTGAATCCAAGGCCAAGAGACTAAAAAAATTCTAAAATTCTTTCACAATGATATATATCATTATTTAAGATTATGACGTTTTACTCAGATGTATGGTGGGAATAAAAATGTCAAAATGAATCTGTATCATGCTTGAAAACTTTGGATCTCGGAAGGAATTCCATTGGATGTACTTTTCATCTGAAATTATACAATTAATTCATAAAAACTTAATACTAGAATGACATGCAACAGGACTTCATGAGGTACTAGGGTTTTGTACTTCATAGTGTCGACCCAATCCATATCTAAATTAACTTAAGGTAGATGCATGCTACAAAGAATATCAGAAGGGAAATAACTTTCAGCCCTTGCTAACTTCCAATGATATGCATGTTCTGTGATAATTATTGCTCTTCTTTCTGGATAAAGGGCATGAAGTCTTTATTAAGAACTTGAAATTTGAAATAAAATAGCCTTTTTTTTCAAAGAAAGAAAAAAACTGTAAAGCCATCTAATGTCAAAATAATAAAATGCACAGATATTGACTAAGCAAATCTCCAAATTCCACAGATACATAATCTAAATAGAATTGTTCAAATACCTTTATCCATTGAAAATCAAAAATTGTCTCAATGCTCTTTTGAATAACTCCACATATGCGACAGACATAACCCAAGTCATCTTTAAGAAGACAGGAATGGTTGCATTCTTCTTCTCCTTTTTGTACAACAACTGTGTCGTTGGCAGTTGAGTCCTAGAAGCATTAAAGAGAAAATATGTCACAACAAAACCTTACAGATCATAGACACAAATGGAAAGAACATCTCATAAAAAGAAAAATTATGCTCCACTATTATCTATTTCCTGAATGAGATCTGCTTAATGCAGACATCACCTGATCCTTCACAAACTCCTCGGAACATTTACCAATAATCGACTAACCTGATAGAACGGCAAGGTCAACTGATCATCCTAATCAGAAACATGTACATATCAAGGTTAGTAACATTTAGATCACTAGTCTAGTTTGGCCACTGGTGAATATGAAAGTACGCCGAAAATGCACTGTAGTTCCATAAATTCCAAATAACTATCAAGTGCATTGTAATGGAGTAGCTACTTGTTCTTCAACTAATAAATCAGACGTCAGAAATCTAGAACTGCAAGGATGATTTCTTTTCCAAAAGCTAGTAAACATTATAGAACTCCAGCTATTTCTTTTGCTGGCAGGACAATCAAGATCCTCGATTCTCCTTGAGTCAATTAAGAATAAAATTTAAATATTAAACAAGGAAAGCTCCCTCAGGAGAACTTAACTTCTCTTTCAAGTTTCAACCCCCCTCAAAATGGTCAAAAGATGAACTGCCAATTAAAACATTTTCCATGACCTTTTTTTCTCACAGCACTCGACAGTCATCATATTGCAGACAGTCATTATATTGCAATGATCGGATCTGGGAGGAAGGACAAATCATCCTTGTAGCAGTCAGCCTCTGGAAGCACAGATGACCAAAGCTATCGGCCATAGAAGCCCAAGCCAATTTATAGACGGTCACATCTTATAACAGTTGACCCCTGTGAGCCATCAGTTGACATCAACAGTAGCCAACAAGCCAATACAGATGATCCAAGGTCAGAGGCCATCGGGGTGGTTTGATCGCCAACAATGCAAAAAAAAAAAAAAAAAATTCAACCAGACGGGTAGACTCTTATAGGCATCAGCCAACTATCTCAAACTCAACTCCCAGAATGCTTGGTCTCACTAAATCTTACGTCAGCAAACAATTATGGAAAACAACCATAAAATATAATTGACCCTAGAAATTGAAAGAAATGAACAATCAACTGTTGCCATTTTATGGCAATGGAACCAACTTCGTGGCCTATAAAAACCCCTCGTTAGATAAGGATTGATAATCAATTTTTGTATTAATTTCCTTGTTGTTTGGTTAAATTTCTAACTCCCTCAACTTTCTTTGGTTTTTGTTGAACTAACAAAGTTTCTTAATTTTTCTTTTCTATTCTTCTATTCAAAGTTATTTCCTTTGTGTTTGTTCTCAGAATTGACAGACCTAGTGGAATGTTCCCCGGTGTCAATCTGTATCATAATGTCTACCCTGTATCTTAGAACATTAATGCAAAAACTTCCTAGGATACACCAAAAGACAATTACATAATGTGAAAAATCATATAGCATCTACCACTTCAATTATTTAGGGGCAAAAACAATGGCTATTTTTAAAAATATAGATGCATTTGTTAGAATAATTTAAATTCAAGTGAATCTTATAGCATCCATCACATTTAAAGTTTAGGGGCAAAAATAACATCTCTTTATACATACATAGATGCATTTGTTTAAATATTTTGAACTGGGATACAACTCTGAACACTGTGCGATTGCATTTCATTTCTTTGTTTTGAATGATTCTTTCATTCAATTCTTTAATCTTTACTTTTCCATATGCTTGAGTTTATCTGTTTCGTATACTCTTTCAATCCACAATCCCAAGGGAAACAGAAAGGCTTCTATTGGAATACATCGAAATACACACACACACACACAGAGAAATGAAGTGTACTTTGCAAATATTACGTCAAGAACAGTAACAACATCTGAGCCATCCCAGTGGTCTTCTAGAAGTAGACAGAAGATAAGATAGCAGCAAATTTTCTAATACAAGGAAGATAAAACTGGTAGGAATGAGGATAATAACCGCAACTCAAAAAATATGATGGTCCTAATAATTTTTACAGTGGATAAATAGATCTCCTGGATAAATAAAGCAGGTCAGATATTCCTGAGTACTCTCCTCGTCTCCTTTTTTATGTTGAAAAGGAATAGGAACTCTCTTTCATTGTAGCAACTCAAAGAAGGTTGGGCACGGCTCTCGGGTCCATATGTTAGTGGTTTTGAAGAAGATGCAAGCAAGGTGATCGTATCAGTCTTGCCAAATTCTAATGGTTAGTCACTCATACGGAATTTTGGAGCATTTGGCTCATTTACAATGAATGTGATTTCCAAAATGAACGGTTCTATATGAAAAATACTCAGGCGGCCATTACCTCACTTCTCAAAGATAGGGTTGCTATAATTTTGGGAGTTGATACTTCTTCAACTACTATGGGGAATCATTGGTTCGGGGTGTAATTTGCAGGGGCAAGTTTTCATACGGGTTTTACATTATCTTCCTTTTCACTGTATTCCCTCTCTACTTGCTATGATTTTTTAAGGAGATCCTTTGTCTGCTTCTATAAGGAAGGTTTCTTTTCTAATAAGAATCTCCTAATTTTCATTAAAAAAAAGTAATTCAAAGAAAGCCCCTCAAACAACAGAGACAGGGATCTCTAAACAAAGGAAATCAAAACAAACTTCATATTAGGAAACCTCTTCCCAAAATGCCATAATGCTTGCAATAAATTATACCAAGTGAGCCATGTCTAGTTTTCTGCCAGTGTCCAAAATGCTAAACACAGTTCAAGAACTCCAGATGAAGTGAATCTTAGAAGGGAATTACAATGTCCTGGCTCCTGAAGTCTGCCAGGATCATAAAAATGTTGTTACTTTGAAATTTCAGAAGGAAGTGACTTGGTAATAGCATAAGTCTTCAAGCCACCCTGATAAATCTTTCAACTATGACTCACAAACAAAAAAAACAGCCGCTTCACACAGAGACCTTACATCCCCCACCAAAAAAAAACAAACCAAACAGGTGAATAAATAAATGAAGAGAGCAGTCTCACATGCTACAAAGCATCCAATTGACAGATTTTCCTATTGTCATCAAGAGAATGTTACTTTATTATTTTTGGAAATAAAGGTAGACTAGCTACCATCATTAAATCAGGAAACAAATAAAAAAAAGCAAAGCAAACCTTCTCACGTCCGAGAAGTAGTTGAGAGCACTACCTCCCAGAAGGATCCCACTCAAACCCCAACATTCCCCTCTATTAATAATACACCACAAAGCAAACCTGCCAACATTCGGGAGCTGTTTCTTTACTTGTATATGTATATGGAATTTTCTTACCATCTGCACTAAAATTATTATGATACTGAGACTAGCAATTATATTGTTCTAATATTTATTTAAACAATAGGTCACTATTAGAGTGTTTAATTGTCAAGACGGATTATACAGATAAAAGAAAGACAAGGTAGATCAATCCAGACTGCACTGTTTATGCAACTCACTACATCTGAACATAAAGGAGTAAATATAATCACCTATCACAGTCAAGATCACTATCAGATGCTTTCTAAATTCAAACAGTCTACAGCATTTGTAGATCGTTATGAAATACACATAAATGCATATGCATGATGGGAAGGCATTTAAGCAGACATAAGAAACCAGCTTCCAATATTGGCCAAACAATTAGATAGCCAAAAGTTAAATTAAAAAAAAAAAGATGATCAAAAGTAGATGAACCATGATGTTATAAAAGATACCTCTCATCTGCAACATCTGCAGTCTGAGCTACATGAATATATACTTCCAGTTGAAATATGGATTTTTTAGAATTCTTATTGAAACTATAAAGGATGAGAGCAGATAATACCTTAGTATACTCCATGGCTAAAGAACATTCTCGCCACAAATCATCCAATCCATCATCTTCCACATCATCTGCACCCTGAGTCTCTGGGCTGAAAGAATGATCTGGGGATTCCACTGAAGGACTAGGTTCTGCTTCTGCATCTATTTTTCGTTCCTTTATCATTTCACCATTGCCTCTCTTCTTAGATTTTCGGCTATAATGCACAAAGTCTGTATTTTCAATTTTGAGATGACCACGATCTTTAACCTGCACGTGGCAAGAAAAAATTATTTTCACCTCCATAATAAACATTTTATGCAGTAAAAATCTGAACAAAGAAAATTAAACTTGAAACCAAAATGTCGAAGTTGATGGCCTGCTAATATTCATCAGATCATATTAATCATAGAAATAGTAACTGTAGAAATAGTCAGCTGTTGCCAGCTTAATAATCACTTAGAAAAAAGTTTACAAAAGGGGGAAAATGGCAACAATATTAACATGAATGTTGATGAAGGGAACACACATACTCAGTAACCTATTCACCATCCCCACCACCCTATTATCCCCGCTAATCACATTTCATGTTAATACCCACCACTACATATATACAAATTTCCTGAACTTCTAATATCCCCACTCACATTTCTCTCTTTCTTGCTTTATCTCCTCTCCCTACCCTTCTCCACCATCACCACCTCCATGACAGCCGTCGTCACACCATCACCCCCCTCCGCTCTTCTCCCCACCTCTCCCTCCTCCCCTCACTGCACACCCCCACCACCTCCTCCTCCTCCACCTTTCCCTCCTTCGGCGTCAGTGCACACCCCCCACCCCTCCACCGCTCCTCCTCTCATCACTGCACACCCCCACCACCTCCTCCTCCTCCGCATCGCCACACCCCTCCACCTCTCTCTCCTCCCATTACCGCTCACCCCCACCACCACCACCTCCTCCACTCGTCCCCATCACCACCACCTCCTCCACTCATCCCCACCACCACCACCACAGCAATCTCCATCGCCACCACACACACCACCACCACCTATTTGTTTTGGCAGGGTTGATGGGGATGGGTTTTACTTGTATATGGTTGGTAGGGAGGGGGTAGTTATAGGATTCAATGGTTTTCAAAGCAAACCATAAAATTGTTTTTTTTCTTTTTGTTTTGGCTGGTGAGTTTAAAGAATGGGTTAGTGGGGACAGCTGCACACATTGATAAAAGCGTTTAGACGTTGATACATCATAAAGGATTAGATATATTGATCTAATTGTTCACTGGACCCAAGTGGACTCTGAATGAATCAGGGACTCCTCAATATATCATAGCAATTTTTTTTTTTTGAGGAAAAAGGTTGGCATTCACCCAAACATATATATAGAAGATGTAATGCCCAAACAGGGGCTACAAAGGCATCAGCCAGAAAAGCACAAAAAAAGGGGAAAAAAAATGAAGCCCCCCTGGAAGGTCACCACAAGCAGAAGAGTATATCATAATTGTCTAAGTGGCCAGGCGCACCTAGGTGGTGCTTAATTAAAAACGTCTTTTTTAAGATTGTGGTTTTAATAATGTTAATTCTCCTATTGTTCATGCATTATTTTTTCTACAAATGAATCTGAAATAAGAATGTTATAATTATAAATGAAATCATAAAATTAGAAATGCAAAATGTGTTAAGGTAGGGGGACACAAACCTATCATAGAGCTACTACTTCTACATAATGCTAATTCTATTTGTTGTGGCCTATTGGAGGGTAAAAAAATAAGAAAATCAATACCGTATTCATCATGACTCATGTGACAATTAATAGTGTAGATCAACATAGTTAATCATAGTTTAAATGGATATTTTGTTTTACAAGTCAATGAATGATACATGGGAAAAAGGTTAGGTTTTTTTTTTAGTTAGCTTAATTTTTCAATCAAAACAATTGGTTACTTTTCTATTTATGATGTTTTGATAAAATCACAACTATTTATTTGTTTCACTCAATCATTCATAAAAATGAACCACGTTCATTAAGCGTCAGCCCGACCCATTTATAATGCCTATGCGAGAAAGATAATGTCTGGACATGTATACAGGCCAAGTCGCTCGCCTAATGGACATGTTCACTAAGCAGACGAACACCTAGGCCCTGATGGACTGCTTAGTCGCCCAGACACCTATGATTTATATTCATGATTCATATTATCACCAGGAGATTAACCTTACAACAAGGTGCATCCAGAGCTCATCAAACTTGGCCCACCCAACAAACACCTTACATCGATCAAATTTTAACATTGGCCTGATGGATGGTAATGCCCTAATGTGGTTGATTTGTGTGAACAAAACATTGTATTGGCAACAACCAACACAAACTCCCCTGACCTGGGGGATGGAAATGTCCTGATTATGAAAACATAATATTATATTGGCAACAATACCAAAAAAGTGGACTTTTCAGAGGCATAAGACTACACAGATCGGGCCTTCTTATTCCACATCCTAAAGCTACACAGCCTAGAACCGCAGTGGATCCGGATGCTTGAGAACTGTGTGGGGACTGTGAGGGCATCAGTTCTCATAAATGGGGAAGCATACGGATATTTCCCGCTCAATCGCGGTCTCCTGCAAGGCGATCCCTTATCCCCTATCATGATCATTGTAGTGGCAAATGTCCTGAGCAAAATGTGCAAGACTGCGGTGGAAGCAGGGTGTGTGACTGGTCTCACCTCTATGGTCAGCTGCACGAAGGTGATCCACATTCAATACGTGGATGACACGATACTTTTTTGTGAGGCTGAGGAGAATTCACTGCATGGTTTCATCTTCATCCTGAGGTGTTTTGAGATGTTGTCCGGCCTACCCATAAAATTTGCATTAAGAGCACGATAATCCCAATTAGCATTCCCAAGGATGGGGTGGACTGTCTTGCTGCTATCGCGGGCTGTGCAATTCACTATCTACCCACCTGGGCATTTGGGCCTTCCACTTGTAAAGAGCAAGTTGCTTCTAGCTAATTGGGACTTTGATCAAGGGGATGGTCCATAGACTAGAAGGTTGGAAGCGGAGACACCTGAGTTAGGGAGGAAAGCTCACTCTGCTCCATGCAATGCTCTCGAACCTACAGCTTTTGTATCTCTCTGTGTTCTGTGTGATGCTCTCGAACCTACAGCTTTTGTATCTCTCTGTGTTCTGTGTGCCGAAAGGTGTTCTTAACAAAATGGATGCCGTGAGACAGAGGTTCCTATGGAACAGGGCGGCCTCTACAGGCACAAAGCCTCATATGGTGCTGTGTGATCAAGTGTGCCAGAGAAAAACCGTGGCAGTTTCGGGATCCTCAGCCTATCGGACATGAATAAGGCATCGTTATCAAAATGGACATGGAAATTGTGCTCTAATGAGGAATCCGCATATACGGTGTCCTGGGAGAGATACGGGGGCACAAGAATTCAGGACATGCTAATGCAATCACAGAGAGCTACACAGATTACCCACAGGAATTCAGCTAGTCAATAAGTTGGAAAATCGGAGACGGCTAGAGGATACAATTTAGGGTGGATCACTAGTGTGGCCCTCATGATTTGCAGTCTATGTTCCCAACCATTTTCAATGTGATCATGAACAGGGAGAGCAGGGCGTGTTATTCTGGTGTTTGGACCTCCCTCCAGGGACATGGAACATTCAGGCACAAAGAAACCTTAGGGAATTTCATGCACAAAACAGCCAAGATACTGAAATCTTTCATCCCAACAAGGGTGAGGGCCATTTGGAGACAGAGAAATCAAGCAGTGTTTAAAGGGGGGAAATTTTTACATTGAGAACATATGTGAGTCAATGGGAAAGGAGTATAAGAGACTAGGGTCTTTCCATTGCTGGAGCAAAGCGAGTAGAATTTAGGAGTGGTAATCTGCACATAGAAGATTAACTGGTCTTTTTTGGTTGGGCAAGGGTGACGGATACCTGGTCCCATAGCTAACTCTTATACGAACTAGTCATACGGGACCATTATCAGGTAGATCTTTTTGTTTCCTAGTCTCCTATATTTTCTTTCCCTCCCCCGCTCTGTTTCTTCAGACTTTTGCACTCTGACAATTCCAATGCTGTTGGGGTAGTTAGGTCTACCATTTCATCAAAAAAAAGTTGCTGAGACAACTTGAATATTCCTAGCAGAGATATAGAGATTACAAATAAATAACTGTTGTGTAATGTCATTGTCACGTCTAATGTAACTTTTGTGTGCATAAATGTATAAATCTGATAATAACTGAACTTCACAAATAATATGATGGAACCAAAAAATGTAAAGGTTTTGAGAAAGGGGCTCAAATGAAATCTGTTTAAATAATGTATTCAATACGGCCATATTAACTTTGGGCTGAAAATATAAACAAAACAATCATTCCACATCCAAGCCTAACCCGAAAATCATAATATCCTCAAAACAGAAATTCAGATAAAGTTCTTTTGTGTAATTTTGTAGTCGCATATACATAAGTCCTGTATGTGTTGACTATTTTTAGATTTAGCAATAACTGAACTTTGCTAACAATGTGGGATTAAAACAGTAGAGATCTTGAGCAATAGCAGATCTGAACTCAAATCAAATCCATCTAAAAGAAGGGACGCGAGACAACAACATATATTTGGACTGAGGATATCAACAACCATCTGCATCCAAACCTAAGTCTGCATATCAAATTATCCTCACAAAAATGGAGAGAAAAAATATTGATGCGTATATTTCATAATAACATATACATAAGTTCTAAGGGCTGGTTTGGCAAGGGGACAAGTAGTGGGACAAGGAGTAATTATGGGGATAAGTGAATGAGATGACAACTTATCCTTGTTTGGTATAAAAAATAATCGGGATAAACTGCGGACAATTGTCCCAATTTTGAAATGAAAATAGGGATATTTTGTTCCACCTAAAGATTGGAATAGCATTTATCTCCACTTTTTGTCCCAATTTTGACAAATGTAAATATGAACATTGATAGACTTTTATCCCCTAAAATTAAAACAATTTATCCTCAAAACCTTAACCCCTTGCCAAATTAGCCCTAAACGTGTAGATAAAGATATATCAACAATTGGACTATACAAACAACAAACGGAACCAAAAACATGGATACATTAAACATTAAAATACCTGAACTGAAATCAAGTCAAAGAAAGGACACAATATAACCACACATCTTAGGCTGAAAACATCAACACCCCAGTTCTGGATCCAAACTTAAAACCCCTCTCAAGAAAAGAAAAAAAATTCAATTTTTGCACTTGTGATGGAAACTATCCTGATTGGAAGAAAATTAATAAAACTTAAAAGCAAATTAAAGTGTGTGCCAACATATATTATCAGTACAAACTATTCATACATATATCAAATTTAATACATATATACATATATTTGTCATTTTACAAGCTTGTTTACTAGGAGCCAAAATCTATATGGTAATCTAAATCAGGTGCTGACTACTGAATTGAAATGCATTTATTTAATATAATATTACGTATATTCACAAGCAGTTAGAATGTCATCAAAATCTGATCAGAACCTCAGCACGGGAATATACCATGGGGTGCTTAGCTGCATCTCTATCTAAAAATATAACGGTTAACCATGAGCCAACTGAAGATTGCGCGGTAAGACATGAGAAAAATTTAAAATGCAAACTTATATGTACTGCAAACAACATACCGTTACAACTTGTCCTGGGTCCCTGGCAGCTGGACCCCCCAAATTAATACTTTCATACTGGACAGTAGGCTGGTAAGTTTCTTGAACCACACCATAATTGCACGACACAAAATCACCTAGCACTGCATATGGTTCATGTACCAACAGATTAGAGTTATATTCAAGTTCATTAGAGTGGCTTGTCACCCTTTTCTGGACTTCAGATTTAAGCCACTCCTTAAAACCATTTATCTCTCCCCCAACTGCCTTTCCTGGAATTCGTAAATCGGAACCCTCTTCATCATCTGAGTCTATGTTTATAATAGGGATAATGGCCTTCCCCTCATCCCCCAGGCCGCATGTGACACTTGCCACAGCCCCAGATCCAAAGCCATTCACTTTTCTCACAGATTCAATATTTATGGTAGGAATATTAATATTTCCTTCCACTGAAGGGTCACAGGAGACACCTTCCGTTGTCCCAGATCCAAACATACTCACTCCTTCCGCAGAATCGATATTTATAGTAGGGGCATTGCTCTTCACCTCCACTTCAGGGTCACATGAGACACCTGACACTGCCCCAGAACCAAACTCATTTACTTGTCCAGCAGACTTGGAATTTACAATCAGGATACTGTTCTTTGTTTCTTCTACAGGGTCACATGAGAAACCGGTCACTTCTCCCCCAGACGCATGGGAAAGATTAAGTCCCTGATCATTCACAGGAGCTGCAACCTCTTCATCAGGATCACCATCCAAAATAATTACAATGTCATTGTTCGGCTTATCACACTCCGGAATTGATCTCCTGCGTCCGGTTGGCAAATCCATAGAAGGTTCTACAGTTGATGTCCGAGGAGAATCTACCAAAAGCATGTCCATCAGTTTCCTTCGTTGTCCACAGAGGGCTTCAAGCTCTTTAGTAACACTCCCATACTTCCCTCCATCCAACTCCTCCAGCTGATTGGACAGAACAAATGGGTCGGAGTAATTTACAACTCTGGAGGAGGGCATACTTCTGTAGCCATTGAGATATGGAGGCTGTCTAGGAAATGTATTATCACTTGAGAGCTTTAACCTTTTATACCCCACCTGAGCCATCCCTGTTTCAAGAAAATGGAGTAAATACACAATGGAACTGAATTCCAAAACAGTGATTTGGTTCTGAAAGAAGACAATGTAGGAGACATCTGATAATACAATAAAATTCAATTATCTTCCTATAATGGTATCAAATTCGGAATTGAAAACAAGCTCCTCTTATTCGACTCGCTTGTTTTACAAACATTACCACTGGTTACAACCTATTTTTCTTAACTTTCAAAAGTGAGAGAAATATTGTAACATGTCCACTTATATATCCTTAGGAAAAACATAATTTAACACATAATGAACAAAGACTAACCAAACAAAAGAAAGCCAAGTCACTCCAACAAGCGAAACAGAAAATCAGAACCAAATTAATTTTTAAAAAAATCATGGAATCAATTAACAAAAGTCAATTGGTTCATTATCTCAAAGGGTTTAACAAAAAAAAAGCCGTTCTAACCACCCAACTGAAACGTGAATTGAGAACCAATTTAATCAAATTACCTCGCAGTTAAGTCAAGCAATCATTGTCAAACACAAAAGGATGGGGGGTTACACTTCCAATCATCGAATGAAAGGGTAACTGAGAATCAATTTGATAAAACAGCTTGCCATAAACTCAACTTACAGAAAATGAACCAGTTTATGATTTCAAAGGGTACAATTGAGCTACATAAACCCACACATAATTTAAAGCCTAGAGTATTTAAAGCAAGCATTGTCCAACAAAAAAAGAGAAGAAAAAAACACTTCAATCATCCGAATGAAAAGTGAATCCAGAACAAAAATAATAAAAGCACCACACCATGAACTCAATTTACAAAAAAAATGAACAAGTTTGTGATTTCAAAGGATCCAAATGAACTCCAAAAAAAACCCACATATAATATAAGTAACCTAGCAGTATTTAAAACAATCATCATCCACAAAAAAAGAACAAATGTGAATTGAGAAGCAATTTAATTTTAAAAACTCGTCAAGAGCCCAATTTACACAAATAAACGAACCAGTTTGTGATCTCAAAAGGGTTCAAATGAACTTCAAAAAAAACCACAAAAAATTAAAAAATTATTTAAAGCAAGCATTGTCAAACACAAAAAAAATTACACCAATCACCCGAATGAAACACAGACTGAAAACCAATTTGTAGAAAAATCTCGCCGAGCTTCATAAAAACCCACATGAAATAAAATCTTTAAAATAAGCACAGTCAAACATAGAAAAAAAAATAAAAGGAAAAAACCACTCCAGTCACCCAAACAAAATGCGCAATGAGACCAATTTCAATTTAATTTTAAAAATATCATCAAGAACCCAAATTTACTAAAGATTGAAATAGTTTGGCATCTCAGATAGTTCAAATGAGCTTGAAAAAACTCACAAATAACATTAATTATTTAAAGCAAGCATTGTCAAACACCAAAAAACACCAATCACTTGAACGAAACACAGATTGAAAAGCAATTTAGTAAAACATCTCACCATGAACTCAATTTATGGAATAAAAAAAAAAAACTAGTTTGTGATTTCACAGAGTCCATATGAGCTTCATAAAGCACACGTAAAATAAAAACCCCGAGTATCCAAAGCAAGCATTGTCAAACACAAAAAAAAAACACGCTAGTCACCAGAATGAAACGTGAATTGAGAATCAATTTGATGTAAACACCGTGTCAAAAGCCCATTTACAAAAATAAATGATCCAGTTTGTCATCTCAAATGGTTCAAACAAGCTTCGAAAAAACCCATAAAAAATCTAATCAAAAGCAAGAATAAAACTACACCAGTCGCCCGAATCAGACGCAGATGGAAAACAATCTTAGTAATAACATCTCTCCATGACCTAGACTTACAAAAAATAAATAAATAAATAATAAAATGAACCAGTTAGTGACTTCAAAGGATCCAAATGAGCAATAAAAACCCACACAAAATAAAAACCTAGAGTACAAAGCAGTCATTGCCAAAAAGAAACCACTCCAATCACCTAAATGAAATGCGGATTAAGAAAATTCAATAAAAACACTTCTCCATGAACTGATTTTAAATAATAAAAAAACGAACTACTACACAATTTCAATGGTCCCAAAAGACCTTAAAAAATTCACACAAAGAAAAACCTAGAACATACAAAGCAACCATCGCAACCATATTTCAAAGGGCAAAAATTGGATTTTAAAAAAAATACTGAAGCAAAAACAGAACCCCTAAAGCATTTAAATCAGATATTTTAGACAAGAACAGAAAATAAACCCTAATTAGGGGATAAAAACATGAAGAAAACCTCAAATTGTCCAAATAAGCTTCATAAAACCCACACAAAACAAAACCTAGAGTATAAAGCAAGCATTTCCGGACACCAAAAAAATGGTTAAAAAAAAAACACTCCAATCGCCCAAATGAAAACACAAACTGAGAACCAATTCAATGAAACCACCTCTCTATGAACTGAATTTACCAAAAAAACGGTTCAAACGAGCCTAAAAAATCACACAAAATTGACCCTGGAGAACACAAAGAAGCCATTTCCAAACACACACACACACAAAAAAAACAATTTCCAATCAACCGAATGAAGAACGAATTAAGAACAAATTCAATAGAACACCTCTCCATTGCCTCATTTGACAAAAAAAATGAAGAAAACCTCAAAGAGTCCAAATGAGCTTCATTAAACCCACACAAAATCAAACCCTAGAGTATTAAAAGGAAAAAAACAAATCCAATCGCTCCAATGAAATGCGAATTGAGAAAAGTCAATATAAACATCTCTCCATAAATTCAATTCACCAAAAAAATGAAACATTTCACAAATTTCAAAACGAATCTAGACGCACAAAAAAAAAAAACACAAAGCAGGCATTGCAACCGTAAAGCACTCAGAAGTGAGCGTATCAAAAAAGAACAAAACGAAACCCTAATTAACCAAAAAAAACATGAAAATGAACCGGGTTTTCTTTGTTCCGACGAACAGAGGGAGAGAGAGAGAGGACTCACCGTCGATAGAGAGAGCGACTCAGACGGAGTGACGGGAGAGCTGAAGCCCTAGAGAGAGAGAGGAGGAGGAGGAGCAACTGATGTGAGGTCGCGCGTGTGGACGTACGTGCGGAGGAGTTTTTGCTATGTTTGTTGTAGCTTCGATCAAATTGTGTGCGTGTAAATAAAAAAAAATTAAAAAGATTTGTCTAAACCAACCACCTCAATTTTCTTAATCTACACATAATATAATATATTATGTTATATTTACATAATTAATATGATAACTTTTTTAATAATTATTATAAAATTATAAATAAAAGAGATATATTATATTTGAAAATAGGTTTTTTTTCATATTAATCAATCAATCAAATCTATATTGTTAAAATCTCGTGTTTGAAACGAAACCGGCATTTATATACAATTTAATATGAAATATCATTAGGGATATTTTTATCAAAATGTGATTTTTTTTAGGAATATTGTGTTTAAAAAATAATTAAAAAATACTAAAATAGTGAGATTTGGTGAACATCCATATAATATAGATACACAGTATATTTTTTGTTTCATCTTTAACCCAATATAAAACCAATAAAAAGTGACGATGTGGATTTAAAATTTTATGAAATCCAAATATAGATTTAACAAATATATCACATTATCCATCAAATATATTGATATTAGAATATGTAATTTTTTATTTTACATTTAATCTAAAATCAAATATCATAAGTAAATAAAGAAAGAAAGGTAAAATTGGAAAGGACTTGAAAAACTTTAAACACTTCTAATTAAAGGAAAATGACCAAATAAGTCTCCAAAAGGTTAGAAATACATAAATCAATCACTTTTTAAAATTATACAAAAAAAATCTTATTTCACAATTTTGGAAATATAAAAGTCAAACTTACCCTTATATAATTAGATCATTAACATATTTTATACCTCTTAAGTTTATTAAAATATTTCACTATCTTAATTTTGTTAATGTATTTTACACATTCTCATGTAGAAACTTTTTTTTTTACTCTAAATTCTTTCCCCCCGTTTGGATTGAGGAATTGAGTTATTCTGGATAGATAACTATACCAGTATAGATAAAATTCTACAGTAATAAGAGATTTTTTGTTTGGTTGTGTTTTTTATTATTCTCATTAGAAAACGTAAGAATAAAGGTTGAGTTGTTTGGTTGATAAATAATAAAATACAAATAAAAGTGTGAAAAAGTTGATTTGACATGTGGGTCATTTGATGTATAAGAGGTGTTGATAGGTGATTTGATGTAACAAGGTGTAAAAACTACAAAATTGATTTGATATGTGGACCCATTAAAATAGATAAAGTGAGTATAGCTTATCCTAGGGATTACTTAGAATTGTTATACTCTTTTATACTCATTTATACTGGCATAGTAATTCCAACCTATACTCTTTAAACAAACACTTAATTTCCCCTATCTATTCTTATCCCACCTAATTCCACCTTAAACCACTCTTATTCCACAATACAAACGGGACTTTGTGATTAGGTGGATTTTGTAAGATATGTGTCGATATAATTTAAGTTTTTTATAATGAACTCCATTAAATGTTGATGCTTCTTTAAAAAAATGAATATGTACTAATAACGTCATAAAAATATGTAAATAGCCAAACAAAAAAAATGTAAATAAAAATTTAGAATATTAAAATATCATGTTGCATTGGAATACAACACAGATTTAAATTACATATTATGATTATACACAATGAAAAATGATAAACAATGTAAGATAAAATATGTATAAAAAACACATAATATGATATATATAATAATAAAACCTCTAAAGGGATTGATTTGGATCATATAGAGAGAGATTATTATTTTATAGGAAAAATAGGTTTTTGATGTGGAATAACATAACAAGGATTAGAGAGATGTTAAAGATCTAATTACATAAGGGTAGATTAGTCTTTCATGTTTCCAAAATTATAAAATGAGATTTTTTAGATATAATTTTTTAAAAATGGCTAATTTAAGTATTTCTAACTTTATGAGTTTTTTTTTGTTATTTCCCTCCAATTAATAATAGATAAATAGATTTTAATTTTTTTAATCAATAAACATGGTTGTTGAAACTGTTAAAAATAACAAATAAATGCTATTAATGTTTGTTCATTACATTTAAAAAAAAATTTGTTATGTAATTATATTGAAATTAAAAAATTGATGTAATAAATAAACATCATTGTTATTCATCACATAGATTAAAGATATTTGTGTCTAAAATAAAAATTACATAAATTCTGATGTTTAATTTATAATCTTAAAAACACACTTTACCATTCTTTTATATCATTTTTAAGCTGTTTTCAGTTTATTTGTAATAAACATGTCACCATGGTTTATTTTAAAATAAAAATATAAATTACAACTTACAAGTTTTAATAAATATTTAAGGGGAGCTCTCTTTTCACCCACTCTAGTTATCTAAACCCCCCAAAAAAATTGGGATAGGTTGGAGAACAAAGGGAAAAAAAGAGGTAGATGTGGTTGAGATGGAGGCGACGCAAGGAAGAAAGGAGGACTAGAGGAGGACAAAAGAGATAGACTCGATCCGGCCGGAGGGTGAGGACGACATGCTCGACATCGACAAAGTCGGAGAGGCTGTTGAGGGAGGCAAGGAGCAGTCTTCGAGGCAGTTGAAAGACACTACGAGGGGAATCATCGAACATACTATGAGGGGAATCTTCGAACATACGTTTCGCAATGACGGCCGCGTCTATGACGGTGGTGGCGAGGGTGTAGTTCATCATCATAGAGGTTCATCGCTCCCATGTCGCACGTCAGCCTATTTATAAGTGTACATATCTTATTTAACGACATCATATAATTTTTTGTTGTTATTGTTTATTCTTTTCTAACTATCATTTTTAAATTATGATAATAATAAGAAAAACATTTAAAATATTGTTTGTTTTCATGTGGGAAAATCCCAATAATTATGTTTTAATAAATTAATATAAATTTCAATAATAATTTCAAGTGTCCTAAAATTATTTACTGAGACTCATATATCTCTAAATTATAATTAGATTCTCCTATGACAAGTAAAAAAAATCCAAACAAAAAATATCAAATATTGGTTTATAAGATTAAAGAATGAAAAAGGCCCAAAAGATAATCAACTTTTAAGACAAGTGAGGTTATGGTTTTTTAGTGAAGACGAGGAGGAGGATTTATCAAAAAAATTGATGTAATGTTGTCAAAAAATTATGTATAATATACCAAAATCAATACACCATGATCAATATGATTGGCTTATTTTATATTATGCGATCTGTGAAATCTGGTTTTGTTGTTAAATAATTATAACATCAAATATATTTTTTTAAGTCTCCACCTCTTCTTCAGCTGTCTCCAACAACTGTATTAAAAAAAAATCATTATATACACCAAAGTAATTTTTGGTATATTTTCAACTCGATGAATGTAGGACCCACTTTTTTTTTTTTTTTTTTGTCTAAACTTGTTTTGTCACGTGCATCACTCTTATCACAGTGATGAGCATTCAGCTCATTCATCATGATCGATCAAATATATCAGCTCATCACCCACAAATATTTAGCAATTTCAATCACATTTAGGTTACGTTTGAAACACAGATTGAAAAATAGATTTTGGTATAAAGCTGTTTTTTAAGATGATTTTAGACCTTGACTTTTTTATGATACTTTTTTTTTAATTCAGGAATCAATATTTGAAAGGAGTTTAATGTTTGGTAGAAAAAAGTTGCTTTTCAATTCAAATAATCGATTCCGACAAAAAAGCGTTGTTTTTTAAATTTTAAAAACAAGGATTTCGAGAGAGAAATTAAAAGGAATCCAGCCTTTTATTCTGTCAGAATCCGACCTGTTTGACTGCACGATTTTGAGATTTTAACTTTTCAAAATGCAGAATCCGACCCAATCGTGCTGCCAAACAGAGCCTTAGCCTATTTGTGTCCTTGTCTGGTCAATTTTACCAGATGGTTTCTGCAGAGGATCATAGACACTTGAAAGAAAGATATAAAAAACATTTGTTGAATAAGAGGTAGAAAGATAATTCATTCTTTATTCCTATGATCATTGATTTAATCCTCTAAGTTGAACGTCAGAGTGTATTTGGCTCGGACACCCCCTTCTTCCTCTCTTCGAAATGATTCTCTGATGATGTTCTACGTGGCAGCTAAAGATCAGACATTACAATCTTTCCATCACAAATCATCCTCACAAATAACATGTAATAATTCCTTTCTCCCTTGTATCCGATTCGCCAGAAGAAATCAGTGCTTATTAAGCTTAAAGCTGGAAAATCAGCTTTAATTTTGTTTGGTTGGACTTCAAATAAGCTCACATTGTTAACCTCATTCAATCATTAATCACAACATTTTTTCAGCCCATATTCGTCATTGAAATAGTGGGCATACGTGTTCAACAATTCGTCCATGATGTGAAAAGACTAGAATGCCCCTGTCCATTAGTCGTAATTACATAGGGTATTTAAACCCTCTTTCAACCAAACATTCTCGTCTCTCTCCTCCTTTCTCTCCGCCGATTTCACCCATTTTTGAACCCTAAAATGGATAAGTAAACGGGCATCTTCGAGCTGCTATCATCTTCTACGCCGATCCCCTTCAAGTACACAAACATGTTCTTCGACTGATCCAGGAAACGAAACTCTTAAAACCACTCCGATCTGCTTCCTCCTCACAAGTTTCGAGCTTACACTCTGATCTCTCTCTCACCATCTCTCACCCCAGCTAATGATCTAAGTAAAACCCACCACTGTGGGTGATGGGGCTTCTGTTATGAAGAGAGAGAGGGGGAGGGAGGGAGGGAGGGAATAGAGGGAGGGCCTGTAAAGAAGAAGAAGAAGAAAAAAAGGTGGAAAAAAAAACAAGATAGGCTAGGTTTGTTTGGAGTTTTTGTAATGAAAAAGAAGAAAAACAGGGGGATTTGGTTTGGGGTTTCACGGAGAGGAAGAGAGGGAACATGGAGAGGACAATGACGGCTAGCTAGGGTTGATATCTTTTTTTGTTTGTATTAAAGTGAGATGAATGGTGTAGATAAAAAAAATAAATATCTAATGGTTCAGATTCAATCAAAACTTTTCTCATTTATTGGGTTCAGGTTAGGTCGGGTTGTCTGAGATACTTCGTTATTCTACATAAGGCATTAGTGGTTGATATGTTTCATTGAAAAAAGCAATAATCTTTAATATCATGTTTTTAGATTTTCAACCAAACATCAAAATAGCATTCAACATTTATAAAATGGACCAAAATATTCTCCTAAGTGGTCAACCAAACACACTTATCTAAATAACTGCATAATATTTTTCGTTGAACCAAACATTTTTTTTCGCACTCCTTAAAGATTATCAGTATAACCTCTTTCTGCACTTATTAATCAGTACTTAAAATTCGCATTCCACAGGGCCAAACACCACATATTGCGTCCCTTATTAGTCAAACAACAGTGATGAAGGGACATTGTCTACTATTGTCCCAACGACCTATGGTTGAATGGTGAAGTGACATTACCCCCCTTAGGCCCGATTTCAAAACATACTAGATGGCACATACAGCCCATGGGCTGATTATTTTGTCTCATAGTCCATTTAGGATCCATATTTGTTTGAGTCTTCTAGTACTGGAAATAGGCTAGTATGTTTGGAACTACATTATCCGTTAGGCACACAAAAAAATAGTGAGATAAGGCTGAAGAGCATGCCTAATTTATATATCATTATAGGGAAATGTTACACTTAGCCATTCTGTCAATCATTTTTATAGGCCTTGCACGTTTTGGATTTTCTTTGAAATATACAATTATCTATCAAAATGCATACTTTCACACAAATAAAGTAAATACAAATAAATGGAATGCATAATTTTTTTTAATTGAGTATATAGTCACATGATAGTGTTGATAATGCATCACTGTTATATGGTCTTATTTCATTGAAAATTTAATTATTGTTGAATAGGTGTTTGGGATCCTGTGGACCTGTTGCTAGTTTCTTTGTTCGGCCTGTTTTAATAATTCAATGGTTTTGATTACGTGAAGTTTTGAAAACTAAAAATCATTTCTAAAAACTTTTTTTTTGAAGAAAAGGTAGGCATGTGGTCTTAATTTTATAAACAAAAGAGAAGGAATACCCAAAACTCCAAAAAGAAAGCAAATAAAAAAAATTAAAGAGGGGGGACCCTAGTGGAAAGGACATTGTAGAAGAGCTATCTACGAGATCTCTCCCCACACCCGCAAAGGAGAAAAAGCACACTTGTGGCACCCCGCAATACACACCCCAAGCTATGATGAGACAAAAAGTTACACACACTATTTGGACACATCTTCATTCCTCTAAACACGAGTTGATTGTGTGCCAGCCACGAAATCACGTAACAATGGGATAACTGATTGCAGAACGCACACCTTTGCACCCGTCCTCAGGAACATAAAGTTTTCTCCCAGCAGCCCAAAGATTATCCAAAATCAGTCATAAAGCGAAGGGCGAGTGAATAGTCAACCATGATGTGGTATGTGGATTCCTCAGTCCCAAAGCATACAAGACATTAGATATCCGCCTGAGGTGCCCACTTTTAAGAACATAAAATAATATTGTTGTTTTTCAACAATATTAATGAGACAAAGAATTTGTATAACCTGCTCAATCAAAATTGGACTTTTAAGTCTCCAGCCATATGCATTTTTTTTTTAAGATCATATAGTAAATAAATAATTCATGTATTAATGTATATGAACCCAAACAAACTTGTAGGTCTAAAAGTTAAGCTAAAAAAAGGGATGGATATAACATTTTGGGGCAATGTTACACTCAGTCATTTTTATAGTTCAAAATGTAGTCCCCATATATACATTGTTCATCAAAACATATACCTCGTTTGATTATTACTATTTTAAAAAAGCATATAATGAGAATTTTTTCACATTTTCTATAAATGATAACATATACTTCATTATACTAGTAGATGCACATGTGCGTTGCACATGTATAAATTTCATGGATATTAATTACATGTGTTTATGTGGATAAATTTTTATTCTACAGTCCTAGAGTACATTTTTTGACATTAATATTAATCAAAACATATATTACATTTTGTTTATGTGCATCTGCACATACATAACAACAACATTTTCATAATATTGTGTTAAGTCCTAGAGTACATGAAATATACCATGAATGATGTAAAAGATAATACGACATGAATTATCATTATCCAAGGATTTTAAAGATCTTATAATTAGAATGACAATGAATAATTTTATGGATTATATTTATGTCCATATGTTACTATGATGATCCGTCACATTTAACAATCTAAATTGCATATGACGTCCATATGTGAAAGTTACAATTGCAAGTTTTCCAACAGTTACAGAGAGACAGAGAGATGATGAATTTGTAATAAAATGTATACCTTTGTTAGGAAGGATTTTATATATTTCTTCCTTTGATCCCTTCTTTTTGGTTGACTTGCTGTATTGAGCAAAACAAAACTAATTAATCATAAGAAGGCCAAGCAATGAAGAACTCAATTCCATTGCATTTTATTTCACCGAAAGTCAAGACAACATAAACAATTACAAACATGTTTTGTCAAATAGAGCGCCCATTAAAACATAACAATGAGAAGGCCTAAAAGATGAAGAGTAAGGTTTAAACACTCCTTTTTATTTAGTCAAGTAGTTAAAATAAACTACAGAATGATCAAATTTTTTATCATTAAGGTTCAAACACTCTTATTTATTCAGTCAAGTAGTTTAAATAACTAAAGAACGAGCCATTTTTGGCCATTAAGGTTAGAAGCTGGAAAGTTGAATCTAAATTTTTATTCTCTTGTTGCGGACTCCATTGTTCTTGTTGATGTCCACATCTTCCACCTCATCGATACGCTCTACATATTGAGCGATCCAACGTCCCATTGCTCTGTCGTTTTCATTAATTTTATTTGCTTTTGTGTAGAACATATATTTCTTCCCGATGCATGATATCAAATTTCTGTTGAACTTGGATTGCATCTTTTTCTGTATTGGCATGTGAAAAAAAATGAGTATATTGAAATATTTAATATCAAATGAACCCAAATTCTCATTTTACTTCATCATTCATGCTGATATATTGTGACACAGGACAACCAATCAAGATTTCTGATTCATCGAACAGGGTAATAAGAACGCTTTGTGCTTCATCTATCACAATAAGCCTGAGGATGTACCTAAAATTAAAGTGTTTGTCATAAATAATATGTTGTCATATGATCAGGCCACCTATTAATTTTGTAATATGTACCTTTGACTGCATTCGACATCAATTTTTTTACATTTGTAGCACTCCGCTGCTCCTTCTTTCATTTCCACCTTACTAAAACACTTTTTGCATGCATTGTAATAGGGTTGTATTTTGTTTTCGATGCTGAAGATGTTTCCTTTGAATGAGCAGAAGGTTGTCTACAGTTTCATATAATTTTGGTATGTTAATTATTGTGAAGAACTATGTAAATTTAGAGTGTACAAGTAATTATGATGTGTGTGTTTGTGTGTGTATTGTAATTCATATATACCTGGATTGTAGATGTCCCTTCTCGGATGATTTGATCGATTGTCATTTCTGTTGAGTCTCGAACTCTCTTTGTCGGTGAGAGGAAACTTCTTTGTTCCCCGGGCTTGTTCATAGATAGCAAACTGTAATTTTATGTTAGTTGTTTATGTGGATTAATATGGCCCACTAAAGGTGAATATAATTAATAAATGAAGACGAAGACCATACCGTTCTCGAAGCTCCTTCGCTTGTTTTATTTCTGGGTTTATTTCAATTGTTGTGGCTGTAATTGAATTGATAAAAAATTCACCTGGTAGATGAATTTAAAATTTTTTTTATACACGTGTTGAGAAAATATGGAGAAAAAGAAAGGTAAAGAAAATGATATCACTGTTTAATAACCAATTACAGAATTCATAGATTACTCTAGAAGGAAAATGTCATGGGAAAAGCATGCTTTTGAGGAGAAAAAGTGACTACCTCAAACAACGAACAAATTTTTTTTTTTTTGAAAAACGAAACATCAGCAGTTGAAGGAACCCATATAAAAAATCGAAATTTCTTTTCTTAAATTGACCTACAAATTTGAAAGTAGTTAAAACTCACAAAATCCATCTGAAAAATCCATAAATGAAAGAAGACAATGTTAATTGAATTACCTTCAAATACTTTACCCTTGGCTCTTGATATCGCAATTATCGGATTGCTAGAGATCAATTCCTCCAACTGTTTTCCTTCATTTTCGGACAGGTCACCCCATAACGTTAGTTGAATGGAGTCTGACCTATTAGTAGCAAAATGGAAAGAAACATTATTTACTTATGTTATATCTAGATTTGATATCTTGACTTGCTATTATCGTCCTCATTTCTACTTTCTACTTTGTTTAAGTACACATACCAAATTGATTGTCCTCATTTCTACTTTGAATGACTTTTTTCAGCGGTACGAAATCATACATTGAATCTGTCAAAGTCAGACCGTTTTCCGATTCCACGATGCGGGTGTGAGTCGTCAAGGATAACTCCATATTGTGAACAGAAGCATATTGCGGAAGAACTGGTTTAACTAATCCGTTTGAAATGTGGTAAGTCCTATCCTTCAAGAGTAATGCCTTGAATTTGGAAATTGCCTCATTGAAGATTACAGCTTGTATTCTTGTGCCCTGTAGATGTACGTTGATAAATATTCATTTTTAAAATTAAATACCCAACCTAACCTTGTACACGATACAAACCTCAGTATCAATGACAATGACTTTCCATCTCTCCCCAGAGCCTTTGTCGTTGTTGCATTTTTCAATCAATCCTCGCCGCATCACTCGAACCTTAATATTCCATAGCTTGTCAAACTTTTTAAGAGCATTTATAGGCGTAGGATGATCCATAATATCATCATGAGGAGACATCATCTTTATCAGTCCCTTGTCTGCATTAATAAAACTAAATTTCGTTAGGTATGACATAGATGAAACAAATAAATAAAAGTCAACAATAAAGAGTTTAAAAAGAAATGTAATATTGACACAGTTATACATGTTCATTATGTTACATTTTCTAAAATTTTCATGGTTTGTTTATGTTATATTTCATGTTAATAAATGAATTTTTTTGTACCTATTTCTTCTGTGCATAAGGATTATCTTCAAGAATTTTCATCAATCTGAGGACAATATTCTCATTCAAAACCGTATCTCGCATAACTTGCATTCTGTTACGAACCTCATTATTTGTGTCGTAAAAATATAATTGGAAGTAGGATGGCTTGTTTCCTACAGGGATCAGTGATGGGAGATCATGATATATTTGTCCCTGTGCACGAAAAGTATAGACACCTCGTCTCGATGTTGCAAGCTCTTTATCCAAATGAACTCCGAAAGATGTGAAAGAGAACATACTATTATATGCTCTTATGTTTCTTCTGAAGTCAATAGCTTCTGGTGAATCGGATGTAAACAATTCCTGCAAATCCACTGGGACCTCCACTTCAGCCAGTTTAACTTCACCATTGTAGCAGCATAACGTTGGCGGTTCATATTGGAATTTCTTTGCACCACAATGGACGCAGTAGGTGTTGATCTCTAGTTGGTGCAAAGTGGAACATACTGGTTCATGAACTTGTTGACCTAATAGAGGATTCTATGTATTAGTTTGAAAAAAAAAGTAATAAACATCTACGTAGCCCAAATTTTGAGTTTACACCTATATGAAGATACGGGTTTATATATCTATCATTAGGCTAACCTTGATGAAAATATGAATTCATCTGTGCCATAAGTAGATAATTTGTCCTTTGCATCCTTCTACCATCATTTG
The DNA here is from genome assembly GCA_030737845.1 of Acorus calamus. Taxonomy (NCBI): domain Eukaryota; kingdom Viridiplantae; phylum Streptophyta; class Magnoliopsida; order Acorales; family Acoraceae; genus Acorus; species Acorus calamus. The sequence continues at coordinate 33,687,974 of CM060863.1, read as the reverse complement.
TACTTTCTAATTGTTGATCATCTGATGCAAAAGTGCCCACTGCTCTGTTTCTTTTTCTTCTTTTTTGAACTCCCTCAGTATATAATATTCGTTCTTCATCACCCATTCTTGTGTATGTATCCACAGCTTCACAAATATTGTGCCTGGTAACTGACTTCCAAACACCTGTTGTGTTTAGAATAATAATTTTATTCTTATATAGCTACTTTAACTACTGTAATTTTTTTTTATTATTCCTTTTTTAAAATGTATTTACAATAAGAAACACAAAGCAGTTGCATATAAAAGTAAAGCTACATTGATCATGAAAAGTTTGACAATGCCTCATTTGAGAACAGAGAGTAAAAAAAATTGAATAAAACCTGAATGACGATTCTCACAATTAGTGTATCGTAGATGGAATCCCTTTATAAATCTTTGTTTGTGAACGACCAATTGATGAGTCACTGAAATTCATACAATGAAAAGTTAACATCTACCTAATTTATCATGTCTTGATGGACTTTGTACTGCAGATAATATTTTTATAAAAATTAAAAAATTCACAAAATTGAAGTCTACTAACAAGGAAGGCAGGCAGGACAATGTGTAACAATATTAGATTCATTGTAACCCCAATTACCAGCAAATTTCTTATACAAATACCAAACATTGAACAAACCCAAGAGTTTCAAATAACCCAAAAAGCGGTAGAATAAAGCTAGGCAGTATTTCTATTGGTAAAGTTGAGGTACATGCCTTCAACCAATGAAGTTTAATACCCTCATGTGCCCAGGATTTGGACAACTGACACTTCTTTAATATATCATCCCAAACAAAAGTAAAGAAAAAGGCATCATCCCAAGAGTTGCCATCATTCTAATTCTAACAGTAAAGAAAAAGGCTATGATGATTATGGACAATATCAATGCAGCCTGACAATTGATGAAATAGAATAACTGAACCCAGCAAGCTATTTTGAAACAGTTCATGAATCCAATCGCATGCGAGGTAGCTTATAAAATTCAGCAAATAAATTATTCATAAAAACAGCAAATTTAGAATATATAACAATATCGAAACTCGCTTCCTTTTGTTTCTAAAAATGACAAATTTATCACGAATTCCATTCACTCTTCCCCTTTATACATGTTCAAATCAACAATCCCAAGGGCTACATGATGCTCTATAAACAAAGGTATCATCCCAAAATAGTTTACTTTCTGGTTTTTTTTTCTTAATTTTTTAATATTTATTACTTTTATGTATCAGTTTTTATGAAAAATTTTGTATGGGATATTGTGTACTACAATATGTTTTTCTATATTATTGAACCTTAGGTCGAAATTGATAAATTTAGAAGTGTTAGTATTAGTAGCATTTGAAAATGCAGTGGAAAAGGGAGATTTTGAGAATGTGGCCAACTTTTCTAAAGCATTGTTTCTGCATCTTTTTCAAATGTTGAAAAAAGAAAAAACAAGCCATTCATCATGTGATTTACAGAATAACAATTACAATTAAGGCACTGATACACACAATCATTTTTACAATCCTTGTAGTCCTAACTCAATATGTGAAATGTTTGATAAAATATATACTAACTAAAATAAGCATTCAATTCATTTAAGTATGTAATTCAACTATATCTTTCAAAAAACACGTTTGCTATCTTGCATAATGCATGCTATTCATAATACATGTTATCATGCACCATTCCTTACAGATCCCTCAAATCATCCACCATCACAGGAGATCAATCAGAAGTACAACAAAGGAACCAATAAATAAATATGCATTGAAATCTTGGATTCAATGAAATGCATTGATCCATAAAGGGAGAACAAATGCCTACATTTATAAACCAATTATCACTACCAAGTTCTCCATCCCAAAAAAAAAAAAAAGAAGAAAAAAAGCCAAGAACATTCTAAGAAAAAAAAGCCAATATTCTAATAGTAAAGAAAAAGGATTTGTTGTTAATGGACAATATTATTGTAGCCTGACAATTGATGGAACAAAACTATTTAACTTAGCAAGCTATTTTGAAGCTATAGATATCATTTTTTGGTATTACCTCGAATTAGTGATTCCAATTTATAAGAATTGGTAAATGGTGCAAACCATATATTTGGATATCTGGCTGTAGCTAACCTATGGACTATCAATTTAATTATTCAGTGGCTTGAGCATAGTTGATCACCCTCTTGTTGGGAGCATATATGGGAATTAGTAAATGAGATGAAGATTGGTGGTTTAGTTGTGATTTGCTAATTTGGCCTCATTCTCTGAAAATCAGAGATTCTTAGTCTTTCCTAAGACCAAAAGAACAATCTAAAATGTGGAATAGGTGGTAGTGGCGATCCACTTAAGTACCTTTGCGTTCCCTGTTTGTTAGAAAATTCACAAAATTGAAGTCTACTAACAAGGCAAGCAGGACCGTGTGTAACAATATGAGATTCATTCTAACTCTATTTACATGCAAATTTCCTACACAAATACAAAACATTGAACAAACTCAAGACTTTCAACAGCCCAAAAAGTGGTAGAATGAAGCTAGGTAGTATTTGTAATGGTAAAGTTGAGGTACATGCATTGAATAATTAAATTTAGCACGCTCATGTGCCCAAGAAATGGGCAAATCACACTATTTTATTATTATCTGTATTATACATCGATAGTTATGAATGTGAGAACAAATATACAAAATTCATGAAGAGATTTTAAAGCTTGAAGTTTTTATAGAGAATTATACAAGTATAATAAAAGTAATAATAGAAAAATTAAACTGGTTGATAGGATATGTTTGTTAACCATAAATGAGGTCATTTGCATCGGTCAAAGCCTGAAATGATATAAACATCACATGAGAAGGATCACACAACAAATCCTATGATGAAGTCTTCATCGTTAAAAAATTGCGGTCGGATGTCATTCAGCTCTATTAGGTTTAATTTCCTATAATCAACTTGTCCTTCCTAATCGGCACCATCCAAGTTTGTAAAATAAGAATTATGTGAACACATGTTATGCTTTAAAAATAGGGTGAGTGAGAGTTATGACATTAAATAGTGTTTGAAACACTCTTTGACAAGCTTCTTATTGTGAACACCAAGGTATGAAGACCTAAATTAGATATCCATGCTTAAAAAATTCTAGGCCAAGATCACTTTGTTCCTCATTCGGTATAAATAAATCCTCATTCAATGAAATGCATTGATCCATAAAGGGAGAACAAATGCCTACATTTATAAACCAATTATCACTACCAAGTTCTCCATCCCAAAAAAAAAAAAAAAGAAGAAAAAAAGCCAAGAACATTCTAAGAAAAAAAAAGCCAATATTCTAATAGTAAAGAAAAAGGATTTGTTGTTAATGGACAATATTATTGTAGCCTGACAATTGATGGAACAAAACTATTTAACTTAGCAAGCTATTTTGAAGCTATAGATATCATTTTTTGGTATTACCTCGAATTAGTGATTCCAATTTATAAGAATTGGTAAATGGTGCAAACCATATATTTGGATATCTGGCTGTAGCTAACCTATGGACTATCAATTTAATTATTCAGTGGCTTGAGCATAGTTGATCACCCTCTTGTTGGGAGCATATATGGGAATTAGTAAATGAGATGAAGATTGGTGGTTTAGTTGTGATTTGCTAATTTGGCCTCATTCTCTGAAAATCAGAGATTCTTAGTTTTTCCTAAGACCAGAAGAACAATCTAAAATGTGGAATAGGTGGTAGTGGCGATCCACTTAAGTACCTTTGCGTTCCCTGTTTGTTAGAAAATTCACAAAATTGAAGTCTACTAACAAGGCAAGCAGGACCGTGTGTAACAATATGAGATTCATTCTAACTCTATTTACATGCAAATTTCCTACACAAATACAAAACATTGAACAAACTCAAGACTTTCAAACAGCCCAAAAAGTGGTAGAATGAAGCTAGGTAGTATTTGTAATGGTAAAGTTGAGGTACATGCATTGAACTAATTAAATTTAGCACGCTCATGTGCCCAAGAAATGGGCAAATCACACTATTTTATTATTATCTGTATTATACATCGATAGTTATGAATGTGAGAACAAATATACAAAATTCATGAAGAGATTTTAAAGCTTGAAGTTTTTATAGAGAATTATACAAGTATAATAAAAGTAATAATAGAAAAATTAAACTGGTTGATAGGATATGTTTGTTAACCATAAATGAGGTCATTTGCATCGGTCAAAGCCTGAAATGATATAAACATCACATGAGAAGGATCACACAACAAATCCTATGATGAAGTCTTCATCGTTAAAAAATTGCGGTCGGATGTCATTCAGCTCTATTAGGTTTAATTTCCTATAATCAACTTGTCCTTCCTAATTGGCACCATCCAAGTTTGTAAAATAAGAATTACGTGAACACATGTTATGCTTTAAAAATAGGGTGAGTGAGAGTTATGACATTAAATAGTGTTTGAAACACTCTTTGACAAGCTTCTTATTGTGAACACCAAGGTATGAAGACCTAAATTAGATATCCATGCTTAAAAAATTCTAGGCCAAGATCACTTTATTCCTCATTCGGTATAAATAAATTCTCCAACCCACGTATAAATAACAAATTTATCACGAAATCTATTTTCACTCTTCCCCTTTATAAATGTTCTTTCGCTCTCCCCCTCTCAATCATCTGACACTCCCCTCTCTTTCACCAGCCTCTATCTCCAACTTGGCCACATCTGTCCCTCCTTCCTTGTCATCACCCTGTCTAACCAAAGCCTCCCTTGTGCCTCCTCCTGGACACTTCACCCTCAGATCGGTCTCGACATGCAACTAAGGCAAGTTCAAATTGTATGTAAGTGGTGGAAGAACAAAAAGGGTTTTTAAATTAATGGAGTAGTGCATATGTAAATGAGCATTCATATATTATTTGAAGGCATTGATGGTGGGAGCATGACATGGATATTTTTCATATTAGGGTGACCAGTCTACATGGTCATAAGTTTGTAGAGGCCCGTGTAATATTCAGGGATATAGAATATGTCATTTCTCTACTATGAACATAAAGGGAAAAAAAGATTGATTGAATACCTGGCAGTCTCAATTTGTTATGCAATAAATTGGACAGTCTCCTCTTCTACCAACTTGTTGACTGTTGAATATGTTACTTCTGGGAACAGAAAAGAATAGCATTAGAATGAAGACATTTTAGGAAAAAATATATAAATTCTTATGAATAAGTAATACAATCCAACTAATTCATAAATACACATATAATAAATTTGTAAAACCCAACATCAAACATCAGGGAGGGTATAATGCATGCAAAAATTTTGAGAATTTAAGAGACCCAACATCCATTAATTCATAAAGACCCATGAGAAATATGCTAAAAACAGTGACTAAATAGAGAGCGAAACAGTATTGGGAATTTGAACAATCAAGAATTAACCATGTGAAGTAATTACTTTGACATGAATGATTAGAGCGAAACGGTATTGGGAAGAATAACATTTGAACAATCAGGAATTAACCGTTCAAAGTAATTACTTTGACATGAATGATTAGATACATATTCAGTAATTCACTTACAGACTGGTTAGAGAAAAACTCAAATAACATACATGATCCTGTAGTGGGTGTTCTGCCATTTGATCGACTGTTATTTCTGTACTATGAGCATGACCAAAAAGAAAAAAATGATTAAATGAATACCTGGCAGTCCCAATATGTATGCAATAAATTCGAAGGACTCCTCTTCCACGAACTTCTCCACTGTTGAATATGTAATTTCTGGGAACACAAAAGAACAGCATTGGAACGAAGATATCTTGGAAAAAAAAGATATATGTTCTATTCAATAAGTAATAGCATCCAATTAATTCATAAATACAGAGCCCACATCAGACATTCACAAATTTACGAACTCCAAAAATAATTCTAGGGATTCTTGTTGGCCCCCAAAAAAAAAAAGGCAGTGGAACACCAACAACCAAATCCCACTAAATCCATAACAAAACCACCAAATCCATTCCATTCATATACACGGACCCCAAACAAAAAAATCTGTGTAAACCACACCAGAACATCCACAAATCTATGCATATGGAAAAATTAAGAATTTAAGAGTCAGGACACCAATTCATCCATAAAGACCCATGTAAAAGAACACTATCTAGAGAGCCAAATGGAATTGGGAACAAAAACCATTGAATAACCAAAAAGCAATTGTATGAAAGAAGACATCCACATCTGTTATTTGGTTTGGAGGAAAATTAAAAAACCCACCTTTGACAACGAAACGCACGTCCGTAGAGGGAGGAAAATGAAGAAGTTCTGCATCGTGGCGAAGACGATGAAGTTGTTTCTCAGAGGCAAAGGTGAAGGGTCGCTGCGTTCAAGGGCGCCGTTTCGGTGAGAGACGGTGAGGAAGGTTTTTTTTTGTTGAGGGTAGAAATATGGGCATTTCATTTTAATTAGATTTGAAATAATAGGGTAGTCATTTGATATGCGTGTGAATACCTTGAATAATTTGATATCATATGGGATGTAAGTGTAAAGGGATTGGAATGATTTACGGTCAAATAATTGATTGAATGAATGGACTGTCAAGGAATTTAAGTTATTGGGAGGGGTATATATGTCAAATGCCAGCAGGGATTGGATTTACGGTCAAATAATTGAGTGAATGAATGGACTCTCAAGGGATTTAAGGGATTGGGAGGGGCATATATGTCAAATGTCAGTTTTCTGGATTAAGAGCCTTTTATATAGTAATATAGATTATATATTCAAATTTTTAGAAAAGTATGCATTTCATTAAATGAGGTCTATGGTATTTACAAAAATATATATATAGGCGAACTATGTTTGAGACTGAAAATGGGATAGAGTGTAACATTTTCCCTAAAGCAAAACAAACTGCACACATCAACACATGAATCATAGTCAAAACTCCAAAACTGAAGCCCTTCTGTACATGTAAAAAAAAAAAAAAAAACTAAACAAACCAATACTAGTTGCGGAATCAGTTTCCCCTTCTATACATGTGATCAGGGGCATGAGCTTGTGACCTAAAACTTGATCAACAACTAAACGAAACACATTTTCAACCAATGAAAATAGGACATATTATCCTATCACTTTTGAACGGGTTTTAAAAGATGAGTTTTCATATTCATCTTTTAAAACCCGCTACTAAAACATTAAATTTTTGGTCGTATTTTGAGTTACTGAAACATTTCCCTTCAGACAGCCATGTAAGACGCGCACCCGACGGCGGGGATAGGATGAGGAACAATTGACTTCCTCCTTTTCTTCGCGCTCCTCAGAGGCTCCATCTTCTTCAGATCCTCTACACACTTCGCTTCTGCAATGCATTGAAACGACCTCGATTTTCCAGAGAAATACTTTGACAACCCTCTTCTAAAAAATTTAAAAAAAAATCAAAACAAATCATTAATCACATGAATCATCATAAAAAGACTTACTAGTAACTTGATTTAAAATTTAGCACTCGACATGGCTATAAAGAATAAAATAACTCGATCAGATCCCTCGATGAAAAGAGAATACCTCTACAACTTAGTTTGACATGAACTAATTATATTGCTAATTTAAACAAAATCAAAACAAATCATCAACAAAAGATATACTAGTAATTGATTAAAACATTTGCCTCAAATGTCAAGACTAAACCCAACATGATTATAAAGTTTAACCAATAATTGAACCAGGCTTTTTACTATTTATTTTCTTTGTTGTTAAATTTTCTCACCTATCAAGAAGAGAATAATCAAATTCAGTACCTTGATAAACGATATTATTAAACTATAGTTTTTTTAACTGTGATAATTAGAAATTAAAAAAAACCATTTTTTATGCTTCTGCACATTGAAATCTCACGAAACAAAACACACACTTCATTTCTAGTTTCTGTGAGTCCATGTCAAACATCATCAACACCAATTAGTGTTAATTGAAAAATCATACCAAATCATAAAAAAGCGACACCAGTGACTTGATTAAGAAAATTTTGCTATACTATTAAAGCTATGTTTGGGTGTAGATTTAGATAATTTATGAGTTTACAGGAAGCTGAGTTTTCTAACCCACATAAAAAAAAACCCAGCTTAATTGAAAGCCCATAAAAGCTTTCACTTTTAAATGCACCACCACAACATCTTTTAAAAAATCGATGGAGAGGATCATTCCCTGCAAACCCGTTTAAATGAGCAACTAAAAGGAAAAAGCGGTTTTCTAAGCCCACACCCAAATGCCCCTAAATAAATAAAAATGCCTGCAAAGTTTAACCCAATTAAACTAAAATTTAACCAATTTTTATAGGTAAGTGCTCTTTATTTTTTATTTTTCATTAAATCTTCTCCAACCAAAAGAAAAAAGGCCTGAACTCAGATCCTTGATGAAGAGTAGGTACCTCCTTAAGAGTTAATTATGCAGTAATTGAGCCAATTAAATCAAGTTTTCACCACTCAAAAAGGAAAACTTAGATTTCTATGCTTCTCGTCACTAGAGTCACACAAAACATGAACACATTTGATCATCTCTTTTGACTCTTCCCATTCTAAATAAAGACACCCCAAGTTCTTACTTTTGAGGGAGGTGAGTCCTCAGTGAGCCCATGCCGAAGATCTCCGACGATTCGTCGGTGTTATCCATGCCGCCGGAGTCCGGCACCACAAAATCCGATAGAGCCATTTTAGAGAGAGAGAGAGAGAGAGAGGAATGTATGGTGGGTTGGGAAGGTGAGGAGGGACAACTTTGGAAGTTGGTTTTATGTAGGAATGGCGGGAAACCGTTGAGAGAATGTTAACGGTCAAGAAATTGAGTCTATATTTGGGGATAAGTATCCATCAGACCATATCACACTTCAATGGATTTGAACAAACCAGGGGTCGAAAATGGTTGGCTCATTTTTAGCCCCAAAAATCACACTTGCAATCATTAAAAAAAAAATGATAGGTCTTAGTCATGTGTGCAATCCTCTCTGCAGCTTTCATCAATTTTTTTCTTTAAATGTAATACATCGTCCATTAAGTATATGTTATTATAAAAAGTAAAATATACACTGAGATATATTATTGTATTTAAAAATATAAAAAAAATTTCCTATAATGTATAATCATAATGCAGAATATACTATGATAGAGTGCATATTGCGATAAACAGTGTATAAGTTGTTAAGAGATTGTTTTAAACTGCAGATAAGACTGCAAACGAACTGAGTATATCAATGCTCTTAAAATAATTGAAGTTGTATGTCTGTACCTAACATTTTCCAAAATCAAATCCACAAAAACATTATCATCATCACATGAGGGGATGGATTAGGTCTTGGCTTTGGATTGTGACAAGCACATCCTTATCTAATAAAACATGCACATCTCTTCTTCTCTATGTGGTCTCTCACCCAATTATTTGTACTTAAGTCTTATCCAAAGCCTTGACACTTTTTTGGCACTTTTTGCACTTTTTCGTTGACCCCACACGCTCCCCCCCCCCCCCCCACTCCCTTTTAGCACCGTGATACCTTTTTTTTTGCACTTTTTGCACTTTATATTAAAGTCATTTTTATATTCTTAAAATCTAAATGCAGTTCTATACCTTATTAGTCATTTTTATTCATTCAAATGAGATATATATCATGTGTGAAATTTTCATTTTTCTCTCCAAACATTCGATATTAGAATATATATTTTATATTTTATAAAAGTACATATATTATTAGATGATGTATATGATTTTAAAAAAAAAATCACAACATGCATGAGCAGACTGCGTTTCGGACTCGAAATGGATTAAGTGTAATTTTTTTTTGATAATGTTAGATATAGGCTCAAATGCAGTCCTCACATGTTTTATTTTTTTAAAATAGTAAACATTATCTAATAAGTATATACTTGGATGAAAAATGTATATCATTTCATTTCGAATTGAATAGACTCATTTTTAACAAATGTAAAAAAAATAAAGTATGTATCTCATCTAAAGAGATATATACCTCGTTGGATGGAACTGTAAGAAAGACTATGTAAATATATAATAACTCCTTTTTTTATTTTGATACATAGAGACACTTACGTAGACACCGCATCATCTAACACAACATATGAAGTTTCTAGTATATCTTAATGCATTGAATTTAAGTATATATTTTATTTTTTTATGAAAGCACGTGCTTAACTAGACAAGTTATGATTTATTACAAAGTATGGATATTGTTCTAACATATTTTAGTTTTTTTTATAAGTATTATGTAAATATATGGGTGTGGGTAACCAGCCAATAAAAGAGCCTTTTTGTTCACATAAAGAGATCATGTAGAATCTAGCATTAGATCTCATCATGTCCCTCTCTTTGAAGACATATACTTTTATTTTGGTCCAAGGTATATATGCTCATTATCTAGATGGGCATGTCCATCTCCATCACCTAGGTTGGAGTATCCCTTTATATTATGTATAAGATGTCAATAAATTACCCCTTGTATATTATGTATAAAGTGACAATAAATATTGGTATCATCTACCTATGATACCAATTAAATGAAACCAATCAAAACTATAAAAAAAGAGGAGTCTTCTTATCAAATTATACTTTTTTTTACTACCTCATTCTTATTTCTTATTTGTTTAGATTATAGCCACAAAATATTCTGAAATTTTTCTAGGTCAAATTGTGAACTAAATATCTTAAGTTTAATTATTTAACATATTTTTCATAATTTACAAAACAATTTATCTTAATCGCCTTTGCGGCCACATAAAAGTTGTTACATGTATCTATCAAGTTAATTATCGGAATAGGTCTTGAAAAGAATTTAATTATATCCGCACCCAACTGTTGCCGAATATTTATTGTGCTCAAACTTTGTAACCATGGAAAGCCAAACACACCACAAAGTTTGGAAACCAAACACAGAATGAAAACATGCATGTACACTAGTCTGGATTAGGTTCCTAATCTACCTCATGATTTTTGGGATGAATTGACCTTGACTTGAGATTTTGACATATGCTTTTTAGAATTCAATGAAAATTTGGAACTGAACAAACGGATTAGTGACGTCTCATAAACTAATTTTTTTTTGGGGGGGTGAAATTAATTCTGGATATAAGTCACTTAAACATTTGAAAATATTTTTAGATAAGTCTGTCAATTGAACGGATACAAATCAGATAGGCCCATATCTAAAAAAATATATGTATTCAATATCCGATGGATATTGAAAATAAATATCCATATTCAATTTGAAAATCCGGATTCAAATACGGATTATTATCCGAAAATTCATAATGAATATAGAATGATTAAAATATTCAAATATCAATTATACGAAAATAAAAATCATATAGCTAATATTTAAAATATTTAAAAATGTAATAATACCTAATATAAAACATAAAATTTCAAGTATATACATAAAACATTATATGTTTTAGAGTAAAAATAAAAATAAAATTCATAATAATCCTAAAAATAAAAATATATAGTTAAATAAATAATATAATAATAATATTTTTGGACATGTATATATTTCGGGACGGATACAAGAATATTCGTATCAAATCTGAAAATTTTCGGATATGGATACAAATTTTTCAGATATCGTATATTTTTTGAATTTTCAGATATGGATTCGGATCAAATACGGATATTTTTTTGAATAATTAATAGGCTTATTTTTAAGTCCCTAGACCCCATTGTCTTTTATTTATAGGTCCTTTTGAGTAACAATCGTGAAGTCCACCGTTTAACATTTTCATTTTTACCCCTCATTCACTTACTGTATACACTATTAACATGTCTAGACATATTGTTAATAAGTCTGAGTACATTGTTAACAAGTCTAGATATATTGTTAAGACAGGAGGGAGAGAGTAGCAACTGACAAGATAGAGCGAGAGTCACTGGAGGGAGGAGGTGACGGGAGAGGGGTGACGAAAGGTTGTGCATGGAGGGGATGGGCTGCCATTGAGGTGAATAATAGATGACGGTATGGGCAAGAGTGAAAAAAATGGGTCAGAGACAAACCCTCCATTGGATGGAAGGACGATCTAAAAATAATGCCTCAACCACCTGCGGACCTAAAAATAAGTTTAAATGTTATATAGACCTAAAATACTTCAGATGTACCCGGAAGATCCACCCCCTCTTTTTTTGTTGGAGGTAAACTCATAAACTTATGTTTATATATTCAACCTAAATGAAAGCAATCACATCATGAAATGCATTTCTGCTTGTAGTCACACAGGCACCCAGACAATTCATCAAAACAATCAAACCATGAAGTTTATCAACAAAAAAATAAAATAAATCAAACCATGGATAATCGATCATCTTATCCAAATCGTGTGTCACCAAATTTACATATATACATACTCATAAATGGAGCTTTCTGACGAAGCCAGATCTCATAAACTCTATAGTTTATCTCAGTCTTTTTTTTAATCATTTAAAATTTAAATTTTTTTAAAAATGACTTTCACAATGTTTTATGCGATCTGAGGACCCAAGTCGGTCTGTCCCAAACAGTTCATCAAAACAGCCAAACCATCCGATTAGAATCGTGTGGTACAAATTTAGGGACCAGAAATGGAACCTTTTGCGAAGGCCCTTAGTTGATTTCGGCCGTTCATTTTTAATCAAATCCAATCAGATCTCGCAAAGTTCATGCGAGTCCAACTGTCCAACTCACCCTCCGAAACAACAAGAGGACCTCCAATGTAAGTCTGTCAATCGGACGGATACAGATCGGATATGTCCATATCCATATCCGTATTCAATATCCAACGGATATTGAAAGTAAGTATCTATATTCAATCCGAATTCGAATACAGATAATTATCCGAAATGTTCGAAAATTCAAAATGAATATGGAATGATTGAAATATTCGAAGATTTAATATCCAAAAATAAAAAATATATATATAATATTTGAAATATGTAAAAATAATAATAATTACCTAGTATAAAACATAAAATTATAAATATATACATAAAATATTACATGCTTTGGAGTAAAAATGAAAATAAAAACTCATATTAATCATAAAAAAAAAAATATATAATTAATTAAATAATAATATAATAATATTTTCGGATATAAATGTTTTTCGATGTAAGCATATTCTTATCTGATCTGAAAATTTTTAATAATTTTTTTTTGAATAATATTGAATATTTTTAAGATTTTTTAATATAAATTCAGATCGAATATGAATATGTTTTTAAATAATTCACTGGTTTACTCCAACGCCTCTCTCCGCACTGCCTTTCTCCGCACTCAGACATCCAACCGTTCATCTCAACCGTCCGTTCTTAAATAAAATCCTAATAAGATCTCTCGAAATTAATGCGAGGCGATCCAGCTGTCCAACTCACCCTCTCGAAAAAAACAAAAGGACCTCCTCCAAATTTTCTGCGAATCCCAAGACCGTCTGATCAGAATCGGGCGGTTCAAATTAGATGATCGTAATTGGCAACTTTTGATGAAGTCAGTTCTAATAAACTGCTTATTTCATCTCAACCGTTCGTTCTAAATCAGATCCAATCTGATCTCTCGAAATAAATGCGAGGGGAGTCCAACTGTTCGACTCACCCTCTCGAAACAACAAAAGGAGCTCCTTCAACGGGTCTCATTTCGCTCCATATATCAAGACATGAGCGGATGATCTCTTTATGCTATTTCACAATCTTCATTTCGATCGATCACCTTCTGATTCTCCACAGAGAGAGCAACAGCAAAATGGAAGAGATTCCAAATTCGGCCCCAAAACGAAGTCCTAATCCGGTGAGTCCTCCCGCCGATCCGTCCTCTACCTCTGTTTTATCTCCTCAAATCGCCACATATTCACGCTTTTTTCATCCAGGACCGAAGCTCCTAAACTGGTCTCTCTATTGAAGGAGATGAAGAACGGCTTGGACGACCTAAACATCGCATTCGTTTAGTCTCCTCCAACCGATCAATTGGCTCCGATTTCTACGCGAGGTGACTATTTCTCGTCAATTAGGGTTCCTTATTTTCAGTTCTTCATGGAATTCTCGGTTAGTCTTTTGATTTATTTTGGTTTTCTCGTCAATTAGGGTTCCTTAATTTCTAAGCGAATGCAACATGTACTGGTTTGGTTGAATTCTAAGTGGCATTTCGGTTCAGAGCATCTCTTCCATGTCTCTTCCCTCCCAGCCATCCATTCTCATCATCCGATAGACTCTGATCCACCTCCATTATTGATAATGGTAACGCCCATTGATTACATTTTCATTAAACCAATCTTTATATTGATACACATAGTTTTGACCGTGAGACGCTACACTGCTGAACAAATTACATAATAGTTGCTAATCTTCACATCTGATGTTCGTATATGTTCGAATTATTCAAAATCGTGGTGATATCTGATAATGGTGTACTGATTGTTAAATTTCATGATCTGGAGATGTAATTCTCACATTGGAAAGAATTCTCCATGCAAACTGAGTAGCATCTGCACTAAGTGTTTGTGTTAATCGGATTTAATGTTTGGGGGAGGTCTAACCTTTCTTGCTTATTAGATTTCTTTAAAAAAATTAAAATCTATGCCGTGGTGATGGTTTAGTCATTCAGTTGTTCTAATGAATATATTATTATCCCGTTGTCCTAGTATTAAGGTTTGTGCATCTTTAAACCCTTCAATTGATGTCATTGTTGACCAATATAACAGAGGATTGGGTCTTCCTGATGTCATCTGATCGCTGCCTAGAGGCAAATATTTGAGTAGGCTCTCATACTTGTCTGGTTGAATAAATATCTACTCTATCGAAATATTAAAATCTCTCAACAGACAACCTCTGTCCAAAAGTAAGAGGAGTCTCAAGATGTGATCTCGAGATCTATGTATCAGGATACTAGATCTCTGATCAGTGAATATTTTTATAGCTGCAGAAGCCATGTCCAAATTTTATTGAGATTTGTAGTTTTGAGGAAATATATATAATTTTATAATGATATACTGGATTCAGATTATTCCAGAGTTGGATACCTTACAGATTTCCCATGCTGATAAAAAAATTGTATGCAGTCCTGTTACTGAAAAGGATCTTCATGAGGCAGTCTTCTCTATTAGGGCAGATAAAAGCCCTGGACCTGATGGGTTTTGGGGCTTTGTCATTCTTGCTGGGATATCATTAAAGATATTTTGGTGGCTGTTATTTTTTTTCAAGCTGGGGAAACTTCCAAAACTTCAGCACATTTTACATCTATTATACCCAAGATTAACCACTCCAGTTCTTTTGCTGATTTCAGACCTATATCTTTATGCTATATTCTTTATAAGATCATCTATAAAATCCTTTCGAGCAGGCTTCAAAAAATCATCCCCAAATTGGTTAGTCTGAACCAGGCTGCATTTATTAAGGGCAAGAAAATTTCTGATAATATTCTACAGGCTCATGAGTTAATTAAAGGGTTTCACACCCATAACATGGTTGGCAAAGTTTATATAAAGTTGGATTTGAAAAAAGCTTTGATACTATTGACAGAGCCTATATTTTGTAAGTTCTTCAATTCATGGGATTATCTCCTTACTGGATCAGTTCGTCACTGAATGTATCAAAATGCCTAGTTTTCTGTATTACTCAAGGGCTCTCCTCAAGATTTTCTGTATTTCTAGGATCGTATCATAAATACATACTAATCAGCCTTGGCAAAAGAAACTTTCACCTCTAAGTGCGTGCTTGAGATCGTGGCATAAATTTATAAAGGGCCCTAGTCTAGGATATAGACCTGACTCATGTTTTGAAAGATCTGAGAATTCATACCCTGATTTTGATTAACTGTTGTTTTATAATTATATTACTATATTTATTCGTGCCTTACAAAGTTACAATTCTATATATGAGAGGTTACTGTAGTAGTGATCCATTCACTGAGAGTCAGCTTAACCGCATCATTGATATTTTCAAAGTAGTGCAAATCGGATGTGCGGGCATAGATTTCTAGCTGTTGTGGTGAGGCCCACAATTCAGTAGTAGTTTTTATTTATTTAGGCAAATGCTTCTAATATTATGTCCATATGATTATTTACATAGATCAACGTGTTATATATTATAAATAATGAAAGGAGTAAAAATTCAAATTCAATGACTAAACAAATGGATATTAAATAAAATGTTACTTATATCCATACAGGTACCCTGAAATATGGTTATGATTGTAGCATACAATCTGAACAATGAATGACATTTTTAGCACACCATTCAACAAGTTCAAAATTGTCCATATCTTTCTAGTTATTCGAAATGGATGAGATATTAGAAATGCATGCAGATCCTTAAGTTCGAATTTAGGAATGATATAGGAGGAGATGCAAAGAAAAATTTTACAAATGCAAAACACCTCTACATTTGCATATGGAGTAGAAGTTCGTAATTGATACGACTTATTTATTATGTCAATATCTCTACATATACAACTCACAAAAGGTAGCAATACCTTACTAAATACTCCAAACAGATAAGATAAAATTATTTATTACCTGGATAATGAATTAGGGTCCCTGTTAGACAGTACAGCCTTCTTGACTTCATCCCGGAGTACTAGGGGGGATGTTGCCAGATGCAAATTGTACAAGGATACAAAGTATTTATCAAAAGCAAGGCACTTAGTGTCTTTAGCATCATCTAACCACAATCCACTTAGACCAAAAAGAGCATTAAAATAGCCTGAGGGAACTTTCCCTTGTACTGAAGATTTCTGATTGAGCAACTCTGACATCTACAAACAGGAAGAAAGATATAAGAAAAAATGATGTTTAAATACTAAATTGGGTAACTAGAAAAGATAGAATTAATGTAACTATTTGAAATTTGGATAAAACCAAGTACATTCTCTAACCAAGTTTGCAAAGATGCATCAAAGAGATTATGCTATAATTATGTTATCTCCATGATGGATTTCAAGATAAGAGGAAGCGAAATAAATCTGCACTGTGGTTTGTAACTTTAAACAATTCTGTATATGAATGTGAACTTCAACTCTATGGATCAGCTTTGGGAGGCAGGAAAAAAAACACACGAGGGGAGATGAAAGCATATATGCCAAAGCTTCATTCTGGCATGTGTAGAACTGTGTGGTCAACCAGGAAAAATGTGGTTTTTAAGAACATTATCCATACTTCAAATATATGTGGGAGTTTGTGCAGAGGCTTCTCAAGGACTGAGCTTCACATTGTGCAGGTGCTTTGAATGTGAGGTCTGAAGAAGATAATTTGCTGATTGGTATCTAGGGGAGAGATGATAGATTATCTAAGCCATATGAAGTAGATTTCTCTTCTACCGAATGTCTTCTTTTATGTGTACTTTTCACTCTTCCTCCTTATTTGGAATTGTACCCAAATATCAATAAAATTTTGGAATAGGATTTCTAACCAAATTCTTAAAAAAAAACAGATTTACTTCATAGTTGACAGACTTATATACAAAGTTCATTTATTAGATGATGCCCCATTGACAGTGACTATACCTTTCCTCCACTGATGTATGTCCTCTGCAAATTAGAAAGCTAAACAAATTGGGTGGTGGGATATTCCAATATCGAGTTATCTGAGTCTACATTCATTTGAGAGTTGGTCTTGGTCTCATGAGTCGTGATCAAGTTGGCTTATTGTGGCATGGAAAATGGGTGCATCTGTTCCTCAATTGAGAGGATCTCATACATCATATATTCTAAAAGGTGCTTATTCTCATTGACATTTGTCCAGAAGCCTCTATAAGGAGTATGCCTTGTATGGGTTAAGATTTCATTTTTTAAGAATTAATTATAGGATGATGCAACATTGAACCATGAGCAAACATATGTATTATTTGATTTCATTGAGATAGTCATGAAAAGATCTTGCAAAGGATGATTAGTTGCTTGTATACATATCTGAGTATGGGAATCTCCAACCACTTTTTGACACAATTACATGTAAAAACAATAATGATAGTCTTTTGGGATATCTTCTACCACCACTACTATTATTACCATCCATTGTTATCCAACGTATGCACACAAAAAGGACTGTTGACACTTCTTATCCATTTGATTGTAATTCAGTTTTTGTCTTTGGTTTTTCTTGCAAATGAGTATATTGAAGAGGAGCTACATATACTAACCTGATCTTTTGTTTGCTAAATAAATTTCAGCATCTACATCATCAGTTGCAATGGAGGATAAGACTTCTTATGTAAGTTACACCTGATAAACCTCAAAGTGACATTCTCCACAGAGAGAGCAACAACAACAATGGAAGAGATTCCGAATTCGGCCCCAAAACGAAGTCCTAATCAGGTGAGTCCTCCCGCCGATCCGACCTCTACCTCTGTTTTATCTCCTCAAATTGCCTCATATTCACGCTTTTTCCATCCAGGGCCGAAGCTCCTAAACTGGTTTCTCTATTGAAGGAGATGAAGAACGGATTGGACGTCCTAAACATCGCATTCGTTTAGTCTCCTCCAACCAATCGATTGGCTCCGATTTCTATGCGAGGTGACTATTTCTCGTCAATTAGGGTTCCTTATTTTCAGTTCTTCATGGAATTCTCGATCAGTCTTTTGATTTGTTTTTGTTTTCTCGTCAATTAGGGTTCCTTAATTTCTAAGTGAATGCAACATGTACTGGTTTGGTTGAATTCTAAGTGGCATTTCGGTTAAGAGCATCTCTTCCATGTCTCTTCCCTCCCAGCCGTCCATTCTCATCATCCAATAGACTTTGATCCACCTCCATTATTGATAATGGTAACGCTTATTGATTACATTTTCATTAAACCAATAATTATATTGATGCACATTGGGCTTGTTTTTGTTACATCTGTTTAACAACAGGAGGAGACAATGTTGGTGCTGCCATGGCTAGAGCCGCTAAGACATTCTTCACCGTATGTCTCGCCCATGGTGACCCGACGCGAAGCGAATGCAACATGGAGTTCTCGGTCAGTCTTTTGATTTGTTTTCTTGTTTTTAGTGACATAGTTTTGACCGTGAGATGCTATGGTCCCGAACAAATCACATAATAGTTGCTAATCTTCACATCTAGTGTTTGTATATGTTCGAATTATTCAAAATCATGATCATATAATTGGTGCAGGGTTCCATTGATTATAACAACGCATCTTTCAGAGAGATATTGGATCAATGTTTGGAAACATGAATGGGATGTCGAGCGCTGATCCTTTCATCAGGTAATACTCAAGTAATATACTATATAAACTTATGGTGCAATAGCTGTTCTCTAAATTAGAGACATAATCACCACATGCATTGGAGACATACTCCCCCAAGAATCTGAAACATATCGAAGAATTCAAAAAATACACCGCCCCCCATGAATCCGAGATATACCCTACCACAAATCCGAGACACCTTACAATAAATCTGAGACATGCGCCCCCATAAATCTGAGACCATACTCCCTCATTATATCCCATGAATCTCAAACATACCCCCCCATAAATTCGAGATCATGAATCCAAGAACCTGAATCTAAGTTATACTCGCTCATAAATCTGAGACATACCCATGAATTCGAGACATACACCAATGAATCTAGACATACCCCCCAAGTTTCCTAGACATACCCCACAAGTACCCTAGGCATACCCTCATGATTCTGAGATCCTGAATTCGAGACATACCCCCCAAGTATTTGCGACATACCCATGAATCCGAGACATTCTCCACATGAATCTGAGACATACCCTACAATGAATTTGAGATATACTCTCCCCATGAATCCAAGACCATACTCCCCCCATATTCCTCATATGAATCTAACATACCCTTGAAAGCGAGACATCCCCCCCCCCCCCCAATCCGAGACATACTCCCCCGTGAATCTGAGAAATATCATGAATTCGAGATCATAACCCCCATTAATAGTATAAATACTCCCTCATGAATTTGAGACACCCCCCGCATTAATACCCCCTAAGAATCCGAGATATACCCATTAATTGTGACATACTCCCCCGATGAATTCGTAGCACTCCCCCATAATTGAGACCATGATGCGAGACATACCCCCATGAATCCGAAATATACACCCATGAATCCTAGATATATTATCCAATGAATTTGAGATCATACTCCATCATGAATCTGAGTCATACTCTCCCATGAATTGAAGACATACTCCCTTATGAATCCGACACCATACTCCCCCGTCAAATTGAAATATACTACATTTGAATCCGAGACATACCCCCAAGTTCTGAGACATACTCCCTAATGAATCTAAAACATTCTCCCCCCATAAATCAGATACATACTCCAATATTAATCTGAGACCATGAATCCAAGATACAAGTTCTGAGACATACTCCTAATGAATCTAAAACATTCTCCCCCATAAATCAGATACATACTCCAATATTAATCTGAGACCATGAATCCAAGACATTACCTCCCATGAATATGAGACATACCCTCCAAGTATCCGAGACGTACTCCCTTCTGAATATGAGACCATACTCATGAATCTGAGACATATCCCCCATGAATCTGAAACATACGCATGAATCGGAGACATACTCCCCCCACGAATTGGAGAAATACTCCCCTATGAATTCGAGACATACCATTGAATCACTGTACTCATGAGTCCGATTTGTACTCCGCCATGAATCCGGGACATACCCCCCATGAATCTACAACATACCCATTAATCAGAGAATTACTCATGAATCCTAGACGATACCCCCCCATTAATCCTACACATACTCCCCCATGAATCTGAGATATACCCCCCTTGAATCTGAGACGATACCCCCCATAAATCTCAACATACCCCCCACTGAATCCGAGATCATGAATCTAAGAACTTGAATTCGAGACTGTACTTCTCATGAATCCAATACATGCTCCGCCATGAATCTGAGACATACCACCTAAGAATCTATGACATACCCATGAATCGGAGACATGCCCCCCCCCCCCCCCCCCATAAAGCGGAGACATACTACCCCATGAATCTGTGACCATACGCCCATCAGTCTTACAGATTCTCCCCCATGAATCTGAGACATACCCCTCATGAATCTGAGGCATACCCCCTATGAATGTGAGACATACCCATGAATATGTTGACATAATCTCCCCATGAATATGAGACACTCCCCCATGAATGAGGCCATGAATGCGAGACATACCCTATAAATCCGAGACATACACCCACGAATCCTAGACATACCTCTTATGAATCTGAGACATAGTATCCCATGAATCCAAGATCATACTCATGAATCCGAGCCATATTATCTCATGAATAGGAGACATACACCCCTACGAATCTGTGACCATACTCCCCCATGCATCTAAGACATACTCCCCCCATGAATCTGATACATACTCCCCTCATGAATCAGAGACATACAACCCATGAATCCTAGACAAACTCCCCATGAATCTGAGACCATGAATTCAAGACATACTCTCACATGAATTTGAGACATACCCACCATGAATCTAAAACATACCATGAATCTGAGACATACCTACCACGAATGAGAAACACACCCAAGAATCCGAGACATACACCCCCCATGAATCTGAGGCATACCCTACAATGAATCCAAGACATTCCCCCATGAATCTGAGACCATACTCTGCCATATTCCCTCCCATGAATCTCGGATATACCCCCCCTGAATCGGAGATCATGAACCCAAGACCCTGAATCTGAGATCATACTCCACCATGAATCCAAGACCATGAATATGAGATATACTCCCCCATTAATTCGAGACATACCCCCATGAATGTGTAACATACCCATGAATCTGAGACAAACCCCCATGAATAAGAGAAATACTCTATCATGAATTCGAGACATATTCCCCCATGAAACCCCGAGACATACTCTTCAAGAATCTAAAGCATACCCATGAATCCGAGACAATACTCCTCCCATGAATCGGAGACATACTCCCTCATGAATCGTGGACATATGCCCCATTACTCCAATGCATACCCCTCATGAATTTGATACATACTACCCCCCACTAATCGGAGACATGCTCCCCCATTAATCGGAGACTATACTGCCCCATAATCCACCACATGAATCCGAGATCATACTCCTCCATCCTACCCCATGAAACCGAAACATATCCTATAATGAATTGGAAACATACTCCCACCTATGTATCCGGGACATACTCCCTCATGAATACGAGACATACCCTCCATGAATCCAAGACCATACTCCCCATTAATCTGAGACACAACCCCCCCCCCCCCCCCCCAATCCAAGACATACTATCTCATGAATACGAGACATACCCCAATGAATCTAGACATACCCCCCAAGTTTCCTAGACGTACCCCCAAGTACCCTAGGCATACCATGAATCCACGGCATACCCTCATTAATCCTAGACCATGAATCTAATCCATACTCCCAGATGAATTTGAGACATACACCCCAAGTAATTGAGACATACCCATGAATCCGAGACATCCCCCCCATGAATCTGAAACATACCTTACAATAAAATCGAGAGATACTCCCCCCCATGAATCCGAGACATACCCCTCATGAAATCTGAAACATATTCTCCCCCATGAATCCAAGACCATACTCCCCCATATTCCCTCCCATGAATCTCATACATACTCAATAATCCGGGACATACTCTCAAATGAATCTGAGATCTTGAATCCGAGACCCTAAATCTTAGACTGTACACCCACATGAATCCTAGACATTCCTCCCTATGAATCTGAAACCATGAATCCAAGACATTTCCCCATGAATCTGTAACATATCCTTGAATGCGAGACATACCCCACCATGAATCGGAGACATACTCCCCAATGAATATGAGACATACCATGTATTCGAGACCATACCCCCATCAATCCTATAGGTACTCCCTCGTGAATCTATGAAATACCTTGCATTAATACGTGACATACCACCCCATGAATCCGAGACATACCCCCTAATAATGCGAGCCTTAGAATCCAAAACCTCCCCATGAATCTATGTCATACTCCCCCATGAATCTGAGACCATGAATGTGAGACATATCCTCCCATGAATCCGAGACATACACCCACGAATCCTAAATATACTACCCCGTGAATTCGAGATCATACTACGCTATACCCTCTCATGAATCTGAGTCATACTCTCCCATGAATCAGGTACTCCCTTATGGATCCGAGATTATACCCCCCCCCCATGAATCCAAAATAAGTACCTCCTTTGAATCCGTAACATACCCCCCAATTGTCCGAGACATACCCCCCCCCCCCCCAATAAAACTGAAGTATACTCCCCCATCAATTTGAGACTTTGAATCCGAGACATTTCCCTATGAATCCAAGACATTGCCCCCCATGAATACGAGACATACCCCCCAAGTATCGAAACATATAACGAATCCGAAACATCCTCCTAAATGACACTATACTCTCCACATAAATCCAACACATATACCCCGTGAATCTGAAACATACGCATGAATCGGAGACATACTCTCCCCACGAATCGGATAAATACTCCCCTATGAATTCGATACATACTCGCTCTTTAATACGAATTCATACTCCCTCATCAATCCTTGGCATACCCCATACCCCCCATAAATCTGAAACATACGCATGAATCGGAGATATACTCATCCCATGAATTTGAAACATACTTCCCCCTCGAATTTTATACTCACCCATACTTCTCCCATGAATCCAAGATATATCATACAATGAATCCGTGACATACTCCTCCATGATTCCAAGACATACTCCCCTATAAATTCGAGACCACACACCCCCATGTTACCTCCCATGAATCTCAGACATACCCCCTACTGGATCCGAGATCTTGAATCCGAGAACCTGAATCCGAGACTGTACTCATGAATCTGATACCGTGAATCCGATACATGCTCTGACATGAATCTGAGACATATCCCCCATGAAACTATAACATACCCATGCATTGGAGACATACTCCCTCACAAATCCAAGACAATACCCCTCCAGCCCCATTAATCCTACACATATTCCCCCATGAAGCCGAGACGATACCCCCCATGAATCTCATACATATCCCCCACTGAATCTGAGATCATGAATCTGAGACCGTACTCATGAATCTGATACCATGAATCTGATACATACTCTGCCATGAATCCAAAACATGCCCCCCATGAATCTAAAACATACCCATGAATCAGAGACATACCCCCAATGAATCCGAGACATACCGCCCATGAATCTCTAACATAACCATGAATCAAAGGCATACTCCCTCAAAAATTCAAGATGATAACTCCCCATTAATCCTACACATACTCCCCAATGAATCAGAGACATGCCCCTATGAATCCGTGACATATCCCCATGAATTCGTGACCATACCCCACATTAATTTTTGACGTGCCCCCTTATGAATCTAAGACGTGCTCCCCCATGAATTCGAGATCATACCACCCCTCATTAATCCAAGACATACCCTACCATGAATACGAGACATACCCTACAATGAATCTAAGTCCATATTTCCCCATGAATCCTAGACCATACTCCCCTATATTTCCCCCTGTGAATCCGAGATATAACCCCCATGAATCCTTGACATACTCCTCTATGAATCCGAGATCATGAATCCAAGACCATACTCCCCTAAGAATCAAACCATGAATTTGCGACATTACTCTCCCATGAATGTGAGACATCCCCCCATTAATTGGAGACTTACCTCCCATGGAACTTGAGACATACTCCCCCCAATGAATTCGTGACATTCCCAGATTCATGATCTCGGATTCTTGGGGGAGTATGGTATCTGATTCTTGGGAGAGTATGTTTCGGATTCAAGGGGGACACCCATGAATCCCAGACATACCCCATGAATCCTAAACATACCCACCCATGAATCCAAGACATACTCCCTCATGTAACTGAGACATAGCCATGAATTCAAGACATGCCCCAATGAATCCCAGACATGCTCTGCCAGGAATCCAAGACCATTAATATGAGGCTGTACCCCCCATGAATCTGAGACCATGAATCCTAGACATACACCCCCATGAATCCGTGACATACTCCCCCATCAATTCGAGATCAATTTGAGACCATACTCCCCCCATACTCCCCCATGAATCTGAGACCATGCTCCCCCATCCTCTCCCCCATGAATTTGAGCCATACCCTACAACGAATTCGAGGCATACTCCCCCATGAATTGAGACCATATTCCCCCAATTCCCCCTCATGAATCTATGACATAAACCCCATGAATTTGAGACATACTCCATCAAGAATTCGAGACCATGAATACGATACTATACCCACCCATGAATCTGAGACCATGAATCCTAGACATACTCCCCCCATGAATCCGAGACGTATTCTCCCATGAATTTGAGACCATACTCCTCCAATTTCTCTCCATAAATTTGAGACATACTCCAAGAATCCGAGATCATAAATCTGAGACCGTACTCCCACATGAATCTGAGGCACTCCCCCATGTATCCGAGACCATACACCCCCATATACACCCCCCTCCCCATAAATTCGAGACAAACCCCCCATGAATCCGAGATCATGAATTCGAAACCATACTTCTCCATGGATCAGACCATGAATAGGAGACTATTACTCCCCCATACAACCCCCCCCCCCTGATGAATTCGAAACATACCCATAAATCCGAGACATGCTCTCCCCATGAATCCTAGACATACTCCCACTCCCCCATGAGTCAGAGACCATGAATCTGAGACCATACTCCCCTATGCATCTGAGACATACTCCCTCATGAATCTGAGACCATACTCCCCCTTAAATCAGAGAGATCACACTCTCCCATGAATCTGAGACATACTCCCCTCATGAATTCAAGACACACTCTCCCATTAATCCAAAGCCATGAATCCAAGACATACTCTCCTATGAATCTAAGACCATGAATCCGAGACATACTTTCCCGTGATTCCGAGACCATGAATCCAAAATCATACTCCCCAATGAATCTGAGACACCCCCCCCCCCCCATGAATTCGAGATATACATATACCCCCCCTTTGACTTCTAGACATCCATGAGTCCTGATTGATGGGGGGGATATGTCTCGGATTCAAGGGGGGAGAATTTCTCGGATTTATGGGGCAGTATATCTTGGATTCATGGGTATATCTCGAATTCATGCGGGTGTATGTCTTGGATTTATTTGGAGAAGTATGAATTCGAGACTTCCCCCTTGAATCCAATACATACTCCCATGAATCCGAGACTATCAAACTGAGACCATACTCCCCCATGAATCCGAGACATTCTCCTCCCATGAATTTGAGACATTCTTCTCCATGAATCTGAAACCATGAATCCAAGGCGTACTCCCCCTTGAATTAGAGACAATGAATCCGAGACATCACTCCCCCATGAATCCGACACGTACTCCCTCATGAGTCTAAGACATACTCCCCCCCCCCCCCCCCCCCCCCCCATGAATTCGAGACATACTATCTCTTGAATCTGAAACCATGAATCTGAGACATACTCCCCCATGAATTTGAGGCCATGAATCTGAGACATACTTCCCCTTGAATAAGAGACAATGAATCGAAGACCACACTCCCCCATGAATTTGAGACACTCTCCCATGAATCTAAAACCACGAATCTGAGACATACTCTCCCATGAATTGGAGATCATAAATCCAACACACTCTCCTAGGAGTCTGGGGCATGTTGCCCCATGAATATGAGACATACCCCCTTTGAATCCGAGACATACCCATAATTCCTTATTCAAGAGGGTGTGTCTCGGATTCATGGGGGGTATGTCTCGGATTCCTAGGGGTGTATATCTTGTATTCATGGAGAAGTATGCCTCGGATTCATTGGGGGACCCCCCCAATGAATACGAAACAACGAATCTGAGACAATTTCTCTGCTGGAGTCTGAGACCATGAATCCAAATCATACTCCCCCACAAATCTGAGACATACCCCATTAATCTGAGACATAACCCCCCTTTGAATAAGAGACATACCCATAATTCCTTATTTATTGGGGGAATGTAAAATTCAGGGGGGATATGGTCTCAGATGCATGGGTATATCTTCGATTCTTGGGGGTGTATGCCTCGAATTCATGGAGGAGTATGTCTCAGATTCATGGGGGAGTATGGTCTCCTCCATGAATTCAATATATACACCCCCAAGAATTCAAGACCATACTCCCTCATGAATCCGAGACATACTCCCCCCCTGAATCCGATACATATCCCCCACCCTCGTGAATCCGAGACATACTCCTCCCATGAATCCAATAAATACCCCCCCCCCCCCTCCCTCTTGAATCCTAGACATACCGACCCTTGAATCCGAGACAAACTCACCCATGAATGAGTGACATACTTCCCCATAAATTCGATATTGTACCTTGAATCCAAGACTTGCCTTGTGAGACCATATTCCTCCATGAATGCAAGAATTAATCCCCCCACAATTCTAAGACAAACTCCCCCATGAATCCGTGACATACTCCCGTATGAATCCGATAAATATTCCGTCATGAGCCGAGACCATACCCCCTCATCAATCCTAGACAGATAGACAGAACCCCCATGAATATGTGACATACCCTCCTCCCCTCCCCATTAGGCCTGTCAACGGGTTGGGTCGGGACCCGACCCTTTTGATTGTCGGGTTCTTCAGGTTGGGTCGGGTCGACCCATTAACATGCCTAGGTCAGATTGAGGTCGATGAACTTCTTAAAGACCGACAATGGCTTCATTTGTTTTGTTTTTCTACTAGAGTCTAGCGTACACTATTTTGATTTTTTAATGTTTTATGAGAGAACATTTGGAATACGGTTTAGATTATTATACTTTTATGTGAAACCAAAAGGTTGTAAAAATATCTCAAATGCTTAAAATTTTAAATGATTATTCAGTATTTAGTTATGAAGGTTGGGTTGAATCATGGGTGTTGGGTTGGATCATAAATAAAAAAATTACATAGTATTTGGGTTGAGTCAATCGGGTCCATCAGATCCATAGGATCGGGTCAGAGTGGACCCAGACCCGACCCGTTTTGATTGTTGGGTCCTTTGTGTCGGGTATTTACGTCTTTTATCGGGTCGGGTCTGGGTCGACCCGTGACCCGTTGATAGGCCTACTCCCCATGAATTCAAAACGTACCATGAATCCGAGACCATGCTCCCCCATCAATACTAAGCATACCCCCCCTCCCCCCATGAATGAATCCGAGACATACCCACGAATCCATGACATACTCCCCCCCCCCCCCCCCCGGAATACTAGACCATTTATGCGAGACATACTCCCCTCATGAATCCGAAACATTTTCCCCATAATAAATATGATACCGTGAATACGAGACCCTGAATCCGAGACCATACTCACCCATGATTCCGAGAAATACTCTCCCTTTAATCCAAGACCATTAGGCTGAGACATACCTCCCATGGATCTGAAACATACCCATGAATCAGAGACATATCCCCCCCCCCCCAATGAAAACGAGACATACTCCCCTATGAACTGAGACATAGTCTCCTATGAATCCGAGACCATACATCCCATCAATCCTAGACATACTCCCCCCATGAATCTGTGACATATACCCCCCAAGAATTCGAGACATCCCTATGAATCCGACACATACTCCCCCCTTCAATCCGAGACCTTGAATACGAGACATACTATCTCCATGAATCCAAGACATACTCCACCCACGAATCCTGGACATACATCCCATGAATCTGGACATACCTCCCCTGAATCCGAGACCATACTCCGCCATAATCCCCCCCATGAATTCAAGACATACCCTACCACGAATCTGAGACCCGCTAATTTGATTCGAGACATACCCCCCCCCCCCCTTAATCCGAGACATACTCCCCCGTGAATCCGAAACCATACTCGCCCATGATTCCAAGAAATACTCCCCCTTGAATCTGAGACCATGAATTCAAGACACGCCCCCCATGAATACGAAGCACAGCCACGAATCTGAAACATACTCCCCCCACGAATTGGAGACATACCCCCCAATGAATATGAGACATACCCCCAATGAATCCGTGACATAGTCCCCTATGAATCCGAGAAATACCATGAATCTTAGACCATACATCCCATCAGTCCTAGATGGTTGTAACTGTTGATGATGTTGGTGATACTATTTCAGTAGAGTGTAGACAGAGGCAATCAGTTTACTTACAATCTTTATATGAAAATATATTGAGATGTCTCGGTTGGATATCTATCATGATATGTGGATACACATTATGCTTATTGATCTAGAATGTTTGGTTGGAAACCAAAATGTGCACAATTGATTCATTTTATCCACATTTGTGGCCATGATAATTTGATTTTTACCATCCTAATGTTCCTGCTCGAGATTGAAAGGAACGCCAACATACTCAAGGTTATGACCCCAGAAATGAATTACTTAAATATCCAAATTATGACATCACTATTCGGAAATAACAAGAGCCCTTTCCAATCAGGTAATTTGGTCTAAATTTATTGGTGAAATTAGCGACAAGATCTATTCAATACTTCCAGTACTGAGATCTTTGAAGTTTATTTACTACCAATTGTCGAGAATTTAAAGTTTATTTACTACCTCCAATTGTCGAGAACATTGGTTTCCACTCTATTATTGGGGTTTATTTCATATGGGCATAAATGATCTCTCTCTCACTCTCTCTCTAAATGGATGGATGAGTGGATGGATGAGTGGAAAACATGCTTTAATCTCATTTTTCATGAAAATTAAAATTTGATGAGTACATTATCTATTGAATGCTGATTGATCTTTTCATATGAAAAATATTGGAGATCACATTTTATTTCTAGAGGCACCTTACTATAGATTCTTAGAGGTCACATTTATAAGGACAATTTTGTTTTTTCTCGAGTCTAGGCATCATGACTTTTTTTTGTCTTTGTATTCTACATAATGCCTTAACTTGTCAAAAACATATTCTTGGTTGGTGTTAATGGTGTTTTTGTTCTGAAAAAACGTTATTTTTTTAGCTCAACTTTTATAGATTATTTCATTCAGATTTTATTAATATCCATGAAATGAGTGCTAAAGAAGAGCATTTGAGTTGCAGTTTAATGTGTCGATTTTGCTATGTTGGTGAATTCAATTGTATTAAATTTTAAAGTTCCATCTAGTTTTCTCATACATAGATTCTTTGATTCTTTTTTATTTGTATGTTATGTGGTACAATCTATCTTTTTTATTTGTATGTTATGTGGGGTACAATCTAAATTACTTGTTTTTAGGGGGAACTGGTCAGGCTTTTTGAAATGACTAGAATAGAATTGCTTGTGGTAAGTGTATTCTGATTTGATTCTAAATTGGAAGAATGCCTGAATAGAAAAAAATTCTCCAACTCTCCTTAAGTTGGATGTATCAATGTTGAATGTATGTTACAAATGATTATAGTTGCTCTGGTAAATAACTTTATTCTCTTGTAATTGAATTCAGTATGGCTCTCTTTTATATGTTTTTTTCGTACTTTAACTTCACTGGTGTATGATGCATTTAAAATTGCAATACAAATAAATACAACATGACATAGTCTTTGTAAACCGTGTATGAACAATTACATACAAGTATTGCAAACCATCGATGAAATATTACACATAACTATAGCATGATATTATTTATAAGTTGTTTCCTTTCAACAATTGCTTTCAATGTTTGGAAAAAAATCACTTGTTACTCTCAGTTATTTAATAGTTGAACTTCTCCTTAATGGGGATATGAGATAGATATATCTACTGCAGGTTTTTCATTTGGTAATCCATGTTTGTTGCATGCTAATTTTAGCTTTTAGCTCCTAAGATTTGACTAGAAATAAAACAATAAGCCTGGGCATCCTTCTCCCCCCCCCCCCCCCCCCACCCCCACCCCACCCCACCCCACCCCACCCCAAACCCCACACACACAAACCCACCCACGATAATATTGTAGGAAAGAAAACCAGGGTGGGGAATGTGCATGCATTTTTTGTTGTAAATACAGAGAATGCAATTAATCACCCTTTGTTAGTTTGTCATATTATTTAGAAAATATGGAAGTATATATAAACATCTCTCTGGTGGGCTCTAGGTATGGACAATTGTCTGGAAGAGATGTCATTGCAACAGAGTCTTAGAATAAAAGGTGTGGAAAAGCTTCTCTAGAGGTGCCTCCCACATGCAGTTTGTTGGGAGTTGGGACTCGGGTAATGTGGAAAAGTAAGAGATAGAACAACAACGAAGAACAAACCCTAGAATTTGAGAACAATCCACATTTAAGAATGGGGGTTGTTAAAAAATGAAGATAACCCATTAGAAGGGCTTCGAATAAGTCCATGATGTTTTGACTGCAAACTGCTCCTATATAACCCATTAAAAGGACTTCGAATAAGTGGTTTAATGGAGAACGGGCTCTGAACACATGGGGACTTGACTTCAAAGAGGTCAATTCAACCACCAGAGAAAATGCAAATGCCATGTTGTCCCAAAAATCTGTTTTGACCTAATACAGTCCTTGTTGATGATAGGAAATTTTTATCTTTTAGATCTGGGGCTTCTTTATTAATAAAATGACTCTTATATTTTTCTCTAAAAAGAGAGAGAGAGAGTGAAAACTTTTTTTGATACTTCACCTTGAGCCCAGTTTATATGGCGCAAAATTTTAGGAACTTAATGTGCTCTTCACTCACTCCACACAACAGAAGTGTGTTGTTGGCATATAGGAGAAGGAAGATGATATCAGCCCAATTTCTTGATGTATTCTCGTCTCTTCCACTCTGATGCACATTCTGCTTAATGCATCAACCACCAAATTAGATGATACTCTGTTTGGTTACCTTTTAGTTATCATTTTAAAATATATACCCACTTTTTCATCAAAAACAAAAAAAAATTATCAGGGGATTTCACATATCAGTATGTGTGGCTTTCTTTATGATTATTTGTATGGTGTCTTAAGTGGTTAATTTGCAGATCCAGAAATGCGGTGAGAGATCGAGAGAAATATGAATGTAGAGCTAGTTGCTTGGATTCAGATACGATGTTACCATATTAATTTGAGTATGGTAAGGAATTGCTTAATTTGGATCTGCTTTGTTAAGAAGTTAGATTTATTTTATGATATCTGAACCAAACAATGTCTACAAATGATTTTTCCATGTCTCAATTTGATTACTAAGGGCAGATGGGATCGGTTTTCTGATCATTTGATCCTGTTCACATTCTTATACTCCTGTGTGTGAAGTGTTGGATATCACATGTATGAGTACATATTGCGTTATCGATCCAGTGGTCCAGAATAAATTTTATATTCTCTCCATTTTTTTAGAATCCAAATCCCGTAAAATTTAACATTCAATTTGCATATGAGATTAATTACCTTGTTCCCAATTTGTGACTCATGTATTTAACATGGTATGTGTGCCAGATGGATTCCTCTAATGTTTGGGAAGCAACAACTTTGTTATTGAATCGGGATGGCTACCTAGTGAAGAGCAACCATAAGCCAGGAGCACAAGACGAAGCTGGCTGACATTCTCACTGTAAGCTTGCGTTAACCGAAAGCATCGTATGCGTGCATTAACATATATTATATGTAGATGTAGAAATATTTGACAGACAAAAGCTTATTGTTTCATGATTTTGATATGACGGTTGATTAGAGTGTTAAGATCCATTCATCTTCATTCGTTCAAAACATACATGTTCATACATGTTACAATTGAGCCTTATTTGCAATAAACATATTTTAATTAATGAAGGTAGCAATGAACTCACTTCATTCAATGAATATATATATCTTTAAGAATGAATCTGACATAACCCGACAGATGGGGTACTAGGTTCATTCTTAAAATGGGGCCAAAAAAGAGTGATCATCAATAATTTTAAATATTTTGAAAAATAAAAAAGCTTATTAAGTTTTATATATATATATATATATATATATATATATTTAATACAATAATTTAATAACAAGAGTGAAATATAAGATGTGTCCAAGGATCCAAGACCAGCTTTGGTCAAGCTCTGTGAGTCTGAAACCTAGTGAGTATACACATGTTACATGTTAATGAATGAGCTTGATGTTTACTATTAAAAAAACAAAAACAATATGTGATTTGAGTATCAATGCTTACTATGAAAGTTATAAAAAAATCCAATAATTTGAGAATTTGAATAAGCTCCAGGTTGTCCACCATCTCACGTGCCTATACCCAGGATTGACTCTGGTGTTTTGTGTGTGAAGATTCATTGAAGAGTGAATTTCTTTTAGCATGCACTTGTTTAATGACATAATGTTTACTGAGAAATAATTTAGTAAGTATGAACTTGTTTAATGGATGGATGTGTAGATTCTTTTGAATTTAGTTGAAGAAAGAAAATGTTCGTGTAATTTTTTTATTTTTTTGTTGATAGGAAAAATTTTCTAATAGGTAAATATTGATGGAAATCTCATGAGTGAATACTTAGGCGGATGGATGACATGTGCCCATAAATAAGAAAAATTTCTTTACTGATTAAAAAGACTATCGAATGAATTACACGGTTACACCCACATCATTTGATAGTGATGTATCATGCATCTATTCAAGTATATACTGATAAGAATTCTAACATTACGTATTTATGAAAATTGTGATATATAGGACGCAACAACTAAGCTTCCTGCGGACAAGGAGGTGACAGGAGAGGATGCAGAGAGGGTCACCGGAGTCGAGCTGAGGAACAATCTAGTGATGATGACATACCGCGGTGGGGTGGCTGTGTGAGTTATGGCGGCGGAGAGGCTCAACCAGAGCAACCAGCTGTGATAAATTTTTATGTCCTCTACATTTATGGGTTTTGGGTGTCTGTTTTCACTGTTTAGGGTTTTGTTCATGCTTTGTTACTTTTGTGTGGGACTTTGTATGTAAATAGAGGAATAACACTTGGTATGTATCTCAATATTCGTCAATTACCCCTGTTTGATGGTAGAATCCGGTCTTTTTAGATAGTGTTATTTCATTATATGTCATTGTTTTAAGGAGGTTTTACATGTTAATTTATTGTTTCACATCATACGAATCAAGAGATTCACAAGTCCAATAATTTTTTATTTATATTTTATTTATTTATCTTTTGATTGTGTGAATCATTGCAATTGTGCTAGGGGACTTCAGTGGATGTACCTAGCAATTTGGGTTGAAACTTTCAACTTAAAAGAGCAGAGAGGCTTAGATGGGCGACGGGCTACATTTTCAAATGGCATAATGTCACACGTTTAACCTCATCTCCATTTAAACATATACTTGTGTTTTTATTTTTATTTTTATAAAAAGGAAATGCATAACCATATATTTTTATGTTTCTTATAATAAAATATGCCGACATGGTTAAATCTAGTGTCAACTGCAGCTACCGTGATGGTTGTGGTGATGTAAGTTAATGGGTAATTAGTACTTTTAACTCCAAAAAAATAAATATTTGTAAAAATAGTCCCGCTCGTAGAATTTTAGCAAAAACTAGCTCTGTTGACCCGGTCAGCGCTGGTCGTTTTTTTTGAAAGTTTATACGGGAGACGGCATATATATACGTCATCTCCCGTATAAACATAATTAACAAGGGATACGATGTATATATACGCCGTCTCCCGTGTAAAATTTGGGCAGGGGGCAAAATGTAAAGGAGACAGCGTGTATATATACCGTCTCCCGTATAAACTTTCAAAAAGGATTTTTTTCCTGTTTTTGTTGAAACACATCATAAATCCTGCTTTAACAACTTAACTGAAATTCATATATAATTTTCATATATGTTCAATCACTTCATTACTGTTTCACTCCAAAAGAATGAAAACCCTAATCGGCTATTTAAACTGAACCTAAATTTCATTACATCACTGATTTAGTAGTCAAATCTTCTCAACTTTGAAAACGAGTTTGAAACACGAGAGGATTTCAAATGTAAACTTACACACAAGATATTAACCGTTTTCCTCAACTTTGATTTCAACGCGACCATCTTTTACAAGAAATGACAAAGCAAAGACATTCAACGGTCGATTTGACCCTTAAGACGATTTCAGAACGCTTCGAAAAATGGCATAGTGGCGTAGCGACTACTTTTGTAGAGCTCGTCAATACGAACACGTGGACATTTATAATAGTGATTATGATATACGGTTTGAAAGTTATAGCCATTTGAAGTTATGATACTTTCGAACGATCAAAACGTCTTCGTTTTCTTTTTTTGTATGTTTGCACTGGAGACGGCATATATACAAACCGTCTCCTTTACATTTTGCCCCCTGCCCAAATTTTACACAGGAGACGGCGTATATATACACCGTCTCCCTTGTTAATTATGTTTATACGGGATACGACGTATATATATACCGTCTTCTGTATAAACTTTTAAAAAAACGGTCAGCGTTAACGTGGCAGCGCTGACCGGATCAACGGGGCTAGTTTTTGCTAATATTTGACGAGCGAGGCTATTTTTGCAAATATTCATTTTTTGGGGGTTAAAGTGCTAATTACCCTAAGTTAATTGATGCTCTTAATTACAAATTCACCATTTTGAAACATCAAGAATCATTTTTTAATAATAAAAACAATATTTTCAATAATTCATTTATTAAATGAATGAATATATATTAAATGCATGATATATATTTTAATTGTGCATAAACTGAAAAGTGAAAAAAATACTCGGCCAAAGCTTTGTTGTTCTAGGTTTTAATATTAATTTTTGATGATTTTTACTAAGTTCAAATATTGTAACTTGAATGCAGGAATAGTAAGGGAAGTTGTATGGTCATGTAGATTGGCTTAGAATCAATTAATTTTAAAGTCTCTTTTTTCTATAATATAAATGTTTGACTAAGTATATTCTTTATTTTTATATTTTTGTAATTGAATATATATATCGACACTGTGGAGCATATAGATGATTTCACATAAAGCATCAATAGCATGGCACTGCAAATGAGACTATAAAATGAATCAGTATCTAACAAAAAGCAAACAGGCAGAGGTAAGGTCAGCTACGAGGGTCCTTCCGATATCAAAAAAAAAAAAAAAAATCGCCTTCAATTGATGCACCTGATGTCACAAAGTGTCTGGGGTTTGAATCCCTCCATGTTTATTAGTATTTGCAGGGGTTAAAAAGATCCGAGGAGGCTGTTCCAAAAGTTTGGGAAGTGCGATCCGAGGAGGCTGTTCCAAAAGTTTGGGAAGTGCAAGCTCGCCGGCCCAATATAACATCAACAACAACCAATGTATACGCGACCAATTCATCAATTCATATACCTGGATAGTTTTTTTTTCGCTTGGTTATACCTGGATAGTTACTCAACAAGATATATATTTCTTTAAAAAATGTATATGTTTCTTTAAAATTTTCAACAATATTTTACACAAGTGGAGAGGGCCAGATGGGCATGTATATGAGATTGTACTGAACATCATCAATATTATATTAAATCTGATAATCATAACATTTTAATGTAAAATCACTGTCACATCAATTGTATGTCCAATTTTAGTTTCTATGAGAAAAACTTGTACAGATGCCCAAAAAAAACCAGACAATATCAATACTGTATTGATGACATCAAACTTCATCTTCAATTGTGTCTGCTATTTTAGTTTGTACGAGACATACATGTATACATAAAAAAAAAAGTTCTCATACAATTTCCAATGCCATCTACAGTAGTTTCTAAGTGGACTATACTTGTGCCTAATTTTGAAGAAAAAAAAATCATATTGTACCTCAAATGGAAGGAAGTTGTACAGGAGTTCACAGTTAGAGCTTGAATGTATAAAAGTTTGACAAAGGTAAGACGTATTGGACAGATCAAATAAACACAGTTAGATGAGTCAGTCTTCTCATTGAATGCAATGAAGTTTCACCACACTTTTTTAGTTTTCTTTGGCGTGTTGTATACACACTCTTCAAGAACCTTTATCATAGTTCATTGTTTGCAGTCTGTTTAGTTGTCGTGTCGTTGGAAGGTGCAATCGACACAGAAACCCGGAGTTCCTCAAGCTGCAAATCAGTAAAAAACAATCAAATATGTAAATCAATGAAAGATCCAAGCGGGTATTTGAAATAAATAAAAAGAAAAACAGACAAGAAACAGTCCAGCTTAACTCCTTGTAAAAGTAAATAGTTATTGAAACCAGGCAATGATATTTATTTTAGAGTCATTGGATTGAGATTTTAGAAGTGATTCACATTCAGAAACCATGAATTTGTCTTCACAGCATGGCCAAACTTTTTGATTGGAGGTAATGCCATGGATACTGAAAGAGGATGCTCATGTCACATAGGTCTTGTTCACAGCACAGTAGCTTTTATCATTGATAGTCATGCTGAAATAAAATGAAATAAAAGAAACTGTTGGAGATCCCAATGATACAATAACAAATCAATCAATTCTAATTGAAGATGAATACTCTATATTAATAAAGATGATATATTTATGACAAAGCATTTTAAGGTCAATGAGTTGACTTGAAGTTCTGCGTAATTCCACTTATTAGCTGCTAAGTGACATATATCTCAGAACAACATGAAAAAAATGCCAACTTCCCTTGAATTATCTTATTATGATGAGATATCCCCTAGTTTCTCATTGAAATATAAAAATGGAACTTTGGACACCACATTCTAATTCAAGATCAACATTTCAAACTTTATCAGTTTGAAAGCCACACCCTTGTGTCATTTACTCTTATTGTTATTTTGGTCTGAGCACATTTATGGTTAATCAATTCATAAATATTCTTAAAGTTTGCACCTTCCCTGAGAACCCACACAGCCTAGAGATGAGGGTTGCACCCCATAGGTCTCAAGTTCGAACTCTCAAGCTTGCCTGGCGCATAAGATTTGTGGATTATTTCGTGCATTGGGGTTTTCACAATTAGGATTACTCGTCACCAAAATAGAATATAAAAGTTTACACCATCCCAGCTATAAGCTATTAAGATATTTTTTAGGCATCAGGAACAATAGAAATCCTGATACAAGTCATTGTTTCCACAAAAAAATTATCAGAATAGTGAAAGGTTAAAAATTCAAATAGACAACAGACAGCATGTTATGAATTCGACAGGGAAATGTTTCAAGGATGCAAATCAAGCCCAACTAATTTCAATAAGGATCGGGCTTCTTTAAAAAAAATCAGAATACATGATGTAACTTGTACCATCTTTATGAACTTTTATTACTTTTATTTATTTATTTTGAAGAAGGTCACCACCTAATTTATTATCTGAGCATAAGCCCAACCCAATCTTTTAAGGTACGCCCGCGAAAATTTGGACAGTTCAGTAAAAGGGAAAATAGAATAGTAGACACCTAATATCATGATGATACTCATCACAAACATTTTTATATAAGTAATAGAGAAACTAATGACACTCACATAGACTTGTGATACAGAACACCAACGGCTAGGAATGTGAAAATACAAGATACTTCAAATGGTTATGCAGATGTGAGAAGTAACTAATAAAGCAATAAATATATGGGAATGCCTAATACTTTCATCGATACATTGTGGATATCTGATACTTCCATAAAGCAATCTACATTGTCAATCCACCAAAGGCAGTCATACAAGCATGAAATAAAAATAGCTATAAATGGTTTGGTTTTAAGTCCATTACTATTGAATGAAGATTGTGTTGCATTATTATCACATGTTTAGACAAATATTCTTTCTTTTTTAAGTGAAGGTTGGAACATTTCATTAAGAGAAAATGCCCCTTGAAATGAATGGAGACAAGGGATCTCTCATTTATACAATATAAAGAAAAAGATAATACAAAAAGAACAAAAAAAAGGTCATAAAAACTGCCCAACAAACAGCCTTCACAACAGTAAAACAATCACTCTGATAGTAATTCATGGATCCAAAATAGAGAAAAAGAACAAGACTGCTGTACCTCTTTCAACATGTTATTGTGTGCTGCTGAAAGCTCTTCATACTTCAATTGCAAATCCGATTTCTCTGCCTTTAGCTTTTCATAGTCAGATATTGTTGGGCCACCTAATTTCTGTTGAATAAATCTGAAAGAAAAGATATAAACAGATATCAAAAAGCCTAAGCTCCAATATCTTTGGTAAAAAAAAATATGTGTGCTGTCCTGAAGAGCATCAACATTAAATATGATGTCCTAAAAGAAATCGTTTTTTCTTAAAATGGAGAAAGTTAAAAACATCCTAATGGTTGGCATTTCTCCAAGTCACAAAGCCACTGATCAGGTTGGATTTAACATCAATGAAGACTCCTCAGAAATCCAGATATCACCAATGGAGGTGTTCATATGGAATTGTAAAATTGCTATTCATCATTTCTCTTATGCAGTGAGGACGCATTCTCCACAGAAGTGAAAGACGTAGATCTCCTTCATTGGCCATAGCCATGCAAAAGGGTCCCCCACTTTGATAGGGTGATTTTAAAAAATAGCATTTACAGATGGATCAGTACAAAGGAACAAGGCTTTCTCGCTTCAACTGGTCTAGTCACTCAGAAGAAGTTTCCAAACATGGGAAGATCTTCATCTTGGTGTAAACCATGTCATGAAAGCCAGCAACACATTAAGGCGCAAGGATGGGAAATTTAATGGGGATTAATGAATGCATTTCACTTATTGTTTATTGTTTTTCTGTTGATGTGTTTTAAATAGGTAAGTGACAACTGTGAACAAGGAGTGACTTTTGTGGGATTGAGTCATTGAGTGTTATAATACTAATCTTTCGATCCCCACAATTCCATACAACTTACTTACATTATTACTTAAGAATTGCTCATGAATAATGATAAACACCTTTACTTCCTTTATAACAATCACTTGAAAATATAATTTAGATCTTACTAGTAGACTCTCAGAGAAAAATAGCAAATATTCAAACATAAACAGAAAATGCAGAAACATACTCAGAAGTCAGAACTTACTCGAGTGCAGAAGATGGTTTGTCGTTCTCCTCATATAAAGCGACAAACACTACACATGAATCACACATAAAAGAAAAGGAAATCTCAGGAATCACTCAATGACATAAATAAATGAAGGTTTTATGAATCCAATATAGATATCTTTTAGAAAAAAAGCACCTTTGGTGAGAGCGTCAAGCACTCCACTGCCTTCAAGATACTTCCTAAACGCCTCTTTTTTTGCTTCCTTTTCCTGCATAGAACATCCAAAATTATTAAGGGTGGTAAAAAAATCAAAATTTTCAAACATTGAAATTAAATATTTGAAGTTGCAATTGCACTGCATATATATACATATAAACATATATATGAACAAAAAATAAAGTAATTAAAAAAAAAAAACCTATATGAAAACTAAAGGTTTCCACTCACTTTTCCAAATAATTGACCCCTCTTATGAGCTCTATCAAATCTTTGAACCATACGATGTGGCAATTTAAGGTTAAGCAAATTCTAAAACATTAAAAAAAATTATACAA
This sequence comes from Acorus calamus, assembly GCA_030737845.1. Taxonomy (NCBI): domain Eukaryota; kingdom Viridiplantae; phylum Streptophyta; class Magnoliopsida; order Acorales; family Acoraceae; genus Acorus; species Acorus calamus. The sequence continues at coordinate 33,647,469 of CM060863.1, read as the reverse complement.
TAATGATTAACTTCATTATGAAAATTCAATAATTCTGAAGAGACTCCACAAATACAAATAAACGCCAAAATTTATTTTTAAAAAACTCAAATTAAATAAGATTTTTTTTTTGCTCACACGAAAAATCGTGCATTTGATCAATTTAATGAAGGCCCACATCACAGATCAAGGAAATAAAAAAAATCCCTTTTAAACAAAACCCTAAAAAGCCCAACTAAAAAAAAGAAACTTTAAAAAGATGAACCTTAGAATGCATTCTATTTATATAGAAATTGTGTAATTGATTGATTTAATCAAGACCCACATAACAGATCAAAGAAATAAACAAAACCCGCAAAAAAACCCAAAAAAAGAGATGAATATAAGAAGAAATCATCCAAATCACAGATCAAAGGAATAAACAAACCTTCATAAACAAAACCCAACAAAAAAAAAGGAACTCCGAACATAAGAACGTATCATATTAATAAAGTGATCTTAATATTTAATCGATTCAACGAAGACCCAAGCCACAAATCAAGGGAATAAACGAACCTATTTAAGCAAAACAATAAAAAACCAACAAAAAGAGAAACTCTAAAAAGTGAACCCCAGAAGATGTTGTGTTTTTATAGTGACATTGACAGAAGTGGAGAGAGAGAGAGAGAGAGAGACCATTTTTGGTGGCACAAACGAACGAGGAAAATTTGGATCGGAAGTGAAGGACTGTTGAAAAAGAGATGACCTTTGTTTCGTGCTTTGGTTCTCTGCGTGGAAGGTACGGGTGCAGTTTTTATACTTCAACAACTCGTCACGTAGATTGGCGGATTAGAATTTCTTCTGCCCGCTATGTGGCGTTTGGTAACGGGCTTACAAAATTGATTCTCTAGGAAGCTGTCTCCCTAACTTTTCAAATCGCAGTTTTTAAATGCTATTTATCTGAAATTGTTTATAAAAAGTTATAATTGTAAAACTGTTGGTTGCACGATTACATATTCAACTTTCTACAATTACAAAAGTTGTTCAATCGCGCAATCAAACGCTATCATTCTCTTTTATTTTCGCTTCCTATCTTTGTTAGATTTTGTTTCTTCATCTCTTGTATCTCATTAGGTTCAATATTTAGTTAATGTAATCAGAATAGTTTTGGTCTACCAGTTTCGAAAAACAAAACAACCCTTTTCGGAAGGGTTTCGGTTTTATGATTTGGACGATGCTTTGAATCTGGATCGTGCACATGCAAATAAGGAATCATTAGATTCAATGATTTGTTTTTTTATTAACGTATCCATCAAATTTATTTTATTTTTTATAAATATATGTATATTATTAAACGATTATATTATTTTTTAAAAAATAAATATATGTTGATTGAAAAAAGTGTGTGATATTATCCTTTTTTGTTATCAAAACGGATAGTCTCACTAACCCAATAACTAAGCTGCCCACCTTTGTGGCTCTGTCCCCTTCGCTGCCTCCTCCACCCCCCTCCTTAGCTCTCGTTTTCTCTCTCCTATTATTTTTTTCTTCTCTCTCCCCCCTACTCTCCCCCCGGATGTAGGCCCTGTCAACAAGGTCGGGTCCGGATCGTGGATCCGGTGTACCGGGTACACGGTCGGGGTAGACCCGGACCCCGATCCTACCCTGACCCAACCACGTTGGCAAGACCCGATGGGTCCGAGAAAGGTCACGGCGGAGACGGTCCAAAATCATCTAGCTGACTCGAGGGTGCATGCATGTCTCCCCGAGAAAATCACGTCTCCCCCTTGGGGGAGACATGACCCGGATGGTAAATGGAAATAAAAATTTAAAAAGAAAAAAAAAAAGAGAAACTCAAATGTATTTGTTTAAAGTAATCTTTATCATTCTATTTGATGTAATTTTTTGTAATAAATGACATTATTATTAATGAGACTATGTTTGAACATATTATCTTATACAATTCAATTAAGAAGTAAAGTTTGAATTATTAAACAAAGTTATATCTTTCTTAAATTACAGTAACCACTAATATAAAAAACATATTAACATAAACAATAAAGATAACTAATTATACAAACATTCAAAACAATATTAACCTAAACAACATTCAAAACAATAAACACTAACAGATGCTTGTTTAATTCCCTAAAATCAAATAATTCTCACATAAATCATCTTTCAACAAACTAATTAATTAGATGAGAATTAATTCAAAAGCTAATAAGTTAATTGTCCAAAACAAACCAACGATAATACATTATCTCTAAGTTTATTAAACATATTAAACAATCAAGTTCTTGCAAATTGTAACATCAACACATTTACGAAAAAAATGTTATGCAAATTATGATTAAATGATTTATGAACTTATGGATACAAACATAAGTTAAGTAAGAAATAAAATTATGTATCAATTAATAATAATAGTCTTATAAAATAAATATAAATTCATATATTAATAAAACAATCGGGTCTCGAGTCAAACGGGTCGGGGCAGGGTGGACCCGACCCGTTTGTTTGTTCGGGTCCAAATCGGGTCGGATATATTACACGTGTAATCGGGTCTGGGTCGGGTCCGGGTCTAGACCCGACCCGTTGACAGGCCTACCCCGGTGTCCTAGGATACTCTAGGATATCCCATCTTTCAGATTAGATTTTAATATAATTATAATCAAAGTTTTTTCTTTAAGTTTATTAATTTTGGGTTCAAGGATGCTCATAGATTGATTTAGGTCTAGTGCTTATATATATATTATTAATATCGTGCTTGATGAATTTTGTGTGACATATTTACCTATTATCATGATAATTTTTAGCTTTTTAAATGTTAAATATAGTCAAGTGTATACAATCGAATGCACGCAATCAACATATTATATACACATATAAGCAAGTGAATAGATATTTTAATGCAAAAAAGTAACATTGACATTGAGTAAAGTGAATAATACACATTTCTAATTATAATATTACAATCATATTACAATGAAATATATAATAGTGATAGTTCACTTCAAATTTTCAAAGAAATGGGTCAACTACAAGTTTAAATGGCATCTTATTATTTTGCTTGCGAATTTCTCAAGTATTGAGCTAGAGATTCAATAAAAAATTGAAACAAAATCAGAACCAAATTTCAAAAACTGAATCAAAACCAAATTTAAAAGGTTCAGAAACAATAACATAAAAATATGTCCCATTCTCATTCTCTTCTCGAAAAAATCATCAGATTTTTTTTTTATATATCGGAGAGACCCCTCTCATGGTCGAGCTGGGAAGGCTACCTTTGCATGTTTGCTCTGATCCCACAGAAAAAATCATAAGATATTGTTAAGTGCAATTAAGTCATAAAATATTTTGTAAACCAACACCCATTAGCATGATAGAAGATTGATCATGTAGTTGACAAAAATCTTATTTTATGTGTGAAATTACACAAATATTGTGTTAGATAATTTGTCCCCATCATTTCTAAACATATCCATTATTTGAAAAATAGTCACATGCATTTAAACAATGATAATGATGCCCACTAGTGGCCATAGTACAATGATTATGATTTACATGTGTTAAGGGTAGATCTTGGTATCGATTCTTGGTGTTGACTTAACCTTCTATGTATTTTGTGGGTTTAAGAGTACACAAGCGAATGTAGCCTACCCAACTCAGCCATATAGCCAATTATGGGGTCCCTTCGATGTCAATATTGTCATAATAATTAATAATGACTCTTTAACGGGGACAAACAATCTCGCGGTAGTCCGCACATGTTGTGATTTTACAAAAACAATAAATGAACTCTAATAAGATATATGTTATTATTAAAAAATTTATCTAATTTCATGGTCTATCGTAAGAACCAATTAGATTAAAAAAAAACCAGCGTGTTTTAAAATATATGATAACAATGTTTTTTAAAGGGTTTTTTTTAGTTTTAAGTCACTGCAAACATGTCTATTTATGATCGATCCCCCACTTTTTCATATTTCTTTTTAAATCATCAAATTCAACCACCTATTTGATTTTTAGTCCCCTGTCAAACGTTCGTTCACATACCGTTAGTTTGTGAAATATGATTTTATTTTTAAATCCCTGTAAACTATGTTATTTGATTATCAGTCCCTCCCTTCTTTATATTTCATTTTGAGTCCCAACTTTAAACGTTTTTTTTCTTACGAGTCATTGGACAAAATGTCTATATGATTTTATAAGTATTTTGATATTTAACACTGATATACAAAATGTTTGGAAAAATATCTAAATCAAATTGTATTTGTATTGTTAGTGTTTAATGACAATTTTAGTGTTATTCAATACTGTATATGCCCACCCAATCCGAGATTACATTCTCTTATGGTTTTAGCTATCTAATTAGAACTGATTACATAAGTAAAAGAAGAATGATTACATAAGAAATTTTTAGGATTTTTTTATTATAGAATTTGGATTTAAATGATTTTTTCGTGACTGAAAATTGTGAAATATTAGCTTAGATATTTTTAGTGTGTTTAGAATTTTAAATTTAAAAATTTAGATGCCATTAAAAAATTTGTATGCAGTCAATGTAAAAATTATTTTGTATGGCACTAAACTTTTATTTATTTTTAGAGATTAGTGATTTTAGGGGAATCTAACATATTTATATATATATTTATTTATTTAACATTTAAGCTACTATTAATTTAGTTTTATTTATTTATTTATTTATATTTAAAATTTCATTTATGAAGGATCCAAGGGTCTTAAATATTAAAATACTTACAAAATCACATAGAGATTTTGTTCAGGGATTAATAAGAAAAAAATGTTTGAAGTTGGAGACTTAAAAAGAAATATGAAGAAGGGAGGAATTTCATAGAGGAATCTCCACTGAACTGCACGCGGAACCTTAATATCATATTTTTAAAAATCAAGATATACCATATACCGCGTTGAATTTTTTATTACACTTACTAAAAGTAGGTTCATTTAGCTCGAAATAGAGCGATTTATACTTTTATCAAAGAATATATCTCATTAAATAATGTTTACTATTTTTAAAATAATGAAAACATTTATGATCTGAGTTTAGACTGTAAAAATGACAAGTCTAACATTTTCCTTATCTAGTACCTCCTAAGCTTGTTAATCGGATAGATACAGATCAAATACATTAATATATATATCCTAATGTTTGAATTCAATACGCATATTAATTTTTGAAATTGATCTTGTCAGATTCAGATTAATATTTTTCAAATAATTGATATGTTTAAAATATATAATGATTGCGATTAATCATATAAGATAACATACAAGATAACAAAACAATTGAAAATTTAATAGTAAATTTCAATAGTAATATGTTTAAAATATATTACTATTAAAAATTTGATAATAATATAATATATAATGATTGTGATTAATCATACAAGATAACAAAATAATATATAATATATATGTATACATATATATTTTATAATATATGTTAGACACAAATATTTTTTAAATCGGATACACTGATACCATATCGACATTCCATGTGGAGGGGCGAAAATTTTCTTACCAGGTTCGGGTAGTCGAATTCGGCCTCTCCTGTCTCCTCCAATTGGTACCGCTTGGGTGCCGGCGATCCTCTTCTTGAACGAACCGAATTCGAGGGTCCGCAATAGACCGATGGACGGGGTTTTTGGTGTGGTTTGGACTGAACCTGATGTCATCTCTCAGGTTGCCTATGTACCTAGTTTAGGGATCAAGTCACACGTAGTTCCTTCTTTTGGTGGTGGGATTTCACACCGGAAGTGGTCATGTGCAAGGGGTCTAGTGGGAAAATGTTTTCTCTCCCCCCGTCATTGTGGGTTGTTGCCTCTATTTATAGAGAATTTGAATGATGTTAGGGTTTCTGATTTGTTCCTTCCCATCAGACGGACGAGAGGGCATCGGTCATTAGTGAGGGGACACAGATATAACTGCATGATTTGATCAATTATATGTTGATATGTATATCCATATTTGGTTGGGATTTGTGGACATAGTCACTCATGACTTGATTATGTGATCTGTTTGGTATTAATGGATATTAATAGAGAATCAATGTTGATAATGACCCATAATTGTTTAAGATTCATATAGATCACCTCAATCACTGAATGATTTGATACTGACTTGGTCAATTTTGGGTTTTTGGATCGGACCCGTTTATGTCGAGATCGGTTGGACCGTCGTGCTGTCGGGTCGAAGCTATTCGTCAAATTGGACTCGGACTGGAGGACCGTTACTCGGATCGGTTCAGATCTAATGGGCTTAGCTATCCGGCCCACTATGCGTAGCCAAAAATTTGACGCTGCACCATGTATTCGAATATCAGATTTTTTTTTTTTCGGATATCGTATTCAGTTTTTATCCGGATAAGTGACATGCTTTGGGCCATTAATACGGTTCAACGTCCCAAACTTTTAATTATTACAAGACAGTGACACGTCGGATTTTATAAGATCAGACGGTGACACGTCGTTTCTTTTTAGAAGAGATGGTGACACGTCGTTATTTATTTATTTGTTTAATAATATCAGCTCCGGTACTCAAAATCCCCCGACTACCCAACCACCGTCGGAACAGGATATCGCCCTCACTATAATTACAAAAATACCCCCACACAACCCCCTCCCTCCTGAATCTCATCAAAGGCCATTTCCGTAACTTCCCCCTACCCAATGTTTTATACCCGTCTCGTCCGTCCATTTTTAAAAAAAATAAAAATAAAAGAAGAAATGTTGAGCCTGGCGATTTCACTCCGTCCTCTTCTTCTATCGAGGTCACTCTCCTCAGCTTTCATGGCTTCTCCTCCTCCCCTCCCATTAAGGGCAGGTTCTGCGGGTGTCGCTGCGTGGCCCTTCTCGCCTCCGGCGGGGCCTTCGCTTCGGTTTCCTCGGCTCTCCATTCGCCGCTTCTGAGGGACGCCGGCGCGGCCGCGGCCACGATCGCCGGGGCCTACAACCTCGTCAAGGTCTTCGACTCGCTCGCGCAGCGCGGGCTCGTCCATCAGGTGCGCCTCCCTTTTGATGAGTGCTTGATGTGCTTGTAGAGGCTCCTTTGTTCGTGATGTTCTTTGGATCTTTGCGATCGGTAGTCCTCAATGATTGTTTGGGAATTTATCAGTAGTTTGAGAAATATGCGCAATAACTGCAATGTTGGTTGAGGTGAGATGCGAGGACGACAATTAGGGCTTTTTTAAACTTATGAATGATGTGGGAAACCATCCAAACTTGTACATAATAAACCTTAGCCCTCATATGGACAGTAAAAATAACTGTATTAGTATAAATAAAAAATATGTGATTTTTTGTTTGATCGGATTTTTAATTATTCTGATTAGAAGTAATAATTTATTTTTGTTGTAAATAATGAATAATTATGGGTAAATAGTGAATAATATGTAAATAAAGTCGTGTAATTTTTTTTTTTGACATTTTTAACCCCCCTTGCATTTATTTATATATAATATTATATACACATCTTGTTAAAAAAGATTCGGTGGACCGAAAAAAAGGCGATCGAATGGTGTTCATACGAGGCGGAGCAGGAGCAACACCGTCCTCGCCGTTGGCCAACCCTGCGTCAGACGGCGAGTTCCTCCTTCGGTTGATCCGCCAAAAGCCATCGATGGCGTCTTCTTTCGACGGATCTCACGCCTTCGACATCGACGGAGATCTGGTGCCGGTGGTGGTCAAAGTGGTGGTGCTGGTTTGTGTCTGTGTTGCAGGGAAGGTCGGAGGAGCTGTTGCTGTGTACGAGAGGAAGGGCAGGGGAGGGGAAAAGGGTTGATGCTACTGGTGAGGCCCACATATGTAGGTGGAAATGTGGAATGGATAAGCAATTCCAGGGGGAAGGGGGATACCAATACCGTTTTATACCTCTTTATACTAGCATACCAATTCCCATTTATTCTTGGTTTCCACACACCTTTTTTTCACTATCCATGCTTATACCAGCTTATACTGCTCCTATGCCTCAATCCAAACGGGGGGGTTAGTTACTGTATGTATCATATCGGTGCACCGTAGGATTTTTTGGTTCCAGTGCTAGGTAGCAGATGTTTACTTAGCTTAGGAAGATACATCTTGATGGTGTCAAAAATAGAGGTCTGCAAGTGAATTTATAACCAGTTATATAATCGGTCATTTATGGAAACTTTTTGTCTCCAAATGAGATTTTAAATGTCAATGTGAGAGATTTACATGTCATGCATTCTCGTAGTTCACTCCCTTATCCACACTGCTTTCTGTTATCCTTTATATTTATCCTGTATTCATAAATATTTGTCTCTCCTGTGCATGGAACAGAAATTGAGCAGAAAAATAGTCCATGTATTGTCGGGGCTCCTTTTCATGCTTTCATGGCCTATTTTCAGGTTGTACCCATTTCTATTCCCCCCCAGATGCATTGTATTTTCTCTTTCAGGCGACCTTGTCTTATTCCTGAGCTTCTCTAGTCTACATAATCTAACTTTCAATTTTTTTTTTTACATTCATAGTTCCTCGTGGGAGGCTCGCTACTTTGCTGCGCTTGCTCCCCTTGCAAATTGCACAAGACTTCTCTATTATGGTCTTGCTCTGGCTACAAATGAAAGCTTAGTCAAGTCTGTTTCACGGGAGGGAAAACCTGAGTAATATTTTTTCATTTCCTGTTCAACATTTCTTCCCTCCTTTTCTTCTTCCTTTCATTTTTCCATTCTGTTGCACAATTAACATGCTTTTTTTTCCAGGGAATTGCTTAGAGGTCCTCTTTATTTTGTTATGGTATTGATGTTCTGTGCACTGGTATTCTGGCGTGAATCTCCTGTGGGGATAATTTCTTTGTCAATGATGAGTGGCGGAGATGGTAACCCTCTATTCCTTCTGAATTTATCATCTGATGTTTCATGTTTAGAAGACCAATTATGTGATTCAAGTTCAACCAATCTCAAGAAGATATATTCTATTAATACTACAATGAGACAGAGTATCAAATTTCCTCTGGTTTAAACCACTAGACAGTATCTTGCATCTGACATTATAGACAAAATTTAACTTCATACATTTAATGTGGTGTGGATAATCAAATAACACACACGTAGATTGAGGTCAAGTCATTTTTGTTCCTCGTAAAATTTACTAGTTATATGTATTTTTATCCTTTTGTTTCCATATGTTTCCATCATGTATTAAATAGATTTACTATGCATCACCAGTGCTGGAGCATGTGAACATTAAATAATGTACTTGGCATCAAGATTAAGATATTCATACTTGATTTATTTCTAGGATTTGCTGATATCATGGGAAGAAGTTTTGGGGTATTAAAACTTCCCTACAATCAACAAAAAAGCTGGGTTGGAAGCATCTCCATGTTTGTTTCTGGATTTTTGATCTCCATTGGGTAATGATCCACATTCTGATATCCATCATCAAAACAGAAACCAGACTTCAATTCTTTTATCTGATTTTGGTGTCCAGGGAATTTGTTTTACTGAAATGAAGTAAAAAATTGTTATGTAGGATGCTTTACTACTTTTCAGCTTTTGGATACTTCCAACTGGATTGGGGCCCAACAGTGTCGAAGGTGGCTGTTGTTTCTTTGATAGCAACTGTAGTCGAATCCCTTCCAGTTACAGATGTGTTAGATGATAACATATCGGTTCCCGTGTTGAGCATGTTGACAGCGTGGCTTGTTTTCAGTTTTTGACCTCCTCATTAACCTGTATGTACAGTCTTCTTTCTTCCCTATTCCTTATGATAGAGCTTAGATATGGTGATTTTGATGGTTACCTTATAATTTGTATATATCTTATTGGCTGTTAGTTATGTCTTGAAGCCACCCCAGGATTCCTCGTCACACATAATTATAAATGGAACATGTAAAACTAAAAATACTCATAAAAGCCTGAAGATGAATATCCGAATATCTGTTTATACTGTATCTAAATGCTTCATAAACAAAATAGGCATAGCTTAGAAGTTGTTCTTGGGCGCTATTACACAGTCTTTTTTATAGTCCAAAATGCAGTCCCATATATCTCGTTAGCCATCTAACGAGGGATATACCTCCTTAAGTGATATACACTTTTCATTACAACATATACCTCATTAAATGAGGTTTACGATTTAAAAAAAAATAAAAACAAATGCGGACTATCTGGAGGACTACATTTGGGGGTTTCCCTAACATTATCCGTTGTTCTTTGGTTTCTTCAGTAGGCATAGTCTTGCAGCCCTATTTAAATCCAATTCATAGACAAACTTACAATTAACTTTCCATCAAAACCCTATTTTAAGAGTTACTCAATATGACAAAATGACCAAAAAGAATTACTGTAACAAGCTTTTAATGAAATTTCTGACCTGTAAATCGTGAATCAAGCCTGCCAACCTCAGATTGATGCTTCTTCATATTCACCATCCACCAAAAACATTATGATGAGATCCCTTATTGTGTATAATAGCAGAGTATCTTGAGAACAGCAGTTTTGCAGCCACCGTTGAGGATGTGGCGGAATATCTGGGAGTCCAAATGTTTTGATTACCCAAAGTAAGATGAATTAAAATAATTCAAATTCACTGACAACTGTGGATAGGTGAGGCATGATCAAGAACACCATAAGAGTTGGATTGCTTTTAGTTATATTTCTTTTATGACACAAAATCAGAGAAATGGGATTGTTGCTGGTTCAAGATATGGGGATGGACATTGTGAACTAGTTAAATTTGAAGGGAAGCACCACCCTCTCCATAAAGGAGGTCAGAGTATCAAACCGTGGGGGCACCAATCTTCAAAAAAGTTTTTTAAGGGAAGCAACACATATGACAGGTTGGCTTGGTTGACATGAAGCCATGAGGGTAGGGAGATTGGTTCGTAGTAGGAAGAATCTGTAAAATTAATAACATTTCTTTAGGTGATGAATAATCATACAATCGTCACATCAATTACAGATCTTGATTACCACGTTTACAAACCTCATGGGTCTCATATTCTCCAAAATCGAATAACTTTCTTCGGATTTAAGAGACTAAATTTAAAGAGATCTGTTTGGTTTGAGAATTTGGAAGTCGTTCAAGTTTACTGAGAGGAAGAGAAAAACAAGGATAGACAGTGACCTATGTAGACTGCCCCTCCTTATTTTTAGATGCTTAACAGAAATTTCGTTATGGTCCAGTTCTGAATGGTAGTGAATACTGAAATTTTTTCATAATTGATTTTGCCCTTAATTATTTCTGGATCATTTGTGACATGCACATCCTCTATTGAAGTTTCTGCTGCTAAAGTGCTGAAGCATGTATGCCTGAATATTCTTTTAACCAAGTTCAGGTGATTCCCTGAGTTACTTTTTGTCATGGATTTGGATTTCTTCATTCGATAAATGGTTGACATGCCGTCGTAGTCCATGCTTTGAAACGAATTTGAAATATGAATAAAGCCATCTGCAATTATGTATATTGTACTAATGTATCAACTAAATTTGTTTTTCAAATTGATATGCATTCGGCTATATCAATTTAATGGTTTTCAATCTCTCTCTCTCTCTCTCTTGCTTTTCAGGCATGAAAACTAATTAGATTAATTGATTGGAGAAACAAACTTGATTTCTTATACCTCATTCAAATGAGCATACAAGTCTTGCACTATGATTCTATCAGTTCATGGAACTTTTTTTTTTAAATAAAAATCTGATAATTGTTTTTTAGTGACTCACCTTTGATAACCTTTGATGAAGGGGGAATACCTCTATCAACCTATACAGAGACTACGGTTCGTTAATGGTTCATAAAACATCAGTGTTTGCTTTGATATTTCAGGCTATGGCATAATATAAATTTTTCATTTTATAAATAATAATGTTAGAAACAGCCGTGTGGACAGTCTTATGAACAATTCGCACACTCATTTTTAACAAATGTAAAAAAAAAATTAATAAGATATATACCTCACGTCTCCACCTAAAGAGGTATATATCTCATTGAATGACTATAAATGTATATGAATTGTATGTGCGGGTTGTGTGTAACAACATTCTATAAAAGTAACCTGAAGAGGAGACACAGCAGCTACTTGAATAAAATGTAATATTTTTATCATCTTGTTGATCATTGAAATCAGTGTTTGTCAGTAGAAACATTATCAGTACATCCAAGGGGCAAAATTTCATGGACAACCATTATTTGTTCAGAACTCAAAATTTGAGTATTTAGCCCCCATGTGTTTCGTGAGTAAAATGGTGACTAAGGCATCGTTTGACATCCTGTTTTGGGGTATTATTAGCTTTTTAAAAAAGCAAACAATCCCAAATGGGTTATCAAACGGGTCTGTTTATATGAAAAACCACATGTAAAATTTGTTATAAAGGTGCTTTGAAATGTGTGTTTAATAAAGCGAATGTGAATATGTTTGTTGACTTTTCAAACTTTAGAAATCAGACTCCGGCAAACCAAATAACCATATTACCCATACCACATTTCCTCAATTACAAACTTTCTTTTTGCTTGACTTTTTTTTGGTCTCCCCCCCCCCCTCGAAACCCTAAACAATAGAGGTTCTACCGCTGTTTAATTAGGTTGTGAGGGTCATCGCTGGTAACTATGACCACCGTCTCCTTCTTTGTCGTCCTCTCTGTCAATTGGTCATTTCACCTTCAAGTGCTTGTAGGGATGAAGAGAAGATCAGAGAGAGAGAGCGTCCCATTCAATCGAGCAGGAGAGAGTCCACTTCAATTCAACGCTAGATCTAAAGTAAAAGGAAGAGAACTGCAAATGAAATCTAAATGCAAGGAGTGGGGGTGTGTCCAACTGATACATGGACAAGAAGAACGCCAGAAACAACGTTATGGGTGGCCAAAGTTACGATCGACGTTGGTGATTTTCGAGGATTTCCGATCAGGGGATGTGGATGTGGGATGAGACCAACCGACGTGGAGGTAGTGAAACCCTTGCGAGGGTTTTTTATTTAGAGGGGGGATGGGGCAAAAAGGTAAACTAACCATTTACTTTTTAAAATAGCTGATTTGTAATCAAACACCACTTTGATTTCAAATATGCAAAAACTTCTATTAGTAGCAATAAACATGATTATTTGATTAAGAAAAAACAGTCGAAATAATTACGTCATAAATATAAAATTGCTTTATTGCCAAAGTTGCTTTTCAAATTGTGTATCCAAACAATGTCTAAGAAAAAAAAATAGATTTGATAAAAATAAAATCATTTTTGTTAAGTGTACATTGATTATGATGGTTATTCCTTGATGAGTTAAAATTAACGTGAGAGAGCCCCTAGTTTATTCTTACTTATCAATTCAAAGTTACAGTTATATTCTGATAAAACAAACAAAAAAAAAATTAAAAACATGAAAGGATAACAATAAAATATAAAATTATCTACCAAGCAAAAAAATAATAATCTAATCCTCGTATTGTCCATGTATAAATATTTACTTCTAAATAAATTATCCATGAACCAAACTTAAAGCCCCCGTTTGTTTCATGGATAAACCCGAATAACATGGAATAAGAGTACTGGGGGTGTTTGGAATGCTTGCATAAGTTTGGATAACTTGTCTCCGGATAAACTGCATAAGTGGGTCCAACGTTTTAAATGTAAAATCGAAAAAGTCGATGACATCTTTCTCATCAATCCCATCCTCTTTTGCTTTTGCTCGTCCTCCTCTCATCAATCGAGGAAGTGAGACCTACGATTTAAATAAAAAATTGAGAAAGTAATTGTTTTTGCTCGTCCTCCTCTCATCAATAGAGGAAGTGGGATTTATGATTTAAATGCAAAAAAATCATTATCACATTATTCAAACATTATATTATTCACATATAACATATCATCTCCCAAACAACAAACTTCTTATTCTTAAGTTTCTCAACGAAAATAACTGCAAACCTAATCAAATACAGAATCTATTTATCCACGTCTATACCATGTTATGCTGAAATCAATCTATACTCAAGAATAAATCATATCCCCATTCCAAACGGGGCAAAGAGTTCTCTTAGTAAGTCACTATTAACATGCAACAAAAGTTACAATAATTATAATCATTGTACCCTAAAATCCTAAAATCCATGTCTTAAGATGTGCCTAATTAGTTTTTACTTTATTTATGTAAGAACTATTTGGGACAACAACTTTTAGCCGTCGATATGATGGATCCCACCCATCAAACAGTCAATAATCCACCAAAAGACAGCTTTTCATAAAAGGTCCCCCCCCCCAAAAGAGTCAATCTATGCACGTCGCCAACATTTATGCACGTGCCACAAACAAACGGTCCTGATATGGCTGATACTCTCGAGTGCCAAGCGAATGCAACATAAGAGGGTGCACGTGATCTCCGAAATCAATATTTATTACGTAACGTCCAAAAAGTCTAAACGTGTTTTCTGCGTACACGTGTTCTCTATCAATAAGACCCACCCCTATAGTCATAAAAGATCAAAACCATTGAATAAATATAGTTCCTATAGATACGCACAAATCTGACGAATAAATCGTTTTTGAAAGAACGTACGGAGTACGATGTATAGAAACAAAATCTACGGCTAGATCTTAATCAATGTTTTATTTTTGTCTTAAAAAGAAAACTTCACTATTATTTCTTACTATTTTTTCCTCTCTTTCGTTCTTTATATATTCATTTTCAATAATGATTCCCATGTCCCAATTTTTTAAGCCCCAAATAAGCCCCATGAGGTGGCATCAAGACATTACCCATTATATCTTTTTTTTTCCCTATAAAGTGATTCTTCAGTTATGGTTTATCGATTTTTTTGTGATTTGTTCTTCATTAAATTTAAAATCAGCAATAACTCTCATTCTTCTTCATCATCCTGTTTTTTCTTCTTCATCAATCTGTAATTCTTCTTCTTCATTAATGATCCCATCAAGGCGTGGAGCAAGGAATCGACCCTGACCCACCGACGGCTGAGATTTCCACGTACGGAGAAGAGACGGTGTCCATCGCTAGAACGACGGGATCGCCATCCTCGGTCGCGGTTTTCGAGGAAAAGATGCCGACGAAGGGCTTGGGTTTGAGGAGGTGGAGGAGGAGGGCTCGAAGCAATCCCGGCAAAGATGGAGCCTTTGTGGGAGATCCGAACCGGGCTCTGAAGCGGGGTCTCCCCAACGCAGTCGCAAAGCTTGTGAAGGTCCGCGGTGGCGGCGGTGCTGGGGCCGATGTCGAAATGACACGCCGTTGTCGCTTGTGGAAACCTCGGTCGCCCCGGCGAAGGATTCAAGGGACTGTTATATTTGAAATGTAACAGTTTTATAACGATATAATGTTATTTTCAAAATCTGTTTTTTTTTACATTTGTAAATGTAACAGTCATTTGCATAGTTATAATGATTTATTTTTGTTTAGACTCGTAAATAATTTATAGGTGTTACATTCTGAAATGTAACAGTATACTACAGGTGTATTATGTGGAAGTGTTACATTTTATCATTTTTCTTTGCTGTTGCAGAGGAGTCTGCTACATTTTTCGTTGGATGAGATTCCAACCTTTGAAGCGTTGAGACTGACAGAGATGACGGATGGAGAGCTTCCTATCTTTAAATAACGACTGTCCGAGATAACTACAAAAAGTGAGGTCGCCATTGGAGACGCTGAAGGTGAAGTAAATCGAAAGCAATGTCATGTATTATTTTGTTGTATTTATATTGTGGAAACTGTGTATTGATTAATACTGTTACATTTATAAATGTAACAGTTAATGAATATTGCGGCTTGATTCGAAAAATACACATTTAAGCAATACACAGCTTTTGTTATTTTATTACATTTGAAATGTAACAGTCTTATAAATGTATGTATTGTTTTGTATTTACATTTTAAATGTAATAGTTTTGTAAATGTGTGTATTGTTTTTGTATTTACATTTGAAATGTAACAGTATTGGAACGATATAATGTTATTTATGTAACACTGTTACATTCTGTTATATTCGTAAATATATATTATTGTTGCATTCGTAAATGTAACATTCAATTGCATACACATAATGATTTATATTTGTTACTTTTGTGTAACACTGTTACATTCTGTAACAGTTATAATCATAAAAAAACTAGAACGTTTTTTTTGTGTTATTTAGATAATTTTGGTGTAATTTAGATAAGTTTTGGTGTAATTTTGATGAAAAACAATTTGGGATTTTTGTGTAAATTAGGTAAGTTTTGGTGTAAAATTAATAAGAATTTTAAAATTTCATAAGAATTTTAAAAATTCAAAATTTGAAATAGGAAAATTTTAGAGAGATATATTTTTTAAAATAGGCAAATTTTAAATTAGGTAAATTCAAATTAATGTGAAATTTTAATAAGAGAAAAAGGGGGATTTGAGTTAATTGGATCTATTTTAATGAAGGGTATATTTGTATTTTGTTATTTTTCCTATTTTCAAAAGTCAACAAGCCTGTGAATATAGCCTATGAGTTGGGGCCTGGGTATCATCACTTATTCAAAACACAAAGTCATTTTACAAAATAAAAAATACCCAACTTTTTATTCTAAAAGTTGAAAATACACAAATCAATTATTTTTAAAAATTATATAAAAAGTCTCATTTTTTAACTTTAACAAACTAAAAAAATTAACACATCCTTATGTAGTTTTTAATCTCTCTCATTATATTTAAAACTTTTCATGATCATCATCTAATTAAAAATTAATATCAATATAAGAAGTAATTTTTATTTGAGAGTAATTTTACAGGTTATTAATTTTTAAATATGCTATTAAAAATTTTAAAATTGTCATTCATTTTACAAGATTTTCTTTGGATTTCTCTTAACTTTTTAAAGTTTTTTTTCAATTGTTTTGTTATTTATATTTTATAAATGTTTTACATAAAGATTTTTTTGCACAAGTGTCTCAAAAGACTTTATAAAATTAGAATGTCTAAAAAATATCCTATAATGACAAAAATGTAATTTTTTTTACTGTTTAACTCTTAATGATTTATTTATATATATACAAAGAATAATAATAAACTTCATTTACAAATTTAAAAATATTTATTACTTTTTAATATTTTTAATTGAAGTGTTAAATTATTAAATATATTTGATGATATTTCATTTTAATTTCTTAAATTGTGAAATAAAATTTTTTAGATGAAATTTCAAAAAAGAGTTTTTTGCATGTATACCATAAAAAATATTGTATTTATTTTTATGCCACTACAAATACCATATTTATTTTTATACCATTATAATTATTCTTAATGTAACAATGTGCCTCTCTTTTATCATTTTTAATCAAAATGAACCTTAACTATAGTTAATTTTTTAATGAATAAGTAAAAATGACAAAAATAACTTTAACATATAATATTTTTTTATTATAATGTAAATAATTAAACATAATAACCTAATTAATTTTATGTTCTTTCTAAATTAATCGTGTGTCATTCATCCTTATTCCTTCTTTCATTTTCTTCCAATCAAAATCTAATTTTTTAAAAAATTAGTATTTTATAATATATGTTATTAATTCTTCTCAAAATAATTTTATTTCATTTTTACTAATGTAAGTATTAATAATTATTATATCTTTGCTAATAAATAATTTGTATGATTAATTTGTATGTTTTTGGATTTTAAATAAAATTTATCATTTTTATGTTAAAATTAATATTTTTTATTTTTTAAAATATTGTATTTTATAAGGTTAAATATGCAAAAGAGAGAGAGGGTAATTTAGTCTTTTTTTCAAGACTTTAACAGTTTTAATGGAGGTTTGGATGAAAGTTAACTCGGATGGTAAATATGCATAAGTTCTACATATTTCAATGGTATAAAAATAAATAGGTTATTTGGAGTGGTATAAAATTAAATAACATGTTTTTGAATGGTATACATGCAAAAAAAAAAAAAAACCCCTTAAAAATTATTGATTTGAGTTTTCTTCGAAGAGTAAGGGGTCCATTATATTTAGGGAAACGATAAAAAAAATCTCTTAAAAGTAAAAAAAATCAAAATCAGTAATTTTTTAAAATTATATTTAAAAAAACTCATTTCACATTTTTGATAACGTAAAAGACTAATCTATCCTTATATAATTAGATCCTTAACATCCCCCTCTAACCCTTGTTAGGTTATTCCATACCAAAAATATATATTTCATACAAAATAACAATCTCTTTCTATATGACCCAAATCAATTCCTTTATAGTGATTTAAATATGTGTTGTTTATTATTTTTCATTATATATAACCATAAGATGTGATTTAAATATGTGTCGTGTCATAATGTAGAAAATGATATTTTAATATTTTAAATCCATTTTACATTTTTTTGGCTTGGCTATTTATATATTTTAAGGGCGTCATTAGTATATATTATTTTTTAAAGAAGTATTACATTTAATGGAGTTTATTACAAAAACTCAAATTATATTACACATATCTTACAAAAATCCAAATAATCACAAAGAATCTAGAATAATTTTTTTTTACATGGAACATGTGAAATACATTAATAAAATTAAGCGGATAAAATATTTTAATAAAATTAAGAGGTATAAAATATGTTAAGGATCTAATTACATAAGAATATGTTAATATTCTGTGTTTCTAAATTTATGAAATGTGATTTTTTTCAGAATAATTTTAAAAAGTGACCGACTTAAAATCTTTTTAATCATTTTTCCTTATTTCTAATACTTTACACATGCGTATTTTTCATATATATTTATATATATATTTTTTTATAACATATATATATATATATATATATATATATAGGATCCGATTACGTGCGGTGTGCGGTCGGTGCGGTGCGCGATCACGGGCCGGCGATCACGGGTCCATCGCATCGGACGGTCGGGTGCGATTCACGTCGACCGTTGGATGCGATGGACCCGCGATCGAACGGCCCACGTCGTAAACCGCACCGACCGCACACCGCACGTAATCACGACCATATATATATATATATATATATATATATATATATATGTTTCTCTCTGTGTTTCGAGTGCCTTTAGGAGCCCCAAATCTTGTCGTAATTTTTCGTGCCTCTCTCAGAGATAGAGCAAAAGAAGAGACGCTCGTCCCATTCATTCTTCGAAGGTTCCATCTTTGGATCTCTCTTTGTGACATCTGTTTTCGATTCTCTCGATTCGGATTCGTTTGTTCTGTTGTTCTCTCAATTGGGTTTTTTTTGGGGGCGGTTTTGCTATCTGGGTTTTGGTTTTTCTCGCTGTCTGCAACATCATTTGTGGGCTTTGGTGGGGGATTTTTTTATATTTGGGTTTCTGTTTTTGAGGCCTTTTGTTTGATAATCTATGTAGGTTTTGGCTTCTTTTTTATAATCGAAGGTTTGTGTTTTGGGGTTGTTGGATTTTTTTCTGAATGTTGGTTGTGCTTGAAATTTTGGAGAATCAGAGATGGGTTTTTGATTTACATTGGAATTTGTTGAGAATTGACTTTCTTCAGATTATTTTGATGTGGATATCTTAAATTTTTTGATTTTGTGCCTTCTGGGGCAGATGGGATTGGATGTTTTGATATAATTTTGGTATTCATTATTTGTCTTCAATTTTGATTTGTACAGGTGAATATTGGGTTTAAGCCATCTAAGGAGGTTAGATAATCATAGATTTTTGTTTCTCTCATTGAGTTTTGCTGGAGGAAACATTACCATGGCCGGGAGCTCGAGTGAAGATTATGTGATGGGGAGGGGTTCGGATGGGATATCGAGCGGCCAGCGATGCCTGTCGGGTGATTCCTTGGCCGAATGGAGGTCCTGTGACCAGGTGGAGAATGGGATACCTTCCACTTCTCCGCCTTATTGGGACACCGATGATGATGATGATGATTGCGGTACTCTCTCTCTCCCTCTGTGGTTGTGTGTCTGAAATTGTTTCTCTAGATTGTCTTATCTTGATTTTGGTAAGTGACTTCTGGACCCATCTAATCTTATGCCCGTGTGACTTGGGTGCAACTAAAACAGACTTTTTTTTTCTCTCTCCCTAGACTGTAGAAATACGAATCGAGGATCTCTTTTAAACGTGGTAATCATGTTATGATTTTCTTCAAGTGCGAACTTGCAACTGGAAGCACCTGAACTTACTGATTTTCAAAACTTTGAAGCATTTCATAAGGTGAAGGTAGGGCAATAATTTAATGGATAGAGAGAATGGTTTATCATTAAGTGAGTATTGAGTGTGGGATAATGCTGGAGAAGGGATACAAGGATTCTATATTATAGTTTTGAAGAGGAAAGCTAGCCATATTGAATAGTGTAGCTGGTAAATGCAACCAACAGCTAGGACTACTATAAGACTTCCAAGTTTTATATAGGAATCTGTGAGAAACGTATTTCATATATGAGTTGCTGCTTGGACTGATGCCAGGTGCATTTGGTATGGAAGCCAGTACTAATTAATGGCTTCTGATCACTTGAAAAATTAGCGTGGGCTTTTCTATATTTAGTCTCTTCTTGTTGTATCAAGCAGTGTGAGTATAGTACATTGTTAAATCCCTAAGTTCCCATATGGTTGAGGGTAAAACCCAATTACTGGGTGAATAAAAATAGGAATTATATTAAATCTTATATTATTACATTGAGCTGCAAAAAAAAAAAAAAAAAAAAACACCACGAATTGGTTCATCTCGATCACCGTTCTACTTGGGTAAACTAAAAATGTCTTCTAGGTGAAAGCTTGAATAACTATGTGTGACTTTTTATCCATTCAGTCGTCCTGCTTATCCTGTTTTTTATCCATAGAAATAACAAAACAAATTGGAAGAACAATTCCTTAGCAAAATGGCTATTCCTGTTCTTTGTTTTTCTTTTCTTGAACCAAATGGTTGCTCAAACTCTCTAGATTTTATGCTGGGATACTAAAATTGAGTTTTGTGCTTGAGATGCAAAAAATGAAAAACTAGATTTTATGTACCGCTCTTTAACGAACAATTGTTCACATGCTTGAGTGCTTCTAGTAGATGAAGATATGATCAACATTTTCACGTATTGATCCATCTCTTTTTGCAGGTCCAAAGCCCGCTGATCTCTATGGAAAATTTACATGGAAGATTGAGAATTTTTCAACTATAACTAAAAGGGAGCTTCGGAGCAATGCATTTGAGGTTGGAGGATACAAGTGGTATGCGACCTTTCCATCTCGTAATACGTGACATATATTTTGTTAGTCGGTCAAGTATTTATGTAATCATGCAGAGTTTTTGTGATTCTTTTACCTATTTGTCTATGTGTCCGAGGAGTTATCATTTTCTCTGTGGGCATGTGTCTTGTTTTCCTTCTCGTTCAGTGCTTGAAAAGTTTGCCATAAAAAATTCTCTATTGTAAAATAAACAACTACACGAGTAATTTTAAATGAGAAAGAAAACCTTTTTTTTATTAGAACGGTCTTCCTCATATTTGTCATCATCCAGTAACCATCATGTAAATCCAGTGACGGGAACTAAAGGTGATGCAAGTGAAGTACGGCAGGTTTGCATATTGGTTTTCATCGGCCTTTTAAGTAGATGTTTTATCCTTAGGACTACAATAGTGGGACCCATATTGTTGCTTGTTAATTGTGTTTGAGTTATTTTCAGGTGTGCTCATTTTAGGAGAGTTGGTTGGGGATCTTATTCAGTGTTGTCATCTAGTGTTTGGGGTGAAAAAAGTCTTATTTTATGTCCTGTCTAGGAAAGTTATATTTTGATTGTATGATCTTATGTTATCACTTGTTTTTGAGATTACCAACCAATTAGGAGCCTGGTTATTTGGGTTCTTATAGATTCTTTAAGAATGATTCTCATATATTTCATGGTTGAAGGGGATCTGGTAGGATCCTCAGTCCTCACGGCTAGAAAAAAATTGCAGTCTAATTGGGTGAGATATTGCTTTGTTGGTTTGAGACAAGAAATCAATTATCAGTGCGATAATAATAATAGATTGAGGCATTGCTTCTTCAGTCTGAAGAAGCAATCAGTTAACTGTGATGCAGAATGGATCTTGTTCAATTTATGAGCAGATGCAAATTGGTGTTTGAAGCAACCAAATAAGTTCTCAACCTGCAACAGATAGAGAAGGATTTATTCAGTCACATAGTTTGGGATCCTATAACATGGTTCCCTTTGTATTGAATATTACAAAGAGGATTAACTGAAGAGGATAATGTTCAAGAGGACGAAAGGGTGTATTGGGAAGAAAGGAGATAGAAGTTCTCGAGCAAAATTCCAATGGTTGGTTCCTCATGCTACTTGTTGGTCGATTGGCTAACACGCAACGGGGTGTCTTCATGCACAAAAGGGTATCTTGGGAAAATACTTGGTTCACAATTTCTTCGATGTTATCGGATTGGGTCAAATTCATCTTATAGGAGCCTTTGCCCGGTTCCATCATGGGAAACAACTGGGGGAGAGGATAGTCTAATATCTAATTGTATTTTCCTTTTCTTTAATTGTAAGGAGATCCCTCGTCTCCTAAATCCGGGGGTTTCTTTGAAATAAGATTCTTCTATATTTTCCTAAAAAAAAAGTGTTCTAGAGGACGAGCCTCAAGAGGCTAATTTGGGGGGCTGATTCTCTAATTCTGGATTGTGGAAGGACTCTGTTTGTATCAGAAGCTTTAGTGTGGACTTTATAAGTTCTGTTATCTTTTCTGTTTGGGATGCCCCATTTCTCTTGGTGTCTTTGGAGTAAAGGTTTTTGTCCCTTGGTGTCTTAATAGAATTACACGTGGCAGCCCTTTCGTTCAGAAAATATATATGTAAGTTACTTGAAGTCTTGATTGACTCAAAAGATGTGAAAAGAAAAATTCATTCTCTGGACAGCCCATGTATCAATAAGCTCTTATGATGTTCTCATATTAAAAAAAAGTTTTAGTGCTGTGTATTTTCCAGTCAAGGTGGACTTGGCTTTCCATATATCCATTCCTAGTATCCAGGTGACATATATTATTTATCTTTCCCAAATTCCTTGGTCTCTCTTTATTCCTTGTTTATTTAGTGTTCCCACCAATGTTCTAAAGGGGGGAGTGGGGATTAACTGGGTGTCTAGGTGGAATCAACCCTAATCCGCCTCATCAAGGGGATTAAATGGTCTTGGACTCATGGATGGATTAAATGGTGATTAAGCAGGGATTAATATGATTAATCTAATTTTTTTCTTGCATTTATTTTATTTATTTTGTTTTTTCAATTAATACACAAACACACACATGTCTCACACGTATATATCTATGTGTGTGTATTATTATATTTTTATTATTAAAAAAGCTATCAATTAATCCCTAGTTAATCCCTTCCCCTAGTTAATCCCTTCTAGGCTTCTAGCTGACTAATGCCTAGCGTTTATGAGAACATTGGTTCCCACTCTTCTCGATTTCATAAAAAGGTTAAGATCAAACATTTGAGAACATCATAAAAGATCCGATATCACATGTTTGTCAGGAAATTGTTTTTCCTTATGTTCAAGCATAACTTATGATTAAATATTGAGTTCATTAAAATCCATACTCAATTGTAGAACTTTTTGCTTGAAACAATGAATCCATGGATATTATTAGAGTTTTATATCTATTTGTGGTTCCAAAGTATTGTTTTGAATAAAAAAAAGGAAATGACCCTGTTCAAATATCATAATACTTAATAGAATTTGGGAAGCGATTTGGTTGGTGAGGAACCAAGCAATCTTCAGGGATGTTGCTCTTGTTTCTGTCAACATTTGGGAGGCAATCGAGAGATTTATTGTAGAGTAATTCATTGCTAAAGCAAACGAGGGTGGAGTTTATCAATGGGAGATTGTTCATTGAGGAGTGATTTATTCCTTGGTTTGGGGCAGCAGTAACCTTTACCGTTGCTACCGGTGGGGTTATGGTGTGTGTTGTATTTTGTACCACGACAATTTTTTTTTTGAAATGATACCACAACAATTTTTGCCGATTTAATTAAGCAATGGTGGTAGCTTATCTACCTTTTCACCAAAAATAAATAAATAAAAAAATTAAAAAATTTAAAAAGAAAAAGAAAGAGAAACCCAAACCATTGAATATGTTTGAAGCCATCAAGAATTACTAAACACCAAAAATTACCATGATCAGATACTTCTATAGAATTTGATATTTTATTGGTGATAATCTGAAGTTTGAAATTTTAGTGGTATATTTTGTACAATTACATTCATGATGATGAAGGATATAAGTCTCTTGATTTTTTTTATATATAATCTTGTTTTATCATTTTGGAGATCTCTTGAACCCTTTTTTGTTCAAGGGGCATCACTTATTAATATGGTTTCACCTATCTTTTCTTCCCAAAAAAACGCTACTTGGATTGGCAAGGCTGAGCGCACCGCTTTAAGAAATCTCACGGAGGTTAATAAATCGACTCTTCTTTCCACTGAGACATTGCTCAAATCTCTCCACTGGAGGGTTCCAATCTACGGCTTTGATTGGTCTTATGTGTATGGGCAGACTCATATAACTTGTGTGAAAAGATTTCACCAGGTTTTCTATTATAGACGCATATGTATATATGTCCTCCAATAATAGCTTGATACCTGAAAGGCTACATAATTTTTTTTTTGATAGTCTTTTTTTTTGTTGGGTAAGTGGTGGGATTTAAACACATGATCTCCTTATTGAAAACTTTTGTGATAATTGATTCTAATATTTCATTCTTCTTGTTTCTACAAGCCCTTTTCCATTTTTGTGGTGTGGCGACACGGTCCACGAGGAGGATGCCAAAAGGGAAAAAAATCTGGTGAAATGGAATAAGGTTTGTAGAAACAAGGAGAATGGGGGCTGGGGTTGTTGAATGAGTCCATACCATGTGAATGGCTATGGAGGTGGAGCCAACAGGTGGATTCATTTTGGAGTTGAATTATAAATAGAAAATACTGTAGGATCAGGCCAGATTTTCATTATTCCCTCGAATCAATTGCAGCATCACCATATTTTGGAAAGATATTTTTGGCCAATTGGGTATTTTTTTTCTTTGTTGTCATATGCAGAGTAGGTAATGGAACTGAATTGATGTTCTGGGAGGGTGAGTGGGTGATGGACAATTGGACATTCTTCTCTGGTCAGCTTTTTCTATACTATTCAGATTGACATATAACAACGATGGTGTCATGGAATTATTCTTCTTCAGGGCATGGTTCAATGAGGTCTTTCAATGATGTGGAGTTTCTAGATTTAAATGCTAGTGGGACTACCACAATTCATGTCTTGGCGTGGGATAAACTTGATATTTTTATATGGATCTCTGATTCTAATTCCTAAGGTGGGTTTTAGTGTTCAATAATGTTATAACTGGTTAGTGAAGGATCTCCCATTTGTCAGTAAATGGCCTTAAATCACGCAAGATTTGGAGACCCAAATACCTCCACAATGTTCAAGTATTTATGCGGCTGCTTTGTAAGGAAAAAACTTCTCACAAAGGTATACAAAGATTAGCTTTTAGACGTTGACAAGACGTGTTATGTGAAATGATTGTGAGGAGACTGTTGAGCATTTGTTTGTTACCCACGGCTTTGCAAACCTTATATGGAGAGGAGTGGTGGAGGTTATAGACCGTACATGGGTTCATTAATTGTGGGAGAGAGGGGGGGGGGTGTAGATGTGGGAAGGGGGTATAATGCTACAGAAAGTGGGGGTTAGAATGTCATTTCTAATTTATCTCAAATATTAAACCTGGTTGCTTGCTGAGCAAACTAGTGCCACTCGGGAATGAAATTATATTCAATGGCCTAGTTTGTTAAGTGATAAGATTTTGAGGTTAAGTTATCTTAATTTTATGAGATAAATAATCAATCAATTATGTTCTTATTCACATTTGCCAAAATCAGGACAAAAAGAGGGGATAAATGTTATGCTATCCTTTATCGTGATTTTCATTTGAAAACGGGACAACTATCCACAGTTTATATCGATTTTTTCTACAACAAACGAGATAAGTATTTCTTTAACCACTTATTCCCTTATCCCACAATTTATCCCTTTACCAAACTAGGCCAATGGGATTAAACTCCTGGTGTTATGAGGAATTGATGTTTATATTGTTGTGGGGCTGAGTTTGTGTTATTCTCTAGGGAGGGCAAATTCTTGGTTGCATGCGGTCTTATTACCTCTCTTTTGTTTTTGTTCAATAGAATTCTCATCGGCAGAGCATCTTTGTCATGCCCCAAGGGCGGCCGTTCCTGAGGGGTACACACAGGGCCATGAGTCAAATGGCAATGACCCTCAAAGAATATATATACATAAGAATAGAGGACTTAAGATTATAGCAGAAGAGTATATATACATAAGTACAAGTGTACACAGGGCCATGAGTCAAATGGCAATGACCCTCAAAAGAATATCACCATCGTCGTTGTGCAAACATTAGTCATAATTACGAAGTACAACCAGATGCATACAAAATATAACAAAACACCTGACGGGAAAGACAACAAAAAGCTGACAGGACCAGATCACTAGATGGCGCACAAAAAGCTTCAACAACACCTCAATGCCCCTCCCCTCGCCCTGTGTGGCACTTGGAGGAAACCCAAAACACTAGGGTGTAATCTTTAATGGACTTCACCTACCTATTAAACAATATTATGGACTTATGGTGATAAGCCCTAGTCTCTTAAAAAAAGGGGTTTATAATCTTAATATTTTGATACAATATCGATCTTATCATTATGTATGGGTTTCATTACTCCATTTCAGACTGATGCAATCCAATGCCATGCCATTCGTCTGTCTATGCTAGGTCAATAGCAGGCTTATAGAATATTTATTTTACATATATTTGTAGAATTTAAGAAATAATAATGGTTGATGTTGATTTTGATTTTTGATCAATTAAATGTGAATATGATTATTTTGTACATGAGTTATAAATAAGTATATTTTGCAGTAGCAATTATATGTGGGCAATATCTATTCATATGCCTCTGGGTTTAGATTATAATTAAATTTTCTGAATGGTTCTGCAGGTATATTTTGATTTATCCACAAGGTTGTGATGTTTGCAATCATCTTTCCTTGTTTCTTTGCGTTGCTAACCATGACAAACTTCTTCCAGGTTTGTGATACAATTTTTTCTCTCTCTCTGTTTTGGAGATTTCAGATCTCATTTATGTATCCAAATTTAGTTACATTTACTTATCAATTTGACAGGATGGAGCCATTTTGCACAATTCACAATTGCTGTAGTAAATAAAGATCCAAAGAAATCTAAATATTCTGGTCAGTATATGTATTTAGATGGTTCAATTGCTTTTATATCTTTTATCTTTTTTGTGTATTTTGGATTTATATGACTAAAATTTTGTAGATACATTGCATCGATTCTGGAAGAAGGAGCATGATTGGGGGTGGAAAAAGTTCATGGAGTTGTCAAAAGTGTTAGATGGTTTTATTGTTGCCGACACGCTTGTGATCAAGGCTCAAGTTCAGGTGATCAGGTATTTTTTTATTCTCACTGAACAGGTTTCATGAGGTACAATATATGCTTTGTTGACATCTTGTCTTTTTTTTTTTGAATTATAAAAGGATAGGCCATTCACTAGTTGAAAAGCCAAGAAATACATAACCCGAAAAAGAAAACTCAGAGAAACATAATAGAAGCGAAAAAAAGAGGGTGTGAAGAGGAGACAAGATGCCTACACTTCACTCCCCCACATGGACAATAACAGCAAGTAAATCCTCGATTACGAGTTGTCATCGAAATGAATGCTGGGGGTGCCTGTATATTAACCCTAATCTGAAATGAATCTCTCCACGGCATCCCGAACCTTATTGAAACAAAAACTGTCACCCTGGAAAACGACTTGACTCCTCACAAGCCAATCACCCAACCCGCCGCCAGGATGAGAATTTGAGAGAATTTAATTTTTTTCTTTTGCTTCTTTTTTTTTACTTCGGTCTCCTGTCTTCTTAAGATGCCTCCCTGCCTCCCATAATTTATAAAGGGTTGATAAATTGAGTGATACCTGTCGTCTCCCCAAGAGCCTGCCATACGAGTGTAGGAATAGATGTTATACAGATTCCAGCAGGGCACCACAAAGCCCACAAATCGTTGGTTTCTCCAGAGCCCACCAAGTTCTGTAATTGTTGAGGAGCTTCTCCTGATACAGGTGCCACATAAAAATTTGAACTTTTAGTGGGGTTTTATTTTATCAGGCCAAATCTCCTTGCTTTTAGAAGCCAAGGAGGAGTTGAAAGGCCACTTCCTTCTCCACCAGTTGTAACCCCTTTTAACAGTGGAATCATCTGATGGGCAAGGCAGCCGCCTCACAGATTCAGAAATAATGCTAAATTGCTGTAACAGGTCCAGTAAATCAATGTAATCCTGGATCAACACTAGTTGTTGGCATTTTGTCTTGACACTGGTAATATTTTTATGGCTGATTCATCTCATCTAACTTGAATTTATATAATTATCTTCCATACCCATTTTTTATTCTATAATTTGGCCTGTAATGCTAATTATTAACCCATGTTTTAATGAAGCAGAAATATAACACTTAAGTAGAATCTTTTTAACTTGTTATTGGATGGATTTGTAATCAACTATAACTGTTCTTTGGGTTTTGGATTTTTGGATGAAGCTTTCTGTATTCTGGGAGGTTATTATTTGTTTCTTGAACGAGAAACGTTTGTGAATATTATATGCCTTCTTTTTCATGAGGATAAGCAAGGTTTACATAGACTTTAGAGTGGATAGTAGTATTGGCCACATTCTGTGGTGTTATTATTGTTTCTTTAAACGGGGATGGGAACTTCCAATTGAGAAGTCTGAATTTTTTTGGGCTTCTTGTGGTTTCAAAGGTCTGGTTTTAAGTTATGTCCTTGTAGGAGCTTTCATCTGATTTTTTAATGAAGTTTCAACTGCTGATCTCCCACCTTCACTTAGAAATAAGTTTCTTCTGGTTTGTTTTCCATTTGTTAAAATTAAGTTTTATCTATTCTATCAATCTTTTATTGGAAGGTGTTCAGTGGTTGTCACAGACACAACATGTTTACCTTCCTAGCAGATTAATAAAGAAAATCAGGTTTGTTTACCTATTGGACATTGTCCCTTCATGTCTTTGTGTGCATTGTCTCACTGGAAACGAAGTGTAAAAGCCAATGTTCTAAAAATCCCGCCTAGGCTCCGATTAATCCTCCGCCTAGGCCTAGGCAGTCCCAGCTCGCAACGCTTAATGCCTAGCCGTTTTTCTGATTAATCCTTAGTTAACTAATAAGCTATTAAGTTACCTTATATATTATATATCTATTAATTAGTTTTTTATGTTATCCCTATTATGCTTATATTATTAATTTTGTTTTGATGTTACTTTTTATTTTTTTGTAGTCTAAAATTATTTTATATCTATATATATATATATATATATATATAGGGACGTGATTGCGTGCGGCGAACGGCAGGTGCGGCAGCGATCACGGGCCGTCGATCACGGGTCCATCGCATCGGACGGTCGGGGGCGATTCATCTCGACCGTTAGATGCGATGGACCCGCGATCGAACGGCCCACGTCGCGGCCGCACCTGCCGTTCGCCGCACGCAATCATTTTCATATATATATATATATATATAGAGAGAGAGAGAGAGAGAGAGAGAGAGAGAGAGAGAGAGAGATGATTTCATACGGGCTGTGCGGACGTGCGGTTTAAATTTTGAACCGTTGGATTGGTTTCCACTGATCCAATGGTCGATGATTTCCAAAAAGCCTTCCCAGAATCCGGTGAACAAACAAAAGTCAAAATCATCCAACTCAGCCTCCCCTCTCTCTCTCCTTCTCCCCTTCTTTTCTCTTTCTTTTTTTTTCAGATCTGATCCTCTCTATCTCCCCTTCTTTTCTCTATTTCATATTTTTTTTCAAATCAGATCTGAAACCTCTCCCTCTGCGACCACCACCTTCTGCCACCAGCTCTGCTTCGACCACCGCCCCCTCCCCCCGCGACCACCACCCCCTCCCTCTCTGACCAGGAACCCTCACTCTCTGACCACCACCCCCATCTCCTCCTTCTGCGATCCCACACTCACGGCGGATCCCTTCCCTTCTCCATCTAGTTAGGGCTTTCAGATGTTCAAAATATGTTTTTTTTCCCTCGTAAATGTGAAGTTTTGTTGAATGTAACATATGTTAATTTTTTTTCCAATGTTGTTCACTCTGGAAATGTGAATGTTGTTACTTGAATGATTGTGGATGTTTATATCAAATTAGTATTACTTGAATGTGAAAGAATGTGAATGTTGTTTATTTGTGTGAATGTTGTTACTTGAATGATTGTGAATGTTGTTTATTTCAAATTAGTATTACTTGAATATGAAGTAACATGAATGTTGTTCAGTGATGGAAGTCTCTCTCTCTATGGAGGAGCTGCTGAATGAAACATTCAGATTTAGTATCTCTGTTGTTTAGTTCTTCCAATTATCAGTTGGAGCAGCTGCTGAATGGCTTGCAATAAAATCCAATAAAAAATCAATTCTACATATCTTATTGGATAATACTCCAACTACTAATTATCATTGTATTCATCATTTTTTTCTTCATTCTTAAATTGTTGATTTCTGATTGAAGTCTAATTTATGCTTTTCAGGACCACCAGCACTCACTGCTCGTTCAATGACACTATCACACACTGATTTAAACAGTTTCACTCACTCATAATCCAACCATTACAACAACATTTCAACTATGGAAACCTGTTCAACCAACCAATTCAACCAATCCAACAACATTTCAGCCTGTTTAAAGACCAAACATTTGAATATCAGAAACTGATCTATGTGAAATCTACAGACTAGTAAAAGATGAACTTAGAAGGACCAAAAATAAGTTAAAATCAGAGCACATGGGGTTTGAATAATTGTTGGAGCATGAACACCAAAACGATATTTTGTGGATGATTTTCAAACACCAAAGCTAGAAATTTTAGCATAATTCACATAAAATTTCTCTACTTCTTCAAGAGAATCAAAATACATTACAATGACTGGTGTACATTGTTCATCTACATCAATAAAAAATCATTTATCTTCACCATATAAAGAATATAAATTCTCAATAGATTCTTCATCATTTGTACTGTCAACTCCACTAAACATTTTCATTAAAATATAACAAACAGCCTGCACAAACAATTGAACATCCAAACCCTAAATTAAAAAAAAATGAAATCAAGACCCTAAATAATGCAAATAATCCAACTCAGTGGACTAACTTACAACGGAGAGGAGGAGGTGCCAGTAGATGGTGCCGTTGCCGGTGCCGGTGCCGTGGGTGGTACCGGAGGAGGTACCGGGGTTGAGGAAGGGTAGGAGTTTTCCAGATCTGAAAACAAAAAGACACAAAGGAAGGACAATAAGCATATATTAACGATCATGTATTACAATAAATCATAATCTACCAAACAAATTAAAAAAAATCTCACACTCTGAGTGATCTCAGATTCAAAAGAAATGAGAGAATGAGAGGAAGGAGAGAGAGGAAGGGGAGAAGGGGAGAGAGAGGGATGCTTCAATGGGGGACCATCTCCATATCTGGAAAAAAATGAAATAGAGAAAAGAAGGGGAGATGGAGAGGATCAGATCTTGAAAAAAAAAACGAAAGAGAAAAGAAGGGGAGAAGGAGAGAGCTTACTAATCATACACCATTTGTAGTTGGGTTGTGGGCAGGTGCAAAGTGTGATTTCAATTGCAATCTGGTGAAATAGTTTTACATTGCCATTCTATGAATCATTTGTTTGTTTATGCTTTCAAAATTTTTGGGTTGTAGTTGGTTCCATAAGTGATCTATGATTCTTCTTATTTTTTTAAATTTTTATTTATTTATTTATATTAAAATTTTGGTTGTTTTTATGAATGTACGAGTTTAACCTATTATCATCATATTTGCATTTGTCAAGAGTTGAATGAGGAGTGAGTTTGCGGGCATGGAATCTTAACCATGTATATATATAAATTTTTTTTTTTGTTATAGAATTTTCTTACAGTTTTCTATTATTCGGTATCCATATTCATTTGCCAGACGGCAGGTGATGCATCTACATTCATGTTCTCACAGTGTCATTTGAAGAGAAGTTTATTCTGTCTATATAATTTCTCAAGTATAAGATGGAAATCTGCCTCTTAATTATCCGCCTCTACCTTTTGGTTTTTCAGGGAGAAAGCAAATCGTCCATTTCGTTGCCTTGATTGCCAATATAGAAGAGAACTGGTTCGCGTATATCTATCAAATGTAGAACAAATATGTAGACGCTTTGTTGAGGAGAGAAGGGGCAAGCTTAGCAAATTGATTGAGGACAAAATGAGGTGGTCAAGGTAAAACTGTGTGTATTATGGAGTTTATTTATTTAGATACACTAAGTACTGCTATTTATATACACTAAGTGCTGCTGTGTTAAATAATAAAATTTGGTCTACTACTATGTAAAGTCAATGATTTTATAAAATTTGAAATTAATTCAATGATTTTATTGCTTAGCATGTAAAATAATTGAATTTGTCAGTCATTTTCTTCTGTTGAAATTGTTTTG
Source organism: Acorus calamus (assembly GCA_030737845.1). Lineage (NCBI taxonomy): Eukaryota > Viridiplantae > Streptophyta > Magnoliopsida > Acorales > Acoraceae > Acorus > Acorus calamus. The sequence goes on along the minus strand of CM060863.1, from coordinate 33,615,001 downwards.
CTTTTGATGGTTGCAGCTTTCGTGCCTTCTGGTTAGGAGTTGACCAAAATTCCAGGCGGCGCATGTCAAGAGACAAGACTGATGTAATACTAAAAGTGTTAGTGAAGCACTTTTTTATTGAGAAGGAGGTGACATCCACATTAGTGATGGATTCTCTTTACAGTGGGTTGAAGGCCCTTGAATGCCAAAGTAAAAACAAGAAGGGAAAAGCAAAAGTGATTGAATCGGAGGAGACACCGATGCCCATTGTGCGCGTTGATAAAGACATGTTTGTTTTGGCTGACGATGTGTTGCTCCTGCTTGAGAGGGCAGCAACAGAGCAGCTGCCTCCTAAGGATGAAAAAGGTCCACAAAATCGTATGAAGGTATTGCAATAGTTTCTTTTTTAAATAAATGCAACATTGAAGTTCATGCTTGGAAAGCTGAGCTTCACCATAGTTTCACCATTTGATATTTTGAGGATCACTTGACAAACTTTTAGAACAAATAGCTGTTCAAGTACCTTTTTATTTTTTGAGAAATAAGATTGGAGAAATTCTATTAAGAAAATGCTCCCGAACAAGGAGACAATGGATCTCAAGGTACCAGAGTTAAAAGACAATATGGGAAAGAGATTAAAGTATTAAACAAAACCTTACCCAAGCGGGTGAACTCCACAACAAATAGCTCTACCTTCTCACATGCCAAACCAAGTTTTAGGTCTCCTCTCCTAAATCATGATAACCTAACTTCTAAGGAGAGAAATGATTGCCGTGCAAGTGTTCTTAATGTAAAAATTCTGTGTTGGAAGACACATTTGTTACGAGTGAGCCATATACACCAATGTATCACATGAGGGATAAGCCATTGCAACTTGGCACAAGTGCTACGATCACCTTGCTTGCGTAAATATGGTTTGTCACTCTGTTGCTGCCTGTATCTCTATGAAATGAAGTCCGTTATAGAATGCGAGTGCAACTTTTGCTGACCTAGTGTTTCTTCTAGATCCTAGAAATGTTCTACTTGCAGCCTGCATCTTCTGCGACCAATTCTGCATCAGAATCAAATTCATTTACTTTTCGTACAGTTTCAACTTTGGAGGAAAAGGAAGAGTTAACTACAGTACGACACATGGCTCGCTATTACAAAGTTCAGTATATGTGTAATATGGAAACTTTGCGTTTTCAAATTTCATCAGTTTGATAGACTGAGATGTGTGGTAGAATCGATGAATTACGAGTTTAAACTGGAGGTGGAAAGTAAATTGTGGATCAAATATCAGACTCCCAGCCCTTATATGATCCTGGATACGATAAAATGTAACATCATATCCAGGTTTGATAAAAAACTTGTGTGTTTATCATAGTTTTGTGTGTGGTTGGCCTTTTCTTTTATAGTGAGACAAGGAGTATGTCCTTTTGTTTGATATATATTTGTCTTACCAAAGGAAAAGCATTGAAGTAGAGTTAAAAAGTTGATAAACATATTCCAGCCCCCCATGGAATGATCATCCTCATCCTTGGTTTATTTAGTTTTGGACCTTATGATATTCTAGGTTTATCCAACCCAATGAAACAGCAAAAAACGAGATAAATCCTCTCCGGTGCTATATTCCCTTCTTTATCCGATCTAAACAATGACCACCAAATGTTTTCCCGAGTTTGGGAGTTGGACGAGTTCCAATTGATGGATCAACTTATTAACCTTCATCCTAGGTGAGAGAACTTCACTAGCAATAGTAAGTTATCAGTTTAATGAATTCTTTGCTTTCTTATAGCTTTCCGTAATGTTCCTTTAGTTTTGTAAAATGATATGTCCAACCCTGTGTGCAACCTCATCGTAGTTTACACTGGTTTTCTTTTTCTTTAAAAATATACACTCGCTTATTGAAGTACATATTGTTATATGAATTGAAATATACACCAAGATACACTAGTGTATTTTTTTCTTTAAAAAAATGAAAAAATATTGCAGCCCCATACACTATGATGTAGCCAGTACACTGTGATAGCGCATTATACACTGCGCTATTGAATATATGGAGCTGCAGACGAGGCTGCAAAATGGAGTGAGTGTATCATCGCTCTTTAATTTTCCCCATTCCCTTTCTAAATTTTCAAGATTTAGTTAACTTTCAAGTGTTACCTCAGTTCTTGGGAGTGTGTTATGTTCTGTTAAATACTTTCAGTTATTATCGTTTGAAGTATTCTTTCTGTATTCATGCCGTGTTTGCTGAATCCTGGTATGTAATACGTGTATTGTTCATTTTCACTCTCAACTATAAACTACTGGGCTTTGATGTTTTTTCATGAATTTTTTTCCCTGAAGGATACAAAATACTAAACTCGTACAAAATCATGATCATATATTTAATCTTTATGGAGGAATATCTTTTATAAAAATGAATTCTGGATTGTTGGGGATATGTTTAGTTCATGTTGATAATTGGGAATTGATTGTTTCATGTGTTTAATGGCTTTTGACAACCATTTTAATGGAGTTCTTTCATTTGTTATGCTTTTCAAATATATCCTTCTTTTATCACTCAGTTTTTCCCCTCATCTTTTAGTTGTTTTTCTCTATTAAGTTGAAAATCTAGTATTCACATGCCTTTTGATTCAACTTTACGTGATTTTTGAATTGTTACCATGCGTATGTAGGATGGATGTTCTGGTGAAGACTTCAACAAAGATTCTATTGAACGCGATGAAAGACGGCTTACAGAGTTGGGCCGCAGGACTGTTGAAATCTTCGTCCTAGCTCATATTTTCAGGTACTTAACATACCATCTTCACCTCCTGCTTCCTATCTTAGACAAATTGTTGAATATTTTCATTTTGGTTTCTAAAGTGAACCCCAGCTAAGCTAGTGGAGTTCCATAAATTCTAGTTTTAATGGTTTCGTCTTGTAAGGACTACAATTTGGTGTCCAGATACTCATTATTGTCCATTTTCTTAGCAATGCAAAACATGATATCTTTTTATAGATTGAGTAACTGGGTGTGAAAGATCTTGCTCTGGGTGGTCCTGTATGGACCCAGTGTTTCTTTTTTGTTTCCTTTTTTTTCCCCTTTTCGGTGAGGAGTGCCCCCCCCCCCCCCCTCTCTCTCTCTCTCTCTCACACACACACACACACCCTCTTTGGAGTATTCAGTAGATACCTAACAAGACATCTGGTGGTGCTCCATACTTTCCCCCCCCAAAAAAAAAAAAAAAGGAATCCTGCTTTATAGATGATGGTTTTGACTGGGATTACATATTATTTGCTTATAAATGAGCTGTCCTTTAGGTGCCAAAATTGTTTCGTTCTATTTTATATTGTTTATATCTTGTGTTTGTTGAACAAGCTTCTACCTTTCCTTGCTTATCATGGAAAGCAGTTTGTCAGTGCATTCTGGCTCATATCATATAGTACTGAAAGCTATTAGCTACCTTGATTGTTTGTCTGTAGAAGGGATATTTACTTTTGAATCAAAGCCTGTTTTCTTTAGAATGTTTGTATACCTTAGCCTACTCAACATCTTGTATTTCTGGGTATCTGTCAAGGACAGATGAAAGAGACCCTCGAGAAGGAAGAGTCAGGAAAGTCATCATCTTTGTTAATTTTCATATATTCACTGTGCATTTAATAGTTCAAAATTGACTACTTGACCTAAAGGAAGACAAATCAGATGAACTCTATACTATTGGACTACTCATTTTTCCCTCGTTGTGCATGACTTTGTACAGGAACATTTCACTGAAATCTGGATTCCAGCATTGGACATAATATTGTTTCTATATATCTTGGGGTTACCAATATGTGCTAATGATATATGATCTTTTAACATGTGTGAATAAGTTAAATTATGTAGTACTTTGGCTCATGTGGCTTTAGGCATGCATGTCACAAGTTTGAGTAAAATTAGAAATATCTTGATTTTCTTAAAAATTTCCAGAAAACATGATAGCCAATAAGAAACGAGTTGCACTATCAAGATACTGTGGAATAATCCATTTGAATGGAACTGTCTGTTTATCCAAAACTCATATAGCATTAATTTTATTTGACCAATCAAAATCGTATAGTTTGTTCAATGTGGTTTGTTTCTCATTTTAAATATTTATCTAATGAATGGCATGTCATGATATTAGTTATTTGCGTACTTCCCAAACTCCAATATTCTTCGGTTATCTAAAACAAGAAATCAAGTATTACTGCTGTTAAATGAGAGGCTATCAGAGAGAGGGACTTAACACCAATCTAAGAAAGATTTTATTTTTCTGAGAAAAGTTATGAGATCTTCTATTATTGCAGGAAATAGTAATATCCTTTGGAGTTACCTGAAGAAGGATTTCCAACTTTATCTCAATGTGAGCAAATTTATGTCTTCTGTGGAAACAAAAAATGTGCCCTCTCTTTTGGCTGTTGAGGTTTTTTTTTTTTTTTTTTTTTTTTGGATTCATCTTGGATTTTAGTACTTTTATCCGTCTTAAAAATATTAACTATATTTTGTTACAGATATATTAATTGACATAAATTATAAGTATTATTTTAACAAAAATAAATAGATCTTCTTTATCCAATCTGTTGTCTTGGTCTTATCAATTTATTCTCCCAATTATATGCAGTGAACTTTTTTGTAGTGAAGTTAATATTTCTCATAAATCATGTTGTGCTCTTAGCTGCCTCCATGGGTTGACCATTGCAATGTTCAACAGGGTGGCATTCAGTGGCTAACATGTCTGTTGGAGAATATGTAAATGCAAGGAAAATATGAATCATTTAAGGAAGAAAATTATCTCTGTAAAAAATAAAGGTACATTAAATCTTTTCTCGACAAATCTGCTTCAGTGTATCCTATTATTTCAAGGACCTCTAAGAAATGTGGGGATGGTTTCTGAAGTGACACAAGTGAGGTGATTGAAGCAACCTTGCCAAATTCCAATGTGTTGGAGCATTTGGATCACTCGCAATGAATGGATCTTCCAACAAAAGAGATTTTATTTGGAACATACTTGGGCTTCTATCTCCTCTCTCCTTACAGATTAGGTCATGATGATTTTAGGTGTGGATTCTGCCATCAATTATCATGGGCAATCTTTGGTTTGGGAAGTGACGAGCCGAAGGGCTTTTTGGTGGGGTTTTCCCCCAACAACTTTTCCACTACTTTCTTTTTCCTCTCCCCTTCATTCCTCTCTTACAGTGTACAAAGATCTCACTCTGTTTTTTGGGTGTTTTTTTCTTGTATTAATAAGATTGCTCCTCCTTTTTTCTCAAAAAAAAAAAACCTTGTGTGTGTAAGGTATAACATATCTTTCTAGGTCAGTGTTGAATTTATTAGCTGAGAAAAAACTTCCTATATCATAGCTTATATTATAAAGGCTTTCACTTTGAAGCCATGTGAATAAATTTCCAACTTTCAAACTATGAAGCTTCCGGGTACAGGAGTTGGAGTAATTGTTTTTCCAGGAAAATCTTACAACTGATCAAGCTACACTGTTGTATGAGAACTTTATATTTCGTTCTACCACAAGTATGGATACCATCTTACTGCTAATTCATTAAAAAGCTTTTTTTTTATCCTTTTCAGGACAATTTCACTTTTCTTTCTTTTCTGCTTTTCTCCTGTTCTGAAGAAATTGTTTGTGCTCGTCCCTGTGTGTTTGCTGTGTTTTTTTTTTTCTCATTTTCCTTTTAATGGAGGATTTGACCTCGTCGGTTCTGATTGACATTAAAAGATCCATTCTGCTGATTCCATATTGTTGGGACAATGTTTTTTTTTCCTTGTTATTGTTTTTTCACCTCTGCTGGGGGATGGGGTGGGTTGCTAAGTGAAGAAAATTAATTTTATAGTATGGTTTGGCATTAGTCCTCAACATGATGACCTATATGGTTTTTTCACCTATGTCTTGAAGTTTCATTTGTTTATCCTATTGCTACTAAGAGTTGCATTCTGTATTCTTCCAAATTGAGATGATGGAATATGAGTCTACCTTGTTATCTATGAATTTATGCAAATACCAAATATCAAGAAAATGTTTGGCATCTTCACTGTGGAACTCGAGCAAGAGAAATAAGCCACGAAAAAAACGTGAAGTACACTAAATTGGTGTGATCTATATTGCCATGGCTCCATGGCATTGCCTGAGAAGGCTCTGGGGCCTAGGTGCATATAGGCTTTCTAGGTGGTTACCTATTTTGGTACAAGTCAAAAATCTTGGAGTTGGACCTTCATTTTCTCATTCCTGGCATGATTGTCAAAGTGTTTTCCTATATGATTTCATTTTATTATAATTAATCCAACTTAGTGGTTGTAATTGAATGGAATAAGTAAATGTTTTTTTTCTTCCTTATCTGATGATTCAGATTTAGGTTTTCAGCTTTTTAAGACTAGTGCTAGACATTCAAGGCACACCTAGGGGATCTTTCCTGGTCAAACCTCAAGTTAGGGTGTTTTATGGGACCTTGTGGTCTAGGTGTTGCTGAAGCATGATATCTATGGTCCAATTGTTTTGTTGCCATCAGAGGTCAGATTGTTCATTCTGTATAGTAACTTTTGGGAAATATGAATTTGTTGCATAAGGTCATTTCTCAAGCTCTCATTTTATTTTCGTGTGTGTGATTTGCATATGTTTTTAAGATCTTCATCTCCTACATGTTCGTACAGCAGTCAAATTGAGGTTTCATACCAGGAGGCAGTAGCATTAAAGAGGCAAGAGGAGCTTATTCGTGAGGAGGAGCAGCAGGTTTAGCTGAAATTGAGTTGAAGGCAAAGCGTGGCACGGCTGAAAAGGAAAAGCGCTCAAAGAAAAAACAGGTACAATATGCTCTCATTCCAATTCTTATCTTTGTCGACCCAAATACTATGTATATCTTCATGGTAATTCACTGGGATGCATGTTATCATTGTATGAAAATTATTCAGTTACTCTTACAATCTCATTTGCATTATTGCTGGAAGACGTTGTTTAATTTGGAGTTTAGCATGGTAAATTAAGGCGCAGCTGTCCGACTGTTTAGTAATTGTTTTATGAGTTTTCTCATAAAATCAAAACATAGTCTGCTTGTTTATTTATTTTTGTTTGTATTTACTTTTGCTTCCCACCTGTGGGGGTGGGGGACATCCCAACTAATTGCATTGTAGCTGAACAGAAGGCTATTCTCTAACTCCAATGTTTTTGTATCTCCTTACACTTCTCCAGGCCAAACAGAAGCGCAATAGTCGTAAAGGCAAAGATAGAGGGAAGGATGGAAAGTCTGACGTGATGGTGCAGGATATAGACAATGGGGAGACCTTCTCAACAAAGCTGTCACAGTCCATGCATGGGAAGGTTGACATGCTAGATGATGTTTCTGATGTGTCTGATGCCAAAGATGATGCAACGGAAACAATTACATCTGGTATTGAAGATAGAGAAGCAAGCCCAGGCAACTGGGACACAGATACATCAGAAATAATACATCCTGCTACTGAAGTGAGCAGCAGTGATATACAAAATGGACGAGCAGACAAGAAAAGTACGCCTCTTATGGATGATAGCTCATCCACGTGTTCTACAGATTCAGTCCCCTCAGTTGTGATGAATGGACCTTACAAAGGGAATCTTGTTGCAAATAGAAAACCCCAAACCTCACCCAGTCGGTAATGGATAATGAACTTGATTCTGGAGTTATTACTATCCCAAAAGTTATTGTGTTGGTTTAACCTGAAATGTGTTTTTGCAGGGGGAAACCTCAGCGCCATAAAGGAAAGCGTGATCAGAGTAGGCCCAGTGGAAATGATAATAATCAAGTAGAAGCTGCAATGGACTTTAACCGTTTAAATGATGCCACTGACAGTTCCAAGGCAAATGAGCTTCAATCGGAGGCTGAGGTTATCTCCTTGAAGGATCATATACAGAGGCTGGAGCAAACAATAGTTAAACGGGTATGCTTATATATTTTTTTTTTTATGACGAGGAACCCCAACATTAGCTGGTAAAACCAAAGGTGCATAAATGAGATATTACTTTTAATCTTTTAATATAGAAGGTTCTAGGAGATTAAATAAAGGACATCTTGCCTTTGAATTGATAGAGTGGTAGTATTCTTGACATATTACTTGATTTATTTCTAAACCTGTGCAGAAATCAATTTCACACTTTAACATGAATATGATTAGATTCAATGCATAATTTCTTATGGCATTCATAGGCATACTCACTAACTGGCATATCACGTGATGCAGATGCGTGCTTCTAGTAGCGTCAGATATTTTTTCTTCTGCCATGGATATTTGGCCCTGATTTAGACTTTATTTTATTCCACCTAAAGTGTTTTACCTTGTCACTCAGCATGCAAATGTCAAAAAGTCTGACAGGCAGACCTGATGTGGACTTTTCTGAACAATATGTAAAATAAAGAAAACATATCAAGATGACTTATAAAAACAAATTATCAATTACTGTCAGCGGGAAATGGTGTAGACTGTAGAGTATGGGCAACACACAGGAGTTGTTTTGAATAAAAAATAGACACTGTGCGGTCAAACAATAACTATACCATGATAACTGTTTATACATATGCATAAGCTTGTTGAAATGGATAAAAAAAAATTGAATCATTCTTATGGGCATGCAATGAATAACTTGATATCTTTCTTATCTAAAAGAAACATCCACAAAATTTGAGATCTCTTCGCTTCTTTGGATGGCGAATCAGCACCAATTTATTCTTGGTGCAATATTTGGTTAATATGTGTTGACTGTTGAAGGTAGCCATATAAAAGAAAACCTTCACAAAGTGCTATTTGTGTGTTTATTTCTTTCTCAGTAAGACCTAGTATGTTTGCTTTAGTCCTTTTTTTTTTTTTTTGTGGGGGGGGGGGTGGTCTCATCTGATATGTGTATTGTTTATCACTTAGAAAGCACATACATGCCATGGCATGCGTCCAACTTCCAAAATTCCAAAATAATTTTCTTTATTTTGAATATATGGCAGAGAGGACGAGACGCTCATGTGAGGCCTTGTAGCTTCTCTTTTGGACTTGTAATTTACATTGTACGCTTTTGTGTATGATGTGTATGAGATGCTTAAATCCTTGTACATGATGGTCCATATATTACTATCATTATATTAACCTCTTTTTTTTTAGATATGTTTTGCTTCATTTAAACCTATGTTCTCAAGACTTACTGTCTCACTATCTGACTTTGCTCTGTCTGATCCCATCTCCATGTTTATTCCCATAGGTTATCAATGCTATGCCAACTGTTTATTTGGATTTGAATGAAGTTCTAATGTTATGAAATCATAATTGAACACGTAGATTTAACAGCATTGAACATTTGAAAACAATTGAAACTGTCTGCGTCTTGGTGCAGGTTTGCTAATTTTTATATGCGGTGCTACTGAAATATATAATTTAATTTTCCATCCATATTTTTTTCATATCTACTCCTAATTTTAAACTGGATCATGTGTTCAAATTACAAATTAAACCTTCATTGTTGGCAGGATGAACTAGTCGTGTCTCTGCAAAAGAAGCTCAATGTGAACGAAGACGAAGTTGAAGCCATCAAACCTTCGAAGCAAAGGGCAGCTGAAGAACAAGAGGAACCCCAAGAAGTCACATCATCAGCACTAGAACCTATCAAAACAAGAGAACCACCTCAAGAAAGCCTTATCAAGACTACAGTCCCTCCGGCGACAAAGATAGCCCAAACCCCTTCACCCACCAAACCCGAACCACCGAAGGCACCAACCCCAACAAAGCCCCCCTCTATTGTGAAGCATACCACCCCCCAACAGGTGAGTCTGATGTCGAGACCATCCAGCGCGCCTCTGATCCCTGGTCCCCGGCCGGCCCCTCCCGTGGTTCAGGTGGTTCAGAAGGCTCCATCGCTTGCACGCTCCATCAGTGCAGCCGGTCGATTAGGCGCTGCCGACCCAATCACCTCCGCCCCGAGCTACATCCCACAGTCGTACCGGAACGCCATAATGGGGAAAATCTCCTCCACCGCAAGCCCAACTCCTGCCATTCCTGCGCCTCGCCCTGCTTCAATCCCCACAACCCATACCTCTCAAGCCCCATCATCGACTTTCACATCAAGAACATCGGGATTCGGATTCAGCTCCGTGGTGCCAGAAGCCCTGCTCCACAGCCGGAATCAGTGGGTTGCGGAGAGGTCGTCACAACAAGAGTCCCCACAGCGTTGGAAGGACATGACAATTCGAAGCGATGCGCCTCGCAGACTACACTATGCCGACGAAGCCTCGCCCATCGTAGAGGTGCCTTCAAGGCAGACACCAGGGACATCAACATCGACATCGACAGATGACTTCCCTCATATGGACTTGATATACAACCTCCTCGACGAGGACCAGAGCAACGGGGACCGGAAACACCAGAACCACCACCCTTTGTTGTTGAATCGGCAGTTCAGTTTCCCAAGCTGTGTTGGTCCTTCATATTACGATGATGGGATCCAACATGGGTATGGATCGTCTTCTTCCACAGGCATGTCTTATGATGGTGGTCTCAGGGATTCGGTTTTCCAGTGGCCGGGGCCAGGAAGGCCTGATTTTCAACTGCAGCAGCAGACGCAACAGCAGCAGCAGCAACACCAACAGGTGAATGGATATGGGATGTATCAACCGACAAACGAGCGCTGAAAGGACTGGAGAGAAGGAAATGGAGAAAATTTATTGAATGTGGTTGTTATTTGTTACAATAATGTTTGAGGTGTAATCTCTCTAAAGCAAAGAAATGAAGAACCCATTTTGTAAAGAGTGATTCTTCCTTTTCATCAACTTTGCTCAAGCTGTCTCCAAAGCTGATTTGGTGTTTGATCTTCATCAGTTTGTCCTTTTCCGCCTTTTCAGTTTTGAGTCCTGAGTCCTTTGTTTCTTGTTTCGTTGATCATGATTTTCTTTTTTTAGGTCTCCACAATATATTTCTAGGTGGGCAATTGCATTTGTAATATTTCAATATCATTGGGAACCATTTGTGATAGGTGATCAGATGCAATTCACAGGCTTTCCTTCATTTTTCAATACAGGGTTTCCTCAAATCTCTCTGTGTGATGCAATGTTGTCTCCTGTTTTGTTTACAAGACATTTTTTTGTTGCACTTCAGAATACTGTATGTGCACTTGATGAGTAGACCTGGAGATTGAAAAATCATCTGATCTGTTATGGTGTTTTCATATAAAATTTTCCTGGGAGGTGTTAACCGTGCGTCCTGTGTGTAGTCCTATTTCACTTATGAAAAGCATGTGGCTTTTTTTGTGTGGTAAGTATATAAAATTCATTAGAGTATAATTCGTTTTTTCTAAGTTAAAAACATTTTATATACTTGAAAACAAATCAAAACATGTGACCCTGGGTCCAAGTTGATATTTCAACTCGTTTTTTAAAATTTGTTTTCTCGTCCTAAATGTAATATAACTATTAGAGTGGCCATTAGTATGGAATATATTCAATTAAATTATTATGGAAACCATTTTAAATAATTCCTCTAATATTATTTTTTTAATGAAACATGACCTTTAAAACTTTGTCTAAAGAATGATAACTCTATTTCGATTTAAAAAAAAAAAAACTTGCATGCTTGTCCAAATATAGCATGTGCAACGACAAATTTGAGTAAGTCTTATAAAAATTAGCCTTTTAGAAAAAATATGAAAAGAAAAATCTCCATCTTGAGGTGACTTGTGTTATTGTAACTTTTATATCATGTATAAAGTGTAGATTTGTTTGTAAACTGACGAACAATATTTCTTTTATGGGTTGCAAATCATGACGGTTGCCAAACTCGATAATTTGACTATTTTTCCTTGGAAGAATGGACAATGAGGTTAATTCATATGCTCTCTAAATTGCTTTTGCAAAGAATATTTATTCATAGGTATTAATGGTTCATATATATATATATATATATATTTGTGTAAAATCTCTTCATTCCATTCCCCCAAACAATGATGAGGCCATTGAGACTATTGGCACCACCGATCACTTTACAACTCTTCTGATAATGAACTCAACCAATCATGTGGTCATTTAACATTTGTTGTTGAGATCAATGTTTTAAAAAACGTTTGGCGCTAGTCGGATGTTTAGAGAGGGACTGCCTGCCTAGGTGGCCGATTAAGGGCTGACCGCTTAGCGGGCCGATTTTTCTTTGCGGGAGGGTAATGCCGATTCCGCCTATGCAGGCGCTTAATCCCCGCCTAGACCCGCTTTTTAAAATATTGGTTGAGATACTAACATTTTGATCAATTAATTGTTTTACATCTTCGACAAAGTGAAGGAATTGATTGATGAGGTAAAAAGGGTTGGCCGAAAGTTATCATTGTCATCAATAGATCAGATGTTTTGAACCCCAAGAGATCAATCACTACGCAAGATTCTTACTTGTGAAAGAGGTAAAAATATGATGAGCATCCATGGAAGAATGATATGGGCCAACCGAAACATCAAACGAAAAAAAAAGAAAAAGGTGTATTCCCATTTAAGATGCGCGCTTCTAAGGTGAATGGTAAATGGAGACTGCTCGATCAGGAACTTTGAGGGGCATTCACACAACAAAAAATTATTCGAGGATGTGCTCGAGGTCTTGCAAGGAATGACAAAGAGTGGCATGCGTTCTCGTGATATTTTAACACATCTGAAGAGCAAAGGCCCCCCAACATTAGTTCGAATAGAAAAATATGCAATGTTTGAAAGAAGATGCGGATAATGGAGATTAGTGGGCAAACTCATGTGCAGCAACTAATGAAACTAGTATGCGATAACATGTACATCAAGAAATAGGGTTCATCCTAGCATGACATCAAGTACCCCCCTCATCACAAAGTCGATGTGCTGCTTCGGCAACCTAGGGGACTTGTTAGCAAGTTTGTCCCTCAACCACTTCAGTCTAAGAGCACATTTATTGTGTAGTTGCAACTCCTCTTTAATCATTGACATTGGTAGATTTAAATATTCATTCACTAGTTCTGCAGCCTCATTGATCTCCGTGGAAATTCAATCATATACTGCCTTACCCATCACTGGAATGCCGACAATTTTTGTAACATCATCTAGTGTGATGGTCATCTCCCTGCATGGCAAGCGGAATGTATTATTTTCTAGATATCACCTCTCCACCATTGTAGTAATTAAATGATTGTCTGAAAGCTATACTCAACAAATGGTCACAATCCACTTTGCGTAACTTTGTTCATAAAAGTTATTGATTTCTCCAACATATTCCAACTCTCCATGGTTTTGGTCGGTTGACGACAATGCAATGATTGAGTATCTTGCAGTTATATACACGATACGTGATATGATGTCTATAATCAACTAATATTTCGTTAGTTTTTGGCCTGCTAGGAAATGACCTTTTAAATTATTCTCATCTATCTCTGAATCCACAGGTTTACGTGTAACTTCTTCCACCTCCTCTTCCTCTACCTTGGGCTCATTTACTTCCTCTTCCCTCCCCTTTTTCACCATAGGGAACTATTGAACTAAATTGTACATCAACGCCAAGTTTTTGGGATTGACATTTTTTATACTAAGCAGTTTGTAAAACACATTGTTTTGGAGTCAAACCGCACAAAATTAATGCGATGCAAGTCATAATTCAATCGATTTCATAAGTATTGTTCAAACAATCAACCAATGCAACAATCAAATCACAATCATATATTGTTTCTCATTCAATCAAAATCATTCAATGAACATGTTGATTTTCATTCATAATCATAGATTACCATTTTTTTCGAATATCAAAAGAGAACTTGTGTATATTTATATCATTTCAAATTTCAATTAGTGTTTGAGTTTATTCTTTTTTTTATATATATTTTTTGGAATACCAAATGATAAATATAAATTATGTAATTATTATAATAAATATTTAATTTTAATATTAATTGCAACCAGAGCAGGTTTTGCTAAGTAAACCCATTTTCCATCTCAAAGCTGTCGGGTTTCTTTTATCTCTTCCAAACCCGTTCCAAACTCGAACCCGACCTGACCCAACCGGGTCAAGTCAAGTTGGATCGGGTCGGGTCGGATACCCTATTGGGATAGTCCCACTCATCCCTAATTGGGTCGGGTTAGGTCGGGTTGGATATCCTATTGAGATAGTCCCATTGTCATCCCTTACTATTATCAATATGCAAACTATTTTCAATAAATTGATGATACACGTTGTACACAAAAAACAAAATCAACAAACATGGTCAATCACACAATGTATTTGATTCAATTAACCATTCTAAAAAATGCATGTGGCAACCCATATGTGAGATCAAATACAGTCAAACAAGGTGAATACGTTTGATTCATACAAATGCAACAAATCATATACATATAAAAGAATGTTTGATTCAAACAAAGGAACACATTACAAAAAAATCAATCGACCAATGATACTTCCTTTAAAAAAGGTACAAAATCAATTTCATCCGACCAAAGTTACAAACCATTCTCAATCAAACAATAATTCTCAATGAACATGTGTTATTCATTATTCATGGATTAAATAAACAATGTACCAACAATTTTTAAGGAATGAATACTATAAATCTCTCTCAATCAACCTATGTTTTTCATTTAATAAACATTTTTACCAATTAAATATTATGTACCATTTTGAATATAAACAAATATCATCCCAAAACTAGTTAGGTTTGTTTAAAAAACAAAAAAGCGATCAACCAAAGGGGAGCATAGGGAGATGAGGAGGAGGAAAGAAAGGCAAAAAGAGCTTTCAAAAACGACTGGGGTGGGTTTTAAAGAATAGATAATCACATGCAAGGTTCTCATATGCGCCCTGTGCGGCCGCTTGTGCGACCGCACAGGCGGTTCGGTCAGTCGACCGAACTGCCTCGGACAAAAAGCGCCTGTATGCGGATCGAGGCTGCATATGCGGCCCAATCCCGCATGTGCGCCCGCTTAAGCGGACGCACAAGATCTGTCACTTAAAAAAAAAAAAAAGGCAAACAAAACTCAAAACTCGTCGACCCTAGTTTTCCCCTACTTCACTTCTTCTTCTTCAATCTTTTTGAGACCTTCAGTTCTTGATCGACATCCACGACTTCTGAGATCAGCCTCTTCATTGACGACGACGTCCTCCATGATCGGCCTCTTATCGACGACGATCTCCAAGATCAGCCTCTTCATTGATGACGATGTCCTCCAAGATCGGCCTCTTCATGGACGACGCCCTCCGATCGACGACGACGACGCTGCCACTGCCTCCAATCTCGGCTTCTTCTTCGACCTTCTTTTCTCTCTCTCTCTCTCTCTCACTCAGCCCTCTCAATCTTATATGCCTCTCTGTCTCTCACACTCTTAATGTTCTGTTTTTCTATCCTCTCAAGTCTCAAATTGATAACAGTGGATGATGAAGTGGTTACACATGGGTTTTTTTTATTTTAAATGAAAAAGTGACATGTGTTTTCGTTTAATGAGAACGTGACACATAGGTTGGGAGGGATTAACTTAAAACATGTTTAGCTATGTTTACATAGAATGCTAATGTGATAATAAGACATGGGTTTATATATAATTAGTTCACATAGTATTTATGCTTATCCACAACCACAAGTATCACATAAAAAAAATAATTTGTGAATATATTTTTTTAAAGTTATTTTTGAACATATTTTTAATTGTTGTTCATAATATTAATGTTACAATGTATGATTAAAAACGTTATAAAAATTATATCTAGTTTGTGATATCTTCAAATTTACCATACTATCTCTTGTTTAGAAATCATTATCATATATTCATTTTTTATTAATAAAAAAATTATAGAACTGCATATACTCCCGCATAACGTATATACTCTGCGCGGTACCTCAGCAGCACGCAAACCGCATAAGCAAACATTGATCACATGTATATATTAGGGGTGGGTTGGCAAAATGTAAAAATCCGATGGGGTGGGAAAGACGGGGTGGGGTGAGTATCTGGGGGGTGGGGGTATTTAACCGCCCCTTCATAAAATTGGTCTTGTTGAACGCTTGAAACAAAAGATATCACCGCCGCATCAGAGCCACTCGAAGTTTCCAATGGACGGCTCAGATTTCAGGCCCAAACTAGGGTTTCTCTTGCCCTCCCTTTAAAAGGTGAAATCGGCGATTCCCTTCAAAACCTCCATTTTTGTCTCCCAAAAGAGAAGGTCGAGAACAAGAGGAGGAGAAGAAGAAGATGTCGACTGCAGAGTCTGCTTGCTCGTTAGCCGCTTGCATCCTCTTCGATGATGGCATCGCCATCACGGTATGCACTCTCTTACCTCCTCCGATTTCTAGGGTTTTTCGGGTTCATGATTTAGTCGTTCCGTTGACATCTCGTCGTGTTCGTGTGTTGTTTTGGATATCACTTCGATTTCTTTGTTTCTGGACCTCCAGGGTTTTCTTTGTGAATGGAAACCCTTTTTTTAAATGATTGGGTACTAATTGATTGATTTATTGTCTTTCATTGTGATGACTGATGTCTAAACAGTTGATCCTTGTGAAAATAAAATGCAATGCTCTTTGATTGGGCACGCGACATGAATAATGTTGTCGCTTCCTGATTATATTTCGTTTCACTGTTCTTTGTCTCTTAATCTGAGCTCGGAAGACATTTATTGAAAAAAAAGAATCAACTTTGAAGTTTGAACGGGTGTGAATGACAATCTATTGGGTGAGTGTTTGTCATTTTATATGATGTTTAAGGATTTTTTGGGACATTTTTGTTTTGATTCTATATAGTTTCATGAAATCAAGAGATGTGAAGATTTCCAGGAAATGGGATCTTCTCATTTCTGGGGTTCTGTTTTATTTTTACCGGAACAGCAAGAACCTTTTTCATGTGGAATTCATTTGTGCTCTGGAAAGAAGCAACTATTGCAACCTTTTTTGGTTCTTCATTTGATTCACATTTCATCAATGTATAAATGAGAAGTCAGTCCCGTATGAGAATAAATTTTTGAATGGGTTCAACTTGAATTGTAATATGTTGAAAATTTTGCTGTTTTAGAATTCACTATAATAAGCAAGAGGTGTGAGGGTTTAATGGAAATTAGATATTCTCATTTCAAGGATAGATATGTCATTAATGGGCATATGAATGACTTTTGTCAAACTTATCGAATTGGATGTTTTCATTTTTAAGATACGATTTATTTGTGCTCCAGAACATGACTCATAAAATTATATATTTTTAGTTTCCAAATGCTTATAATGTCTCCTTTTGATCTTTTTAAGTAGGTTTGGCTTGTGTATTATAAGTGCTGACCCATCTACCTTGACATTCCTGTCTGATTTTTCCTTTCATTCTTTCATCTTGTACAGTTTGGGAATTCCCTCAACTCTATATAATTTAGGCCGATTGCCTACCATTCAATAAAAAAGTGCTGACCCATCTAATACAAGACAACAAGATTCCACTCCCCTCATTTGGATAGTGGAGTTAGTTTTTTCTAGTGGAATATTAATATATCGGAATATATTACTATACTAGTGGAATAAAGCCATTTCTGTTTGGATGTATCTTTAGTTATTTTAGTGGGGAACGTAATAATGAAGTTTCTGTTGTTTAATTGACCATGGATAAATAAGTTGTGGGTGAAAGGTTTGTTCCAAGTCTTTTAACTCTAAACTTCATCTGAATAATATGTGAATCACTGTTCAGATATGCAGTCCTTGCGGGAGTATATGTGGCCGCATATGCGATTTGGTCTATGGACCCACATATGTGGTCTCTATGCATATATGTGGCCGAACATGTTTTTTTTTTTTTAAATACGGCTCACAAGATTTGTATATAAGCTTTTGGGGTTTCTATATTTTATTGAAGGATAGTCTTTGAATAGTTTTATGTTTTCTTTGGGATGTTGGGGTTACCTTGAAAGGTTTATAGCTTAGTAAGTTTTGACTCTATTATTTTTTTCCTTACTTTTTATTTTTCTAAACATTTGGGATAGGTGCATTTCCCTATTCACTATCAACTATATATTTGATAAAAGATCTAAGTTTATAGCTTAGGAAGCTTTATAGATTTGTACCTAAAAAACTAATGTAGACCCTATGATTTTTTTCTAATTTGTGATCAAAGACCTTTGTTATATATTATTAATGGATCTACATATTTATCTTATTACCTATTGATTGAAAATAATCATATATCTTTTTATTAATAAAAATATAAAATCGCATATACTCTCACATATACTCCTGCACATATACTCTATGCAATACCCTAGCGTGTTGCATTTCTAAACACTGATGTGAATAATGATTTATAAAATTTGAAAAAAATTATTTGACATGTAGGCCCTATGATTTATAAGAAATGAACATGTGATTTGCAATGTGGCCCCTCTTATACTAGTGGCATAGATTGGGTGGAATAGCCCAATTCAAGGAGGGGCATTGGAATGCCAATACCACCTTATCCCCCCATTAAGGCAATGCCTACACTCTATTCCCCCAATCCAAACAGCTTTTTTCCCATCCAAACAGGGGGAATGCTTTTTTATTTTCCCAAGTCCCAATTTCTGATTTAGGTAAGTATTTCAGGATTGACAATTTGGAATCGCATCATTGTGGGCACAATGGTTGGACAAGTAGTTTTATCCCATTGTTTATTTTATGTCCTTGGTCCTTTTTTTTACTTCCCTTATAATTTTCAAGTGGGTTTCTGATTTATTTTTTTCTACAGTCTGAAAAGATACACACCTTGATCAAGGCCGCGAATGTGAGTATTGATTCTTACTGGCCGGGTCTGTTTGCAAAGCTGTTTGAGAAGAGGAATATCGAGGACCTCATATTCAATGTTGGGTCTGGTAAGATCACATTTGATGGTATCATATGATGTCCTTACAGATATGTGTGTATATTAGGTGTTTGTCTAGTATATATGTTAAAATTTGCATTTTTCATAGGTGGAGGTGCTGCTTCTGTAGCTGTTGCAGCTCCTGCTGCTGGCGGTGGTGGTGCTGCCGCCGCTGCCCCTGTTGTTGAAGAAAAGAAGGTTTGCTTTATTTTACTTATTGCTGTTACATTTTCTACTGATTTGGTTAATAGAGTTTGGTGGAGGACTATGCCCATGGGTTGTGTTTGGTTGATGGTTGTGCTATGCTGAATTAGAATTACCGATGCAACACTTTGATTTTTCTTGATATTTGGCATGTATCAGCGTGGGTCTGAGAGTTTTTATTTTTTGCCAGTCGTAATCTTTTTCTTGATTCCTACTCTATAACTGCATGTCATTATCCATTCTCAAGGCGTCTATTATTGTTTAAGAAAGGCAAGGGAAGTTAAACTCACAGGAGATATGCCGAATTCTTTCTTTTTCTTTTGTTATTGTAGCTTTTCCTGGGACACCAGTTAATGCAATTGGTGGCATGATCTTCTGAAAAATTGAAACTGTTTATCAATTATTGTACCCATTTTTACTCAAGATGGATGCTGAAAAAGTAAGCCAAGCATTGATTAGCCGGTGAGCACCTCCACCTTGAAATTTTAGGTTAGGGGTTCCAATTTAGCCCTGCCATGTGGGAACACCGTAAAATATGACATATCCATTGATGTTGCTGAGATTGAATATCGATTTGAAGACCTGCTTAGTTTTTGGAACAATGAATTGACTGTCCTGTGCACTTTTACTGTATTCCCAAGGTGCTGGAAATGGACTATTTAAAACTTTTGGCATCTACTTTGTAGGATGGCATAAACTTTTTTAGTTGATTTGGATTATACGGATGGAAATATCTATAATTTTATTTATTTTTGGTTGCTTCACTTTTTTTTTTGGTAATAATGATTGACTTGACTTGCTAGGATCACAGAGTTTATTCTTAAGGCTATTGTAAAATAAGTTACAAGTTATAACTGGGGGGGTAGTTCAAGAATATGTGAAATCATTGAAGCACCAAGGTGGACCTTTGTAGGATGTTTAGGTTGCATGTTGGCAAGGTAGGTTATCTTTTGGAAATATTTTGATTTAAATGATGCTAGAAAATGATGAGTTGATTTTGAAAGTATAAATCCTAGTCATCAATGAAAACAAATGAAAACATTTGTTCAAATACAAAGTTCTATTGGATGTTATTGAACTGATTTTTGAGGCAACTTTGCCGTGGAAGCCATTTCCTTGTTGGCTCTCCTCTTTTTCCCTGTTGCCTATATCATGGTTATGCTGAAATGTCTTTTGCAGAGTTATCAGTTTTACCATCTGATTTATCAGCAAGACTCCAGCCAACATCATTAATAACTGAACTATTAATAACCAAAAGAAAATGGATTTTGAACTTTATGAATTAGGGTTTATGCAAAAATGAAAACCCTGTTGAAAATCATTGCTTTCTTTTAGTTTGGTTATATATGCTTAGAGATTATACAAACATTTAGTTGTGTTAATTGGTCTGGGAATTAACACCTTATCACATTCTTCGATCAATAAATTTCAGCGGATCCTTTCTGTTGAGTCCTAACTGGATATAACTTGAAACATGTATTGATTTCTGTTATATATTGTAACTTTAAATGTTCTTATAGTAAACATTGGAGCTATTCTGTTAACATATATTAACATATATGATCAAATTTAAATGTTCATATTTTCCATATTAACCACTTTTTCAAGTGATTATGCAGGAGGAGCCCAAGGAGGAGAGCGACGACGACGTTTCAGATCAAATTTACCAACAGATTTTTGGTCCATGTGATGGTGTTTATTACCAGTTCATGTTTTGTTATTTTCCATCAAATTACTAGAGATTTAAATATCAATGGGGAGGCACATCAGGCTTTTTTTTTCAGTTTTTGGCCGTGCTCTATTGTATCTCATTGAACTGATTAATCTGTGTGAATCATTATTTGAAACCCCCCATTTCTATTACCTTTTTCAGGAGTCTAATTTGACATTCTAAGCCTATTAAAAAATTAAATTTAATTTAAATACAAGGAGAAAATTAAGAGATATATAAATATAAGCATAAAATGAAAATTTATTAAATTTAAACGACTAATTGATAGACCCCATCCCAAGCCCCATGGGAAATACTTATATTATTTTCAGTTTAAATATTAACCGCATATTCTTGAGGTGGTTATGATTTGTGACGTTTTTGAATAGAGATATCCAAAAAAATCACGTCTATTTGTGATTTTACCTGATAGGAAAACAGAATTTCAATTTTTATTCACATCTGGTTTTTTGGTCCATTTTTTTTTCTTTATCCCTTTCTGGTGCCTTATTTAGTTTTTCTGAATCCCAAATATAACAATATTTTATGATTTTTTAGTGATAAATTTGAAAACAAATTGTTTATTTTTGTTTACCGGTGGAGAAGAGAAGAATTTGATTTAAGTTTTAGTGACCTTGACAATGTTTTGTTATTGAATAAATTATTTGAAGAGAAACATCACATACATCTATTGAATTTGAATTTAATTTTAGATTGTCTGAACTTGATTTATTCTGTTTGATATTCAAATGTTGCATAATATTCTAGATATTTTTTAGATTTAAATATTGATTTTCAAATGTCCCTTGTATGGAATGTGTAGATAATTCAAATATTGTGGGCCCATTTTGAGGTTATTTATATTTCCATGTATTTAATTAATGTATACTGATTAATATATTGCTTATTATAGGCTTTAATGTTTTTTTACATACCATAGTTTTTGATACAAATACAGCCGTTTAAAAAAACATTGATATTTTCATTAAACCAATATATTCTAATTATCAAATATAAGATAATAATATTGCTATATTTATATGTCTCATTTGGTTACATCAGTCAGATTTTGTTTTATAAGAAACAATTGCATATTATATACATTTTCAGTATCTGATTAATCTAGATCAGAAAATGTTGAAACTCTAAAACAATAGTTAATTTTTTTCTTTAATTTAATTTAGACAAAGACAAGCCCGTTATATTAAGAGATTTTATACAAAAATTATTGGAAACTGAAAAACCCCCTTTTTTTGGATTTCTATAAAACAGTACAAGTGGATTTCTTTTTAACAGGAGACAGAAAACAAGGGAAGTTTCATATTTAATTTTCTATTTCGTCTTATTTGCAAAAAACTAACATTCTAAGTCCAAAATACCGATGGTGAAGTTTATTAAATCTCTTTTTTTTCGCCATTGTTGAATCTGTCTCTGGAAGAGAATAAATTAAATTTAGTCTTTTTTTTTTGTTCGTTTTGCCCAATACTAAGTTTTTTAAAAAAATGATGTCAGGGAGAGGTAATCCCCCCATTTTTGGGATTGAAAATTAAGATATTCAATACTTTTTTAGGGGATATTATTTAAGAACAAATTTTTAAAAATCTTAAAATATATGTAAATATAAGAAACATAAAATGAAGTGCCAATTGGGGCTCACCAGTGGGGCCTATGGGGCCCAGGTAGCAGCAAATTTAAATACATGAGCATATACTTGATTAGGTTAGTATATACTCGACCAAATGAGAATGTGATCCAATTTATTTTTCAGTACGTGAGACATTTGCTATGGATCATGAGGCTTTAATTGAAAAACTAAACGCCATGAATTTGTAGTCCTTAACAGTTTGCGGGATTGTGTAACATATACATAATACAGCAGGATGTTGTTAAATGTGTAGTCTTATATATTGAACTTTTTTTTTTTCTCTTAAAGAAATATATACACAATTCATTACTTAAAAAATCAGATAATACAATTTGGATCAGGTTTAGTTGGTCTTTTTAGGGGTCTGTTAGAGAATTAAGTTATTTTGAGGTTTATGATTATTCTATTTTTTTGTTTGTTTATGTTTTGAATCGTAATAATAAATTTTTTGTTGTTTTGATAAAATCAGGATCGAAACCAGGGAGCAGTGGGCTGGGCCCGGGCCCTCTCAAGGCCCAAGCCATGGGTGAAACAAATAGAGTATGTGATTAATGTGTAATTGACCATAGAAAGGGTTTTAGTATATATACCCCCTTAAAAACTTTATATTGTCAAATACTCCTTTTAAAATTATTTTCTTCATATTCATTTTATTAATTTTTGAAGCTTCATTTTTTTTCAATTTTTTGTGATGGGAATAATGAGATTTCACATTTTTTTCTTTCTCTAGATCTTCTATAATTATTATAGATCACTAATAAATACATGAACATGATTTAAAAAAAATTTCCAACCGTCTTAATTATTTTCTTAACTTATCATATTATATAATTAATTCTTTTTATCTTACTCGTTCTCTTGACCCTCTGGCCCCCCTTGCTTTAATTCCTGAGTCCACCCTTAGCACCCGTTTGGTACAGAATATGATTTATTCTTGAGTATTTATTTATCCGAACATAAGTAAGTATAAATAAGGATAAAGTGATTTTGTGTTTGGTTGTGTTTTGAATTATTCTCGTTGGAAATCGTAAGAATAAATATTTTGTTGTTTGGGTAAAATGTGAATAAAGTATGAATAAAGATTTATGAAAGGTAAAAAAATATTGATAGTTGATTTGACAGGTGATTTATAAGAAGTGATGACAGTTGATCTGACAGTGGGCCCACTTATTCTTTGAGTGGAATAACTTAGGAAAAATTTTATTCTAGGGGTTGATTAAAATCCATATACCACTTTATACCAGTTAATTCTGGCACACATTCTTAATTATTTTAGCCTTCCAAACACCCATTTTCAAGTTATTATGAGTAATTTTCACTTATTCCAGACCCTATTATCGAACCAAACAGAGGCTTAGCCCTTGTTTGGATACAGAATAAGATTTATTCTTGGGTATTTATTTATCCGAGTATAAGTGAGTATAAATAAGGATAAAATGATTTTGTGTTTGATTATGTTTTGAATTATTATCGTTTGGAATCGTAAGAATAAATGTTTTGTTGTTTGGGTAAAATGTGAATAAAGTATGAATAAGAATTTATAAAAGGTAAAAAAAGTAATGATAGTTGATTTGTCAGGTGATTTATAAGATGTGGTGACAGTTGATTTGACAGTGGACACACTTATTCTTTGGGTGGAATAACTTAGGATAACTTTTATTCTAGGGGTTGATTGAAATCCACATATCACTTTATACCAGTTTATTCTGGCGCATTTTATCCAGGGTTATCCGGGTTTTCCAAACGGGGCTCAAATTTTATTCAGGATTATCCGGAGTTATCCGATGTTTATCCGGCATCCAAACGGGGGCTTAGGGTTTGGTCCAACTCTGAGCAATTGTAATCTTTTATTTGAATCATAGGTCAACAACTTTTTAAATTGCAATTGCTGATTCTCATTATCGGTTTTTAAAATTTGATCCATCCTTGTTGATTGAACTGGTCGAACATTGGTTTGTCTTCAAAATCTAACATTGACTGACTTTTTTTTTGAAAAAAATGTAGACACATGCTACCAATCACTTTAATTTAGAAAAGATTGGGAGATGGGGCATCTACCCGCCTCTAAACTAACGCCCAAACTGCAACACCGGCTAAATGATGATCTCGATGGCGCTCAGCGAAGGAGTTCTTAAATGAGCAATGCAGCAGAAGCCTAGATATTCTCAACATAAACATTTGTCCCATTGAATATGGCATCATTCCTGGTGCACCAGATCATCCAAGCACCCGCCGGAATGACCGAGCAAGTGATGATCTTCTGAGGACCCGTTGTAGACCTCGTGCAAAGCCCTGCTCCAACCTCCCACATCTCCATCAGGGACTGAAAAAAGGGCCAACCAATTGTGACTGGCTTAAGATATAAAAATTGGTCAATCCACTGGTTGAATTTTTTTTATTCTATCTTTATAGAACCTAAAAGGAAAAGAGGTGACTCAATTATCCTCTTAAAACAATAATTGTATTTTTTTATTATTTTTTTCTTTAATTTGAATGTCATATTAAACATATTAGATCATGGTTTAATTTGTAGGGTTTTATTTATATAATTTGTGATAGTATTTGTTAAAATATTAAAATTTAGTTAGAATATAGATTTTATATTTAATTAAAATATTCTACCATATGCTCTTGTGATGCTATATATAAGATTTGATAAATATTTCATATTTTTTTGTAAGAACTATTGACCCTTTAAATCAATTTTTTTTTTCTGGTTTAATAACAATTTGGGTTATAAAACATTGCTTTCAATTTATCAAATATGAAGCCTCGTAACTCTCCATTCAAATCAATAAAAATAATGAAAATGATACGTGCATTTTTAATCGCAGCTCACATATATTTTATTTTTTCAACATATAGTTAATATGATATATCTTTATATATAAAAAAATTACATTATTCATATTGAATGTATATATTACAATATACAATTTTTAAAAGTTTTCTGGCAATCTAACTTACATTCAACGGCTCAGATTACCAGTTGAAGTGATCCTTATAGTATCATAAAAAAGGGGATCAAAAAGGGGAAAAATCAAAATAACTAGTCTGAAATCCATAAAACCCCTTGACTCTTACTAAAGTACATATAAACCCCTAAAAATATGTATGCAAATCTAAATAACCCATTGAATTAAACTTTAGTTGACAGATGAAGAATATTTTCTGAATATTTCATTTCGTTAACCTTGATTGAAAACACAGTATATCAAAAATCTCATACAATTTGTCAAAAATGCGAAAAACCTCCCCGTTTGGATAGCGGAATTGAATTATTCTGAATACATAATTATGCTAGTATAGATAATAAATCTACATGAATAAGAGATTTTCTGTTTGGTTGTGTTTTTTTTATTCTCATTGGAAAACGTAAGAATCAATATTGAGTTGTTTGGTTGATAAAGAATCAAATATAAATAAAGTGTAAAAAAGTTGATTTGACATGTGAGCCTTTTGATGTATAAGAGTTGTTGATAGGTGATTTGATGTGATAAGATGTAAAAAGTTGATTTGACATGTGGGCCCATGAGAATAGATAAAGTGAGTATAGCTTATCCTAGGGGTTATTTAGAATTGTTATGCTCTTTTATACTCGTTTAAACTGGTTTAATAATACCAAGTTATACCCTGCAAACAAACAACCATTTTCCTTATCCATTCTTATACCACTCTTGTACTACCCTTATACTCGTTTATTTCGTTTCCCAAACGGGGGCTAAATGATAAATTTGCCCCTTTTTTTATATATGTTTTTTTGCATTGTAGGTTTTTTTGGGTATACTATGCTTTCAATCATGGTTAATAAGGCATAACCAAACAAAATTTATAGAATAATCTTAATTTATCAATAAAAATAAGGGGTTATTTAGATTTATATAGATGTTTTAGGGGGTTATATGGATTTAAGAAACAAACAGGGGGTTATATGGATTTGGGGCAGTTTACATGAGGACACAGAAAACAAAAAAGAAACCATACAAAAGAAAGAACAACAAGCGCATTTGATACGAGTCCCTCCAAAAATAGAGGGGGAGATGTTCCGGAGAGAGAGCAAGACCAGTGAAAGCGAGCGAAAGAAGTGGAACCCCTCTTTTAACTCGTCCAATTTCAAACCCATGTCGGACAACGATCATCCAACGCAGATCCCATCACACAGAGAAAGAGAGGAGGAACCCAAAAGACGAGCGAGACAGGAAACAAGAGAGGCAGGTTTCTTGTGCAATGTGTCGGTCGGTTTTAGGCGCAGAAGGGTTTTGATTGGGCTGATTGCGAGCTCGGAATGGTGAGTGTCTCGGTTTTGATTAAAATTTTCAAAATCGTAGCTTGAAATGTGTAGTGTGATTTGTCTGAGTTGTTCGAACGTTGTACAATGTGGGTTCGGCTGATTATTTGATAATTCGGCGTGTTTTGTTGTTTTTTTTATTGATAATGTTAGGGACAGTCCCGCGTGCAGTCCTACTAACATTGTGCAATGTGGGTTCGGTTGATATGCTGATAATTTAGTGTGTTGTGATTTTTTTATTGATAATGATAAGGATAGTCACTCTTGTTGTCCCCATATGTTTTGATGATTTTTGAAAGTATATACTTTTTGTAATTAAACATGTACCTTCATTTTTTTTTTTGAAGTATACATTACAATAAATTGTATATACCCACTGTGCATAAAACAAAAAATTGCATCTTTTATCTGATAAAAAATATATCTTGTTAGCCAAATGGTGTTGCGTTTCATAGTTTTTTTTTTTTGTTGTAATGGAGCAGTGTTGTCGTCATGGTTGCCTTTATATGGGAATTTCAAATTTGAATACTGGGTGTATGTAAAATGCCACTTTGATAGATGACATAATAAGGATTCTGACAAAATAGTCTAGTTTACTTTGCCTTCAATTTAAATGAGGTCATGTAGTTATGCCACACAACAATTTGTTGAGAATCACTTTTTTAATATGGCAGGAAATTTCAATCTCCTCAATTGAAAAGCAATTGTTTGAAATTAATGGGCCAAGGAAATTGCTGATGCATTTTGGTACTGATATGTTATGACAGGAGTTCGAACAAGTGATTTTTATGACAGGGTATGCTCAGATGTTAAATGAAGAAAGAACTATTGTAGGAAGACTACACACTCATTCTGTTTTGTCAAAAAAAAGAAGAAGATGAAACTGGGAAGTGAGGTTGTTGTGATTTAAGAGTGTAACTAAAATTTCCTTAATTAAAATTACAGATAAACCATAGTTGTCTGGGCAGCTAGGCGAGCCTAGGCGCGCCTAGGCAATGTTTAATTAAGATTTTATTATTTAAATTGATAATTATATTGAAGTTATTTATCTGCTTATCCATTCTTTAATTACAAATTGTGTGAGATAAACAGATTGTACGTTACCCTAAAGGGGGAAACATGTACTTTACTAATTCAGAAAATAATTGTTTATGTAATGCTTGAGTGTCATATTTGTGCTTCGGCTGGTAATGTAGGAACATGTCACATTATTGAATTCTTAATATAATTAAGATTATACTTCTTAATTGTGCGTGATAAGTCAGTTAATGTTGGTGTTGATACACATCAGATGTGTAATGGAATATATTTTAGCATACTTATATTTCTTCATTATGACTTGCACAGTCTATTGGCTTGTTCTTTGGAAAATTCTCATGGTATTTCACATATGCAGGCCACTGCTGTCAATATTATTGTGGGCTCTCATGTATGGGTTGAAGATCCAACATTGGCCTGGATTGATGGGAAGGTTGTTCGAATTAATGGTGAAGATGCTGAAATACAAACTAGTAATGGAAAAAAGGTATGTCGGATGCCGAACTTATGTCTATTTTCATTAAGTATTCTAATTAGAATACGGCCTCATTCTTAGAGACAACTGAAAATCTGTACATGCATTTTTCTTAACCTACAATTTATTTGAATAGCAGACAATATATATTTAGGGCAATCATTGTCCTTATCATTTTGTAGTGATATTTGTTTGATTATACTATGTTCATGTATACCAAGGACCATGTGTATGAGAGTTCAATTTCTTATTCTCTCTTTTACTAGCACTGGATTATTTCCAAGAAGCATGACAATGAACTCCTTTTACTGACCAACTTGCAAGTTTCACACCGATCAATTTACAAGTTGATCCATGAATTATCTTCATGTATCACAGTGAAATAAATTTTGTTGATTTCAGGTTGTTGTTAATTTATCAAAAACATACCCAAAAGATATGGAGGCTCCCGCCGGTGGAGTTGATGATATGACAAAGCTCTCTTATCTCCATGAACCTGGAGTTCTGCAGAACTTGTCTACCAGATATGAACTCAATGAAATATATGTAAGCAGTTAGCTAGGCCTAGTATATTCTTATGTTTTGTTATATTATCTTCAAATAGATACTTTTGTACTATGTGAAGATTGACGGCCATTGCATTCATGCATTACATTCTGTACATGCAGACCTACACAGGAAATATTCTTATCGCAATAAACCCATTTCAAAGATTGCCTCATTTGTATGATGCTCACATGATGCAACAATATAAAGGCGCACCATTCGGAGAGCTAAGTCCTCATGTATTTGCAGTGGCAGATGTCTCATATAGGTCATTTCATATACTTCCTTTGTGCTAAGATTTGCTTAAGAATGCACAACACCTATGATTCTGACTTTTTGTAAATAGGGCTATGATCAATGAGGGAAAAAGCAACTCCATTTTGGTTAGTGGTGAAAGTGGAGCTGGTAAGACTGAAACCACAAAGATGCTTATGCGGTATCTCGCCTTCCTTGGTGGGCGTAAAGTAACTGAAGGGCGCACCGTCGAACAACAAGTTCTAGAAGTAAGTGGGATAATTTGGTTAAGTAATTGAGTAGTTTTTTTTTAATCAAGATTTAGAATCCTAGCCAATACCCAATTTGTTGATTCATGTGATTGCAGTCAAATCCGGTTCTAGAAGCATTTGGCAATGCTAAAACAGTTAGAAACAACAATTCCAGGTGAAACAAATTTCTTTTTCCTATCACATCACCACATGGAGTTCTAAATTTTATTGCATTGCAACATTCCATATTTCTGATTCTTATTAATATACTGTATTTTTTTCTCCCTTATTTTATTAAACCCTGTATTGAACATACCGATGCAGTCGTTTTGGCAAATTTGTTGAGATACAATTCGACAAACATGGAAGGATATCAGGGGCAGCTATCCGAACTTACCTTCTTGAGAGGTCCCGCGTCTGCCAAATTTCTGACCCTGAGCGTAACTACCATTGCTTTTACCTTCTTTGTGCAGCACCACCAGAGGTTAGTATTTCAATGTACTCTTAAGTTGGTGCAAATTGGAACTTCTGCATGTACTGGGAATTTTTTTACAATCTGCCATCAGCTGCTAATTTGCTATGTTCACCTTTTCCAGGAGATAGAGAAATACAAGTTGGGGAATCCTAAATCATTTCACTACTTAAATCAGTCAAATTGCTATGAGCTGGTTGGTATAAATGATGCGCATGACTATCTAGCCACCAGAAGAGCTATGGATATTGTTGGAATCAATGGGCAAGAACAAGTAAAAACCTTTGATCAATCCTAAATTCAAAAAATATATGGTTCTTCTAAATTTTTTAATATGTTGGATTTGTAAAGCAAAATGATTATATGTCGATTAAATATTTCTTTCTCAGGATGCTATTTTCAGAGTCATTGCTGCGATTCTTCATCTTGGCAATATTGATTTTGCTAAAGGGGAGGAAATTGATTCATCTGTTGTGAAAGATGACAAATCTAAATTCCATCTCAAAATGACGGCCGAGCTTCTCATGTATGGTCTCTGCTCTGCTATCAACTTTAAAACTGTACGCTTTTTTTTATATGCTCATGTTTCAATAATTCCTTTATGTCTTTGCATGTCAGGTGTGATCCTCAGGCCTTGGAAGATGCATTATGTAAACGTGTCATGATTACTCCTGAGGAAGTCATTAAGAGAAGTCTTGATCCTCTAAATGCTGCAGTCAGTAGGGATGGATTGGCAAAGACAATATATTCTCGTCTTTTTGACTGGTAAATTAGTATTTTTATTTTATTTGTCCAATGAGTAGCAGAGAATAACAGACATCTGAGTGATGTTTCATAACACATGTACAGGCTGGTAGATAAAATTAATGTCTCTATTGGTCAAGACAAGAGCTCAAAATCTTTAATTGGCGTCCTTGACATCTATGGTTTTGAAAGCTTCAAGACAAACAGGTAAACTTTTTGAAGAAAACACAGTATGGCCTACAATTAATTATTTTCCAAATCACCTCTGATTGAGCCATCAACTCCGCATACTTCCTTTCTTGCAGTTTTGAGCAGTTCTGCATAAACTTCACAAATGAAAAGCTGCAACAGCATTTTAATCAGGTGCTTTTGCTGGCCCCCTTAAGTATGGTTAAGTTTTCCTGATTGATAATACATTTATGCCTAATGTAAAGTTAATAATGTTCAGCATGTGTTCAAGATGGAACAAGAAGAGTACACGAAAGAAGAAATTGATTGGAGCTACATAGAATTTGTTGACAATCAAGATGTCCTTGATCTTATTGAGAAGGTCTCTTCCTTTTTCTCTGGTTCCGTCATTTTTTTTTTTATATTAGATATGTTTCATGAGATTTTGGTGTGCATTTATGTTATGAGTAAGGTAGACCTCCATGTATTGTCAACCTCTATATTTGAGGATTTGTGTGATAAAATCACAAGAAGGTTGATTTCAGGTTGACAATAAGTTGTAAATATTTATTTCAAACCTATGGAGTTTTTTTTCCTAACCATTTGGGAGTAGCTCCTAGCTAGTCATATTTTGTGGGGAAAATGTTTATGTTTGTATTCAAAGCAAGCATCCAGCAAACATTGACTTGTGTTTCCTCTTGTAGAAACCTGGGGGAATCATTGCTCTGCTTGATGAAGCTTGGTATGGCAATCTCGAACTACTCTTTTTCTATTTACTTTTTGATATATGATTTGATTCATCTAGGACTTTTAACCTGAAGAGAATCAACAAAGTATTGGTGAAGTTCTGGTAGATGGATTTTCTCTTATTGAAATAGTTTTCTCACTTCTTTTTTTACTTGTAGTATGTTTCCAAAGTCAACACATGAAACATTCTCTCAGAAGCTCTACCAGACATTCAAAGCCAACAAACGGTTTATGAAACCAAAGCTGTCGCGCACTGATTTTACTATATCTCATTATGCGGGGGAGGTTAGTTTTCTTTTGAGTAGCTCATTTCGTTAATCAACAAGAAGTACTGTTTCATTTTCAAATTCTTCACACCCTATAGTTATCTTCAGGTTATGTATCAATCAGACCAATTCTTGGACAAAAATAAAGACTATGTTGTGGCAGAACATCAAGACTTGTTGAGCGCCTCAAAATGTCCCTTTGTATCAGGCCTTTTTCCTCATCTTCCTGAGGAGACTGCAAAATCTTCTAAGTTTTCTTCCATTGGTTCTCGGTTTAAGGTAAAATAATCATTATGCGACTGTTATACTGAACTAACTATCTCTGAATATCATATTTGATGCCTTTATGAATGAACCAATGCAGTTACAACTACAGTCTCTAATGGAGACATTAAATTCAACGGAGCCTCATTATATCAGATGCGTGAAGCCAAACAATCTTCTAAAACCTGCCATATTCGAGAACGTCAACATCATGCAACAATTGCGCTGTGGGGTGAGTATGTCAATGGGTTTTGCTTTCTTGGATCCAATGTTGCTTAAATGACCTTGAAGCAATCGTTTGATAAATCTTTTAAATTGTTTATAGGGTGTTCTTGAAGCAATCAGAATAAGTTGTGCTGGTTATCCGACTCGTCGAACATTTTATGAATTTTTACATCGTTTCAGCATTCTTGCACCAGAAGTTTTAGAAGGAAAGTAAGTTGATTCTTCACTCCACTTGAATATTACATAAACAGCAAAATACAAGCCCATGGATATTGATATTTGGTCAATTGAAGCTTTTCAAATTGATTGTTTTTACATCAATTTGGGTATGCAACCTCACTTTTTGAATGATTCACCTTAATGGGCAGCTATGACGAAAAAGTCGCATGCAAGAAAATTTTGGGAAAGAAGGGGTTGAAGGGCTTTCAAGTAAGTTAACAACATGATGCATAACTTTTCTTCAATATGTTAAACACGTCAAACAATTAAATTTTATCTTCTTATGACTTGACATCCATAAGCATCCAAAATTTACCAATGCTCAATCTTGTTTTTCTGATTGTAAAATTATCTACTTACTGAATATACTGTGCATTGGTTTCACAGATAGGTAGAACAAAGGTCTTCCTGAGAGCTGGTCAGATGGCTGAACTGGATGCACGGAGGGCGGAAGTACTCAGCCATGCAGCCAAAACTATTCAACGCCAGATACGAACACATATTGCTCGCAAACACTTTATCGCACTTCGTCAAGCTGCCATTAATATTCAGTCTTCATGTAGAGGTGTAACTCTCTAGATTCATTGGACGCATTAGTTTCGTCATATTTTGAATTTAATTGCAATAGAACTACTGGCTTAAATATTTAGCATCTCCTCATGACACTTTTGCATATAATTATTTTTCCAAGTCTCTCATTACAGTATTTATGTCTTTTGTTTAATAGGAAGACTTGCTTCCAAAATGTATGAACATATGAGAAGGGAAGCCGCAGCTGTGAAAGTTCAGAAGAACGTGCGCAGGTACCAAGCAAGGAAGGCATACATGCGATTGAAGGTGTCAGTGCTCGCCTTGCAAACTGGCTTGAGGACTATGGCAGCACGTAATGAATTTCGATACAGGAAGCGAACAAAAGCTGCAAAACATATTCAGGTCTATGTCTGTAGTTTTTTAACAGAACTAAAAAAAATGAGTTTATGTAGTTTATGGTAGTTACTTGAGTTCATTTCTAATTTTAAATTTTTTTTGCAGGCTGAGTGGCGGGGTCATAGAGCTCGCTCATACTATAAAAAATTAAAAAGGGCCACAATTGTTACTCAATGTAGATGGAGGGGAAGAATAGGAAGACGAGAACTCAGGAAGCTCAAAATGGTCAGTGCCACTCTTGTCACTTTCACCAGTTTATGCAGCCTGAAGCGTCATAGTTAATTTTATAAAAATTTAGGGAAAAATTCACACTATAAAATCATACAACTATAGAGGAAAATAGCTATGCAAAATTAGAATTTTTGAACAACCTTGATATATGGATATTTATGTTATATTCTGTATAACTGGAGTCTGATATATAGACATTATTACGTGACACTTATCGGATACTTTTATATCGTATCATCCTATTTCTGGTTCATGCTGGTTCAGGCTATTAATGCTATGTGAATCTTAATACAAGGTGACAGTTTCCTTAATCCACATGCAGCTTTGTTGCTAATCTGACTCAGACTGACTGCATAATGGACTATAGTGGAAATATTGAATATGGATAATTATTTAAGATGATATCAGAATGAGGTACAAGAAACCATTTTCTTCCTATGTTACAATGTGATATAATTATTGCTATATGTGTACATGAATGTCATTGTGATCAAGACTGAATTAATAGCATTGGACCATTTAGACGTGAAATTATTTTTCAAACAGAAATTTGACCTAAGTTGTTTCCTATCTGAATCAAAATTCTTTCCTTATGTTGCATGTAGGCTAGTTGAGTCTCAACAGAAGGATCATGAACTTTTCTTTAACAAACTTCATTGTAAAAGGGTTCATAAAAATGAGCGAAGAACTTTGTTGGTATCTATTCCGTCTTCACGAGTTCATATTGTTTTGAGTTTAGTTCATTATAAAAGAGTCCACAAAAATGAGGTAAAAAGTTTGTTGGTAGCTATTTAATCATCACGAATTCAAATTGTTTTGAGTTTTACTTATCCTTTGTGAAGTTTCTTCCTGCCACTTCTCTCTCACGTGTCACAGATTTACTGTTTATGATAATTAATAATCTAAAGTTTAGCATACGTTGTTAATTTCCAGAGTTGCATGTTTTTCCATGGTTTTGGTCATCATGTTATGCTTCTTCATTACTTACTTTTATCACATATCATTGATTTGTTTCAGGCTGCAAGAGAAACAGGTGCACTTAAGGAAGCAAAAGATAAGCTGGAGAAACGAGTAGAAGAACTCACATGGCGTTTACAACTGGAGAAACGCTTGAGGGTAATATATACATTTATTTAAAATGGAGATTTTTGTACAAATGATTGTCAAGGAATTGGCACGTGTCATTTTCATTAAAATCTTGTGTAGTTTGATTTCATTTTTAGTCATGCCAATTGTTACATTGCCATTTATCCTCTTTTTTTTTTTGTTATGTGGGGTCTAGGAAACTTATATATCCTGGATTTTGGACATTTTTGCAGACAGATCTAGAGGAAGCAAAAGCACAAGAGATAGCAAAACTACAGAATTCTTTGCAAGTTATGCAAAATAAAATGGAGGGCGCAAATGCATTGCTTGTCAAGGAACGAGAGGATGCACGAAAAGCCATTGCAGAAGCACCTCCAGTGATCAAAGAAACTCAAGTTCTTGTCCAAGATACTGCAAAGATTGATTCACTCACAGCAGAGTTGGAGATCTTGAAGGTAATTCCTGTTAACCTTTGAGCAATCCCTGCACCTCTGTGATATCTTAGCACATTGTTTTATAATGTCCATACCTAAGTGGCATAAAACCCCCCTAATAAGGTCTTAATTTGGGAGCCTATGGAGAAATGATTTTGTAATCTGTAGGGGAAGTTAAGTGATCCTAAGAGAGAGAAATGGTTTATGAATGTACAAAAAAAAAAAAATTCAAGGATGGGTTCTATATACATGAACATGCAGGGGAAAGGATGAAGGCCTAGGACTGAATTTGATCTTATGTTGGATCAAGGTTTATAAATCTGATCCATACTTTCATTTATTGATGGTGTTGATGAGTATCTTTGATTTTAAGTTGAATTCCAGGATTTCGGTCACAATATACAGATCTCTTGCAGAATATGAGTGAGTCTTGTGTCCTTTCATATGGTTAAATTTTTTTCTTTACCTAAGATGCCTGGGTAATGGATTGATGCTTGTAGAGGTTTAGAGGAAATGTGTGTAATAAATCCCATAAAACAATCCCCTTTTGATGCGCTTGCAGGTTGATTTACAATCAGAAAAGCAACGATCTGAAGATTCAGAAAAGAAATTTGCTGAAGTACAAAGAACAGGTGAAGAAAGACGCAAAAAGCTGGAAGAAACTGACACAAAAGTACACCAGCTTCAAGAATCTTTGAGCAGGTAAGCAGAATCCTTTTTAAGAGTGATAACTTGATTCCTTTCAATAGAAAATACTCTCATTTGTTTCTACAGACAGACGCTATCTAAATCGCATGCATGCAAAATGCTTTTTATTTTATTGGGTCTTAAATGGTGTTGATTTTGCAGTGCAATTTTTTGTTCATCTATAATTAGGCATATTTGGATTATGTCTGTAACAATAATATTCTTTAACATATCATTAATCAAGATGTCCCCACTGAATAAGGAACCAGATTGGTCTGTTCTTGATATATGCACAGTCGCACACATGAATATGTATACTAGATTATTAAGCATGTTTTCTGTTTATTTACACATGGTTCATTATATGGCATATACCTTCGAAATAGGTTGTATGAAAATGAGGCGACAGTTATGTTTTTGAGCCATGCATTGGATTCCTGCAGACTGTTTTTTATACTTATTGTCACCTATATGCATTTTATGCCACCCATATTGAAGATCCACCCCTTTCAATCAATTTGGCATCTTGTGAACTATCTAAACACAAAATTTCATGTTTCTAACCTCACAAAAGAATGGGACAATTCAATTCGTGGTATAGATATCATATTTGACTTGTGATTTGGATGCTTTCACTAAGTTGTGTTTAAGCATGTAGCACATGGTGAATTTTGAGATTTTAACAAACCTTGTGTATTTGCAAGTTGAACACCTTGTTCAACTAGCAAATGCATCCAGTGTCCCCCTCCATACATATCCAATGGAGAGAAAACCAATATGAATCAATAATGAACATGAATCCAGCGTTCACTGCTATCTTCTGTTTTATGAATGGTTTTTATAAACAAAAAAGTCTTTCAACCAATTCGTAACTAATTGTTCCTCTAATAGTGGCATGATGCTTTAAGACTGACATTGCACTTAGATTAGTTTAATTCCAAGCAAAGCTGAGGGCATGTTCTATGCAGGATATCTTTTGGTGCTACATGATGTATTGATAAATGTGGATTTTTGAAACGAAACCTGAGTCAGAAAAAGCATTTAGATACTAAAATATATGGAAATTGGATTTCACATTATTCTAAAATCTGAACTCACAGAATTGGAGTCGACTTAATATAGATTTTCCATATTTCTCCATTATGATGAACAAAGCCATTTATTTGAGAGCTTACAATTTCTTAAATCATCTGAAATAATAGTATAATAGTTTTTGCATCTGAACTTGGAAGATAAGAAAAGCTAGAATGCAATGCATATGACGCAATTTATATTTTGTAACATATCTTTCATTTTGATCTCAAGTAAAATGAGGAACTCTTGTATTAAATTGTATCATGTTCTCATGCTTCTAAACATTAGTGTATCTTTATTTTCATATTAATGGTTTTGGCACTATTCCTTTATTTCTTCTCATTTATGCCTGGAAGTTTTCAACTGTGACATCAGACTTGAAGAGAAGCTTTCGAATGTGGAGTCAGAAAACCAGGTTCTTCGTCAGCAGGCTGTGTCTATGGCTCCCACCAATAGATTCCTATCAGTGCGCTCTAAATCAACACTTCAGGTTTTACAATTTTTTGTTAATGTATGTTGAGAGATGAATTTCAACTTGCATAGCATCACGCTCAACTACCGAGTTTTAATTTGTTGACAGCGGAGTCCTGAGAGTGGTCATCTTATAAGTGTTGATGGGAAAACTTCAGTAAGTGTGATCTTTGTGCACTGGAAGTTCGTCTAAACTCTTTGTTGATTATTTAACTTCGTCCCTGACTACACGGGTTTTATATATTAGGATAATCACAGTGCTGCAACTACCCCTCGTGAGTCTTCTGAATTAGAAGATAAACCCCAGAAATCACTGAATGAGAAACAGCAGGTGGTCTAATATTATTTCTTGGTTGCACAAACCCGGGCTTCTGCTTACAAAATTGCTTTTTTAGTGCCATCTCAGAATCATTTAATGGTTTTCTTTTTCTTTCCAGGAAAACCAAGATTTGTTGATAAGGTGCATTGCACAGCACCTAGGATTCACAGGGAGCAGGCCAATTGCTGCCTGTATCATATACAAGTGTCTCCTTCAATGGAGATCATTTGAAGTAGAGCGAACTAGTGTTTTTGATCGGATCATTCAGACAATAGGAAATGCTATTGAGGTCTAGATCAGAAACATTCTGCCAGAGTCCTTTTTTTTCTTTTCATTTTGACAATCATCATATATATATATTTTCTTGTATTGAAGACCCAGGACAACAATGATGTCTTGGCCTACTGGCTTTCAAATTCTTCCACTTTGTTGTTGCTACTCCAACGCACTCTAAAAGCAAGTAGTGCCGCTGGTGTTGCACCACAACGCCGTCGATCCTCGTCAGCTAATATATTTGGGAGGATGACTCAAGTAGGATCTACATCTTTAAACCCATGCAGCTATACTTTATTTATGAGACACTCTGAGTGGAGTCTTGTGCTTTTAGGAGATTCAGCAGAGTGAAGACTTGTTTGTGATATCTGTAATTTGTTCTAGAGTTTCAGGGGGACCCCTCAAGGTGTGAATCTTTCTTTTGTGAATGGAGGCTTAGCTGGTGGGTTAGATTCT
Source organism: Acorus calamus (assembly GCA_030737845.1). NCBI lineage: Eukaryota > Viridiplantae > Streptophyta > Magnoliopsida > Acorales > Acoraceae > Acorus > Acorus calamus. The sequence goes on along the minus strand of CM060863.1, from coordinate 33,576,784 downwards.
TTACAGCAAGTTGAAGCCAAATACCCAGCTCTTCTGTTCAAACAACAGCTTACAGCATATGTGGAAAAGATATATGGAATGATCCGGGATAATTTGAAGAAAGAGATTTCTCCCTTGCTTGGATTGTGCATTCAGGTCCCTATAAACTTATATTCCTGTCATCATAGATAATTTTTATGTTTTCAATTTGGTTTTGTCATATTCTTTGTTTTTCACTCGCATTGAAAAAATTCCTGCACGCCATTGCTTGGACTGTGCATATATTGTAATGCTGATGATTATTTTCTTTATTTTATTGTTATTGGTGATATTCAATTTTTAACCATGGAATTCATCAATCCAGGCACCAAGAACATCAAGAGCAAATTTAGTGAGAGCGTCTTCCCGTTATGCGAATTCTGTGGGTCAGCAAGCTTTAATTGCTCATTGGCAAGGGATTGTCAAGAGTCTCGGGAATTTCTTAAACACACTAAAATCCAATCATGTCAGTTGGATATTCTGTTTCTAATTTCTTAATTATAGTTTGTTGAAGATTTTTTCAAATCCATAACTCATTCTATGATTTGCTAAGGCTTTTATTTTGTATGATACAATCTAATCTTGGTTTCTCATCATCTTCTCTTCTAGGTGCCCCCATTTTTGGTTAGAAAAATTTTCACTCAGATTTTCTCATTCATCAATGTGCAGCTATTTAACAGGTATTAGATTATGCCTCCAACTTACTTACTGTTTGCTTTGCATTGATTTAAAATTGTCATGGAGGCTCTTTTTAATGTCATGCTTTTAATCTGGTCACAGCCTGCTATTGAGACGAGAATGCTGTTCATTTAGTAACGGTGAATATGTCAAAGCAGGATTGGCTGAACTTGAGCATTGGTGCTACAAGGCAAATGATGAGGTAATTTGTCTTCCATCCTCCCTCAGTTCAAGAGTTTTCGAATTCAGTAATACGAGGACACTAAATGACAGATAAAAACTTGAACTAACTAGAGTTCTGGTTCAGCTTGTGCTGTATTTGGTTATTGATCATCATATGAAATCAGACCCATTTTTCAAGAATAATATTTGGACAAAAAGATTGTGTCACTGAGTATTCACAACAAAATTAAATGCATATATTATTTTACCTTCTTAGGTATGTATTTAGTGTAATACTGATCTATCGATGCATATAGTTCTTTCCAGGAGTAATATTTATGTATCATAAGCGTGAAAATATCGTGAGTTTTTTTTTCTACTGATTTATATCTTAGATTATCATATAATGAATATCTGAATTTTGTTCCCGCGAGTTAGAAGATATTGTTATATTTTCCTCATAGTTATATCTTACATTATTATATTTATTATGTGGAGTTTTGAAGTCATGAATGCTACTATATTTAACAAAGAAAAAAGAACAGCTTAATCTTCATAAAAATAAAAGGGAAGTTTAACATGTGCGTGTGTGTGTAGACCTATTTATTTAATTGTGTAGGTGTGAGATGGCTTTCTCTTTATTTTTCTTCGGGGATTGATTTCTTATCTGCTTCTTCATGTTCATCTCAGAAAGTTAATACAGTTTGTGAGTGAACTCCCATCTTTGCTCCCAAAAAAAAAAAAACAAAGGAAAGAAGAAAAAAGGAGAGGAGGAGCAGAAGTTACAACTTGTTTAAAAACTTAATGATATCCATAATCACCAATTAATCAAATCTCACGCTAGATGTAGAATCCAGTATGGTAAGCCAAGTTCAAATGATTAAATGACCTAGCCATTTCAATAGATCTTTTTTGTTCTTAAGTACTTTCCCAGTTGTCTGAATAGGAAATCATTGCAGTATGCAGGGTCAGCATGGGATGAACTCAAACATATCAGGCAGGCTATTGGGTTCCTGGTATGTCATCTGTTCGTAACTTATTTCTGCAATATACTTTAATTTAGAGAAACCATCATGATATGTTTATCTGACTCGAGTAAATGATACACATAGTTTGTTGATCATGCTGCCATTGATTGTAATTCAGATTTTCTGTGTTCATGTTGCAAGCTCCCTTAAAAAGTCAGCTATCCTAATCCAGTAAATGTTTGTGGCCAAATATAGGTTATACATCAAAAGCCCAAAAAGACATTGGATGAAATAAGCCATGATCTTTGTCCTGTGAGTGACATTTAGATTCCTCCATATTTCAGTCTTATTTATCCCCATGAAATTTAGTTTAATTTCTCTATTGCAGGTGCTCAGTATACAACAGCTATACCGTATCAGTACGATGTACTGGGATGACAAATATGGAACGCACAGCGTGTCCAATGATGTAAGTTGTATGTAATATAGCCCTTTCATTACAAAAAGGTTTCTAGTGTTATCAGAAATTCTAACCATGGATGATTTGTTCTATGGAATCCCTTTCTACTAGGTTATATCCCACATGAGAGTTTTGATGACAGAAGACTCCAACAATGCCGTCAGCAATTCTTTCTTGTTGGATGATGACTTGAGGTCAGAACTGACATCTCATGTCCTGCGCTTAGGCCCCGTTTGAAACCATTTATCAAATTGATTCAGATAATCGGTTTCAAACGGTTTTAGCTTTTAGTTTTTTTTGTTTAAAGTGGGTAAAACAACTTTTGTGAAAAAAATGTTTTTCAAAATTAGTTTCAGATGGGGCTTAACAGATACTTCACTTTCACAATTGCAAATGCAGCATCCCCTTTACGGTCGATGACATATCGAAGTCGATGGAGCAGATTGATATTTCAGATGTCGAACCACCGCCACTCATTCGTGAGAACTCGGGTTTTGTGTTCTTGTTGACACGCGCCGAATGATGTTTCTAGGAGATCTACAGGGGATGAACCTCGAGCCATTTCAAAATGTTGTTTTCTAGATGTCAAGAACAGGTTATAATTCTTTCATTTTTTTGGCTGTATCATTATTCCAAATGTAATATTTATAGTCATTCATGATGTAGGCATAGATTTTCAAGTTGCATAGTGCTTTATTTATTTATTGATTGACTGATTTATTTATTTCTGTAATCTTTTCAATTCATAATACAGTGCTAATATCAAAGTGAATTCCATTATAAATCTTATTCTCATTCCTCCTAATTGTGTGGAAATGCCTTTTTTCTTTCTTTATTGAGGGGGTCACTTCCATAAAACCTTTTGTTCACATACATTATTTAAGTTGGATATTAATATCCATCATATACTGCTAACAGCTGTTATTACTGCCAATGGGAATGTCAATAATTACTCGAATATACAGTGAAAGCATCATAATGTTTTATTAGAAAATAGTTTTCATTGAAGAGAGAGTGATAATATTTTTCCTTGAGTTGCTCAACACTAAATTTAATTAAAGAAATGTTAATTCACTTTTAGCTTATATTTTTTGGTCTCCACAAATTTATAGGGAAATTTTTGAAAATAACATTATGATATCATGAAAATGCTTGCAATGTGATAAAAATTGTGATTCATGAAAAATAACATGTTGGAATCCATGTAAATTATGTGATATGGTTAATATTTATTGCCCAAGGTTTCATCCTTCTAATAAAATGTCTATGCATGTTTAAGACATGTAAAGATAGAAGGAAACCAAACAAATGAAATGCAGAATAAGAAAGCATTAGTATAGAATTCTAGACTCTTTGACTGATGCATTTGATGCATGAAAGTCTCCAAAGAAGTAGTAACTTGCAAATTTCTTTCTTATATTTGATGTGAGCATGAATCTCTATTTATACTTTTGGAGTAAATGTAATTTCATTTTGAAATTAGATTTTCCCAATTGCCTAATATATTAGGGAGTGTTTGCAAGTGGACTCCGAAACTTTTACTGTCCAAATGGAATGCATTCAATTCAATGTATACTTATAATATACATTCTGTGAGAGGTATAATATTAATATCATATCACACACACATAATTTGAACTATACCAAAAAAATCAAATCGTATATAAATACAAAGAAGGTCCCAATGTAACTTCTTCGATTTTGTTCAGAAACAAGGATAAAGGCTGAATAGATGGGGATAACTATTCAATATTTTTATGAATGTATCATAAGACATTACATAGATAAGAAGTTTAATAAAATCAGTCAATGGAATGTTTTTCAAAGAAAGATAAAATAAAATAAGATAGATATAAAGTTGATAAAAATGATTGAGTCTAACATTTTTCATAATGGTGTGTTAGCCAATATAAATAATGGGTGCAACAGTATTTGCACCTTCAGGTTCCAAAATGATAAAAAAAAAATCAATGGCGTTTGAATGTTATTCAACTAGTTCACATTAGAGCACAAAATCACAAAATCTTTTTGACAGGTTTCCAAACCTAGTAAAATCATCCTTGTTATTTATGTGTGTCTACAAAAACCCTATTAATGGGTTACAAAATCTTTTACACACAATGGATAAGACCACTACTATTATTGAAAATACTGAGGTCATCAGACTAAAAAATGATAGAGCATAAATCCACTAAACCAGTCCAAATAATTTTTTTTTTGTGACCAAACCAGTCCAAATAATTATACACACAATTTTTATCAATCCCAGAAATTTATAAATTAATTAAAAATATTAATAAAAAAATTATGTAGGGAGTCATTGAGGGAACAAATAGATAATAGATTCCTTAAATGATCTCCTATCTTTATTGGCTCCTAAATATAAGAAAAACTTAGATAGTGTGGTTGGAGATGCCCTACCTAATAGCATGGATTAGAATAAGAAATTGAAAAGAATGAACCAAAATTCTATGAGAACTTTGACCCTGAGTTTAAATAAATAAATAAATAAAACTATGAGAATGACTAAAACACTCATAATATATTTAATAGCATGAACCAAAAAACATAGCAATAGTAGCACCCTTTAAGGATGCAAACCTTGTAAACAAATCAAAGGTTTCTGAAAATGCATGTGGTTGTATAAGTTTGGCACTTTTGCATGTCCCCCAAGTGCCAAAAAAATGTGATTCATGTGAATAGGTTTTTTGTGCATTTGTAAATTCATTCATATTTTGAACTCACGTATATCATGTGATGTGGCTAATGTTTATTTTCTAAACTCTCACATGAAAATATATGTGATCAATGTTTGCTTTGCCTGTGTTATGAAATATCTCTATATGCATGCAATTGCAAGCCATAGTGAAAAAGATATTGAAAGACTGAAGGAAACCAAACGAATCAAATTAAAACTACAAATAACAAACCTGATCCTCAAGCCGTTAGGTGTATAGTTTTCATAGATTGTTGCTCTTCGTCTATACATATTTTATGTTACATGTGTTTCATCTACATGACTGGAAACATACACTTGATGAAGTAAGTCCCAACATATATGCCATCTAACACATTGAGTTCTATCATGACTTTAAAATTATGCTCTTCAAATATTAGTTGTACTTATATTGTTTTAATAATCATTTGCATTTGCTTGTTTGTTACCATGGTTCTGGTCCAATAATTAACAAAGTTAAGAGCGATAAGGAGCAAGACAGTCAGGGTATGGCTTTCGGTTATACCGGTCGGTGCGTGGTCAATTTGGAGAGCGCAAAACGATGTAGTGTTCATGGGAGCAGCATTCTATTTTGAGAATTTGTAGGAGATGACGACCCAATGTACCAGGGACTGAGATACAAGTATGTGCGGGGTTACCAACATCAAGTCGATGAAAATGCATTCCTCATTTCGAGTAGCCAGGGCCTCTAGACAGGGCGGGTAGAAGCATTTTCTACTCGACCTTGCACGAGGGCCGTTGTCGGGCGGCGGGTCGTCGTGGCACCTTGCGTGCGTGTTTTATCTTTATCTTTATTCTCCAGTTTTAGCTATGTTTTTATTTTCTCTTCTCATCTCGTTCAGTCATGCTCTTTCTTACTTTGAAATGAAATAGGATTACAATTCGCTCAAAAAATAATAATAATAATAATAAATCAAAATATATGAGGATGCAAGATTGATTAAAAATGATTGAGTGTATTATTTTCCAAATCTCCTAATTGTGTGGAAGTGCTTTTGGCCTGAGGGGATCCACAATTTCTTTTTATCCTTATAAAATCAGCTCCAGAGATAGCTTTTTTGGAACCCACAACATAATTTACAATCAACGTTTTTTCAAAAAAAAAAAGTCATAAATTTGAGTTCTTGTGCTAATCTAATTTAAAAAAAAAACAATATATCGCCGTATTTAAAGAGATTAAATATCAAGGAAACTAAATGCTGGTCCAATGACAGATGACGAGCATACTCAAATTAGTATTGATGATTGACCACAAATATCAGACATGATGTTGGCCATGACATGACAACGAAGAACACCAATTTTTTTTTTCATGAATACACTTTTATCACAACTATTGTACTCACTAATGAAAAGTAATTAATGACATTTCAATATGTGGTGAAGTATGGCAAATGAAATTGATTTCAAATTTTCAATGTAGGAACATGTACTGACATCCTTTTATGATTTGTTTAGGTTCACACTTTACATTGATTTAGGGCCGTTTAGGTATGCGGCATGGGACATCGCATTCAAAAATCAGCCCCTGATTGAAAAGCAGACATTTTTAAACACAAAAAAATAAGTCGTGTATTACCACCACCAACCTCATAACACCAACGCTCAAATTCTGTTTGGATCCACAGTTATGACACACAACAGTGTGATTTAGAAAGATCTATAAAGAAAGCAAGATAAATAGTGAAAATTGTTTTCGAGACACAATAATAGCTCATTCCTACAGTCACAATAATAGCTCATTCCTCCCATCACTTTTGCAGTAGTATGTTTTGATTTTTTTTTTTTGAATTGTACATTTATCCTCGTCTATAAACCATCCCAAATAAGAAATTCATGCATTTGTTGTCAGAATGAATGTAATTGATTTTTTTGCTCTTAACCCAATACAAAAAATAGATAACAAGTCATCAATACAAATTATACTACTAACATGTACATATATACCCCCACAAACAACCAGCTTTGTACAAATACAGGCCGAATGACATACAAATCTATACAATGGCCACCAAGAGCATACAAGTATATCAATGTATCTGTTGATGTACACACAAATTTTTATGTCTCTACAACCATATTGTGGATAAAACAGTGGTCTTAAAATCGAGTGGCTGGTCGAAAGGTAGCTGTACTGAAAGAAATCTCCATTTCCTCTTCTTAGGGTGATATATTTGGATTGTGATCATCACCCTCTTCTGAGTCTGTCTCAAAGAATCGGTTGCATCGACCTTAGGAGCTGATGTGAGGACATGCAACTCCCCATCCAACGCGACGAAACCACATGACTGTCCTTCTGGGATCCTTCGGCGTAGGCTTGTTTCTTTGTGCCATCTATTCGAGGCAAAATCATATCTGCAAAAGGCAATTCTTTATATAAAATAAAACCCTGTTTAATTTTTTAAAATTGAACCAACTCTTCAAAGAGGATTGTAAATCTGGGTTAGCTTTGCTAAGCAGAAATATAAGACCAATGCATTTTAAGATTGATGACATTCGTACATGAGATTCAATCTAATCAAGCACAGTAAGAAAACAGAATATAATTTAAAACCAGATAACATTTGGATGAATGAGTTGCAATGCCAAATTGTCAACTGCTTCACTATACATTAAATGGGATCCAATCAGTGTTGGATCCCATCAGTTTTGACAGTCCCCAATGAGGGATGGATGCATGGCACCTCATATGTTTAACATGTGAGTTTCTGCAACCATTTAAGCAATGTTTCATTCCCTCATTGGGGGGACTGGCAAACACTGATGGGATAGAGCATTGCCTGGATCTCATCTTTGCGAATTGTATAACTCATATCATACATAGGAACTCAAGTTTGAAAAACATTTCAGTAAGTTATTTTTCACATTAGGAGACTGCTAATGATGATAGATAGCATTGCAGACTTCAATTCTGCATACACCATATACATTAGGGATTATATGTGACGATAACAATAGTATAGGCATAGCAGTAAAAGAATAGATAGAAATCCAGGTATTTGTTTCAATCTCAAATGGAATACACTAGAAATTTCTGATCAGGTAAGATACAAGTAATAAAAAAAATCAATTTTTGAAAGAACAGTAACAAACAATTATCTATGTACATGGATGTGAATTGCATCCACAGTGCCAGCAAGTGGTTTAATTAGGCTCTGAAGGCTAACTCCACCAAGGTGGTCCATATGTAACCAATCACAGGCTCTTATAAAGCAGCAAGATTATGTAGGCGTAGACATCACCAAGGAAATTTGTAATCATTTTTTTGAAATATAGACACACCCATGTCTTTGGAGTAAGCTTAGATGATAAGATCATGATCCTTGGGCAATAGATGGTTCACACTTTAAATGAAATTCAGTACAAGAACTTTAACACAATATGAATAGGGCATGTCTTGAACTCCATATAGTATCTACCCTATTTATCCATCACTTCTACTATCATTCATGAATCAACTGTCATGTATATTTGTACACTAACAACTAGATGGAGTAATGTTTCAGATATGAGTCAATGATGGATATAAATTTAGGACAAAATAACATCAAATATACATTTTGGTGACAATTAGGAGAGGAGCACAAAATGCGGATTATAGGGTAATAGTCCACTTCATGATAACTCCTTTGTGAAAACTTCTTCACAAAAAAATTCAACCCACTAAGCTATACAATGAATGTAGAAACAAGATCACACAAGTTTTTTAGAGCTATGTATGACTTCTGCTTCTTTAGGAAAAACAAAATCTTTTGTCATTTACATTTAATTTAATCATACAAAAAAAAATTCCAATTTTGAAAAGGCTAAGCTAGTTGTTACCCAAAAAAAGAAAAATATATATATCAGGATCTAGCTGAATTTTCCATGCTGAAAACCTTTCAATTATTGAAAAGACTAAGATAGATGTTAGTGTTTATTTGAGTTTCACTAACATATTTCATTTTCCAAAACAGAAAATGCTACCAACAAACAGTATATCAATCATATAACCCGCTAAGAATACCCGAAAATAAGGCATAATCATCCTACTATCACACTGAATTTTTTATTTTTTTTAAAAAAGGGGCAAAATCATCATGTCAGATGATCCTCAGCATGTAGAACAAGCATCACTTGGCAGAATGCACCACATGGAGACAAGAAAACATTGATTGACTGTAGGATGAGCAAAGTAAAAAACCACAAATTTTATTTCAATGTTGAGATTCCACGAATAAAAATCGAAAGGCAACATAATCTCTACTTAGCATAATAGGAACCATATGGAACTCAACAATGATCCACTCGAGGCTGATAGAAGAACCAAATAGTCAAATTTGATACCTTTTAGATAAATTAGTACTGCTTAAAATATTGCCTCGATGTTAAACATTGATTTCACAAAGGTTTCAAGGAAAAAACATATTTCTATATATATTTGTCTATTATGGTACTTATTTTTGCAGCTTAATAAACAAGATCAAAATGATATGTGAAAAATGTTAGTATTGAAAAATATAACAAGACAAGTACATAAGAGATCCTGGAAAGTGGAAAAGATAAATTCATCAACTCAATGACCCTTGAGTAAACGTAGGATGATGATTAGACAAGACAGAACCAGAGCATGAACAAACAATAAGATCTAGGCTTCCAAGATTCAACAATTGACGCATGATTTGTGATCCACTTAGGTCAGAACAACATATAATTATCAATTTCTTAGTTCATGTCAACTCTATCACTTTGGGTGAACATCCCCAAGATCATTCAACTAAAAAATCCAGTTATGGTAATTCAAGCTCATTCAAATTGGTCTGTATTCAAGTTTTATATGCAACCAAACTTCATAATTGAAATAAAATGTTTAAATACAGTAAACAAACATAAGATACAAATTCCTTGAAGACTTTTTATTCTGTGTTTGTTTATTTAGAGTCTAGAGGGTATTCCTTGCGGACTCAAACCAGACATCTAAGTTCAAGAAACCATGACAGAGAGAACTCAAGTACAGAAAATTGTTTCTAATAATACATGACACATAATATAATTATAAGACGTGTAATTAAAAAAAACATCATGTAGGAAGTTCACATCATACAGTTTCTAGGTAAGTACAATCCCACAACATCAAAATTAGATGCCCATAGCAAAACAGGATATGCAAGAAACAAAGCTGCAAAGAAAAAGGTGTCTTCAGACAAACAAGCTATGAATCACAACCAAGATGACTGAATTTTTCAAATCGATATTACAGTGCCACTCACATGCATTTAAGGATTTATAATCAATCTCTACCCAAACCAAGTAAAATCATTTTAAATCCAACTCTCCGCTAAATGTTAACAATATTGAGGACATGTGGAGATTTTTCCAATCAAGAAGGAAGAAAGGAGATGGAAGTAGTCACGCTAAATTTCAAGGGCTCATTCCTCAAGCAGTTTGTTGGAGTATTTGGTTGACAAGGAACGAAGGCATATTTCATAATAAAAGAGCATATTTGGAGAACACTTGGGCTCTCATACATATGCTTCGAGATTGGGTGAAAGATCCTTCAAGTTCAAAATCCTTCATCTATTATGGGGATATCCTGGTTTGTGAGGAGTTAGGTTTTATTTGCTATTATTTGGCTTGGAATTTGTTCCATTTCGAATCTTTTTTGTATTTCTTTGACTTTGGAGATCCCTCGTCTCCTTTGTTCGGGGGCTTTTTATGAAATAAAAGTTCCTATATCTTCTCAAAAAAAAAAAAATCCAACTCTCCGCTGACCATGACATGCTACACAATACCTTCAGAGAACCGAAACTCCAACTGAAGATGGGGAGTGAAGTTCAGTCAAATTGGTCTGTTTCAGATTTTATATACTACTAAAACTTCATAATTGAAATAGTGTTTAAATTCAGTAAATAAAAATGAAATATGGATCCACCTGTGTCCCTTGTTATTTGTTTCTCTTATTTTGGAGCTCAGAGGGAACTCCTTGTGGGCTCAAAAAGAACTCTGAATTCAAGAAAACCATGAACAGAGAGAACTCCAGTACAGCAAACTGTTTCCAGTAATACATGAGGTACAATATAACTATAAGAAGCATAAGTTTTTTTTTTTTTAAAAAAAATCATGTAAAAGGTTCACATCAAATACTTTCTAGGTAAGTACAATCCCACACCATCAATATCAGACATCCATCGCAGAAGAGGATATGCAAGAAAAGGAAGTGGAAGGAACAGAAATAAAAAACCTTCAAGTAGTGTTATTCAGAGAAACAACAAGCTATGAATCACCACAAAGACGGCTGAATTTTTCAAAATTTCAGTCCCACTCATACGAATCTAAGGATAATCAGCCTTTACCCAAACCAAGTACCATCCTTTTAAATCCAACTCTACACGACCATAACAAATTATATAACACCCTCAAGAACCAAAACTCCTTCAACTGATGAAATTTTCATAACATATACTTCAATTATACAGTAAATTTTACTTTGTCCTGAACTACAACATTATGATACTTCATACACAATCCCTATGAACTTTGATCACCCAAATATGTCATCCAAAATCATCCAATCGATCACATGTCTATTACAGTATTACTTTCCAACAAAAGATCGGTATTTGTAAGAAGGTTTGAGAAGTAGCTTTTCACTTAAAGCTATTTTTCAAATCAGATCACCAAGAGGTGTACTTTCATTAGATTTATGAAAAGCTCAATCTTCCCTGTTCTTAAATAAAAGCTGTTTCTTTTTTTCCTATAAAATCCAGGATCACTTGGGGCATTTGGATACAAGTTTGGATTATATATGATTCTTACAAAAGCATAATTATTATCCAACATATATCCAAACACTTCTTTTGGAAACAGGTTTGAAAAAGTAGATTTTCACTTAAAATTGCTGTTCATATTAGATTTCTAGAAGCATATTTTTTTTCATATTTTATGAGTTTTTTTCTTCTTCTTTTTGCTATTCTCAAAAGCTAGGATATGGGGTGTCCGAAAACAAGTTTGGGTTAGTATTATTCCTACAAAAGCATAATAAACATTTTCCGTAAGCCATCCAAATATAATCACAAAATCAACATTCAGCAACACGCATGTATAACACTCGGAAATGCTAAACAAAACACAGAGGAGGAAACTCCATGAATTCAATCATCTCACCTGAAAATATCATTCCGATCGAGCATGTACACCCCCGGCACCCCCGCCCCACCCTCCCCTTCCACCACCGCCACCGCCCCAAGCCTCTCCCTCTCCCCTTCCTGCCACATATCCCCAACCTCCCTCCACTCATCCCTCTCCAAATCATAAACCACCGCGTCCCTGCAATGCACGTCCACCGGAAGCACTCCCCCGACCGCCCGGTAATCCCCATACCCACCCATAACCCAAAACTCCCTCTCCCCAACAAAGAACCCAACACACCCCGCCCTCGGCCTCGGCATCCGCGCCCTCTCCTCCCAACCACCACGACCACCCAAATCAAGAACCTCCACCGACCCAATCCTACTCCCACCCCCAGCACCGAACAAGCCGTGTCTCGACCCGCCCCCGGCGACGATCACAACGCCTCCCGCACAGACGCCGCAAGCAAACCCGCCGCGGGGGGTGAGCATGGGGGGGAGAGGGGACCAGGCGGAGGAGGCGAAGTCGAAGGAATGGACGTCGGGGGAGGGGACGGGGATGTCGGGGGGGAAGGAGCGGTTGTCGAAGCGGGAGCCGCCGAGGAGGAGGAGGCGGTGGAGGGGGAGGGGGAGTGGGAGGAAGTTGGAGAGGGCGTAGAAGTGGGGGCTGCAGGGGAGGTGGGGGAGGTGGGAGAAGGCAAGGTGGCGGTGGCGATGGCGGGGGAGGTGGAGGAGGATGGGGGAGGAGAGGGAGGGGTCTCGGGGGAAGAGGAGGAGGAGGTGGTGGAGATGGTGGTGGAGGAGGTGGTGGCGGAGGGGGAGGATTGAAGAGGGGAGAAGAAGGAGCGCCAGATGCGGGAGGTGGAGCGGAGGCGGGGGTGGTGGTGGGGAGGGATCTGGGTCAGGATTCTTGTTGATATGTCGGTGGGGAGGCCTGGTATCAGCTCGGATTGTTGTTCTTCGTGGTGGTGGGAGGTCGACATGTTCTTGTGTTATTGCTCTGTGGAGAGTGGAAGAGGAAGTCGGTTTGATCGCTTTTTGATATTTTGGTTTGGGAGTGGTTGTGTTTTGATTTTTTATTTATTTATTATTATATATATTTTTAATATTTATGCGGATGTCACCATTTAACTTTTTTTTTTTTTAACCCACCATCGTATTTATTCGTCACACATATGATAGTCAACGGATTGGGTCACACCTGATCCGATTACGCGTGTAATATATAGAGATGGTAAATGAGTTAAACGATCTGTTTAAGCTTGACTCGTTCAGTATTAGTCTCAATTCAGATTTGTTTCGGTTCCAGACTGAGTTTAATTTTGTGTTTAAGTTCAACTCGTTTAACTTGTGAAAAGCTCAGTTGAGGCTCGGCTCGACTCGCTTGTTAAATAAGTCAAGTCGAAGCTCGAACAAAGCTCGACTCGGGCTTGTTTAGCTAAAAAAAACTTGTTTAACATTTGAAAAATCACATTTCATAAATCACATCACCTTATACATGTGAAAATAACATAAGCTCGGGCTCATGCTCGATTTGTGTTTTTTATTTCCCCCTTTTATGTTAAGTAACGAGCTCATATATGCTCAGACTCGGCTTGTTTACAAACCAAACATTAAAAAGTGTTCTAGCTCGGCTCATTTGTCTAATTGAACGAGCCTGGACGAGTTTTAACAGAGTCGAACCCGAGCTACACGACTCGTTTACCACCCCTAATAATATACTCGACTCGATATGAAATTGACCCAGTGGACTCGAACATACAAACAAATAAGGTCCGGGTTTCATCCCGATCCGATTCTATGAACCCGAGACTCAATTATTTTATATATAAGCTCATATGTTATTAAACTATTAGTATTAATTGACCCATAATTTTATATTAGCTGCTAGATATACATGTCCTAAAACCACAGGATTGTGAGAGTTCCATTCTTGACATAATTAATACGAAAGAAGGCATATGAAAGAAGGCATTCATTTCTACAGGAACACCAGCCACTTCTGCCCTTCAATTCTTCTATGGGACTAGTTCACTTCAGCTTTTGTCTTCGGTTTCAATTCGAAACAATATCTAGACCAATAATTATAAATAAATAATGTCTGCATCCCCTTGTAGCCTTGCACAACAAACTTCGCATGATTGTAAAGAGCAGTCCTTCCATACATCTGCAGAAGAAAGAGCAACATCATTATTTATGGATTCCTTCAAATCCAGTCTATGACAGCAGACCAATGAAAAGGGCGAAGTTATCAAAAAAGAATCGAAATAAAAAATCACATCCCAACTAAAAGAGATGCCTCAATATTGATCAAAACTCTATTTCAATTTTTTCTTGGGGACATGTCAGTTTTAGGTCGGGTCCGATGGGTCCAAATTTTCAAGGCCCACCCACCGGGTCTTGAGTTGGACCTGGATCTATTGGGTCTTGCCACGGGTCAGGTCGGGTCCACCGTGACCTAGTCTGAACCTGACCCGTTGACAGGCCTAATCACACATCGTTATAAATCTTGAAGAACATCGTTTTTCAAAGAGAGGAGGAGGGCAAGGTGGTGGCGGCGGGGACGAAGGGGACAGTAGGGGGCAATAGAAGGGGCAGGGGGAGAGAGAGATGACCGTTAGGCTACCGCCGCTTGTCATCGTCACTGACGCCCTCCGCCTCCCTCCCAATCCTCTCGCGGTCTCTTCTTCTTCTTCTGCTGGGGTAGGGTTCCCTTTTAATGGGCTGACTTTAGTGTCTCATCCATTCATATGGTGTCGGTCAAACAAATTCAATGAAATTAGATTGTCATAGGGTCCGTTTGGTTGCGCGTTGGGCGGATTCCGCTTTTTCAAAAAGCGGATTCCGCCCAAACGCGCAACCAAACGGCTCGGATTCCGGCGGAATCAAAAGCTGGATTCCTTTTAATTTCTCTCTCGAAATCCGTGTTTTTAAAATCTCAAAAAGAACGATTTTTTTGTCGGAATCGATTTTTTGAATTGAAAAACAACTTTTTCTACCAAACATTAAATTCCTTCCAAATATTGATTCCTGAATTAAAAAAAAGCATCCAAAAAAGTTAAAGGTCTAAAATCATCTTAAAAAGCAGCTTTATTCCAAAATCTACTTTTCAATCTGTGTTTCCAAACAGAGCCGTGTCAAATGAAAAGATTAATGTGTTATTTGCAGTTTTATCTTATAATGAAATACCATGATTTTGTGGTGTACGGTAATGGACGCATCTATTAAGTTCAACTTGCCATATCATTTATTAGATAGACAAGTGCTTTTAATTTTTTTATCTTATCTTATAAAAAAAAGGACTTATATTGGGCAATACTTTAAAAAACAAAAAACAAAAGGACTTAAATTCAAAACCCCTCAATACAGAAAAGTGTACACACATCAAAGTATCAAACAATAAATGTTTGGTTCGATATTGTATTGTATCATTTTGTAGATTGTATTATTATGAATTTTTTTTTAAAGATGAACTTAATTCAAAAAATGATCCATGTTCTCAGTAAAATATCAACACATTTTTCGTAATCATTTATGTGAGCATGAAGATAATGTTTCAACGGACAGTTACACCATTTGATGTTCATATCACCTTCGTTTGAGTATATTATCAATTTTATATTTGCTAAAAAAATCATGTACATTGATTGATTGATTATTATTCCGCACAATCTTGTATTTAGCCCCACATGTTGTCTCATATGACGTCTCGGAGGAGATAACAGTGGATCAAGACAATTATTATATTATATATATATATAGATTTTCGATAATATGTGGTCGTGCAGACGTGATCGCGGGCCGTCCGATCGCGGGTCCATCGCATAATATATATTATTTTTGATATATATATATATATATATATATATATATATATTATTTTATAAAAGTGTTTATTTCGTTACATAAATCTATATTTAAAAAAAATCAATACACATGATAATTATATGTGAGACTGTACACGAGATTGTCCCGTAACATTTTTCTTATCAAAAAGCTTCATTTTAAAATGATATTTTATAACCCGTTACCTGTCTCTTTCAAAAATAAGTTTCTACATTCATGTGGTCTTATAGACTTTACAAAAGTGAACAATAATGTGATTCTTTCAAAAGAATTATATGCACTAAAAAATCTTTACTATTGAACATTTTGTAAATTTGTAAATGTCTTGGAGATCAATATATTCATCTTCCAATTGAATTAGAGGTACTTCAATTAATGTAAAACTGAAAAAAAGTCTCAACGTGACATATTATAAATTCGATATTGGGCATTCAAAAATGAGTAAGCTTTTACCTTGAGCAACCACACCATGCCTATCAATTATATGCTCTTAATCTATATCTAAAAAATAAAAATTATCTACTATTGAAATATCTAAATTAATTTAAAGACACAAACATATATTAAACCTTGCTTATAGCAAGGTGGAAAAAAAATTTCCACGCCCTGTTGGGCTAGGTTCTTGTGGGCTTTGACCCACTTGTTATTCTAGAGTTCATATTGACCTGTTTACTATGTGTTGCCTTGTCTGAATTTTTGTATATAAAAAAGATGTTGTTGTACTCACTAAATTTTTTTTTTATACTTATTAAAAATGGATTTGGTCAATTCAAAATGGAACAATTTACACATTTTATTAAAATGTATGACTCATTAGATCATACATACTTTAAAAAAAAAATTGAAAACGCTTGTGGTCTAAGTTTTAGTTGGTAAAATGACTGAATCTAACATTTAAAAAAAAAACAAAAAAACATTCGTTTGGAAACTATATAAATATGATATATATTATAAATTTGAATAACTCATGCATTCTATTTCTAAAATACATGATGGAAGTGACAACTAAAGTCTTAAATTTATTTATTTATTTTTTTGTCAAGGTCTTAAAGGCTAGTATTCATTCATAATCCAAAGAAAATTATACAAGAAAGTTTGTCAATCCCTCCTAGGATTGACACTGTTCAAAACACTTGTGTATAAAATACAGTGTAAATTATCTTCCGGATCAAAGGATCCTCCAAGGTCCCAACAAAACATTTTGCCAGTCTATCTGAAACCTGTACAGCCTGAACCGCCTTACAAAAACAAACCCAATCCAATTGCTCCTGACATTAATGTATACTTTCCACCAAATGCACTGCAACAAATTAAACATTATACTATTTTAATTTCTAGATAATTTAAACATTAATATGTATTAATGAATTTCATATGCGGCATTATGTTCGGTACTGTACATTTTATATGGAAGATGTCTAATCAAAATACTTTAAATAATATTAAAAAAGTATGGAGTACTTTGTTCTTGTACTCCAAAGAGGGGATGCCCATGGCCAAGCCGTATACCCGTCGGGTTAAAGTCTTGATTTCAGTCAATTTTTCTGATTCACTTTCTCTTATATCTAAATTGATCACATCAATCAGTGTTTATAACCAATAAAAAAAAATTAGTGTGAATGATATTTAAAAATACTAATCTAGTTCTAAGATATCTGATACGTATTTGATAGGTGAAACAAAAAAAAAAAAAGATGAGAGAGGATTGCAGGGAAGATTTTTGGACCCTAGCAATGGTCGAGTCACATGTTGCACTTCAAACACAAGTGGATGGAGACCACAAACATTGCTTTCAATGAAAAAAAAAAACAGTGAAAATGAAGGGACCAACAACATAAATTGAACTTGATTCAATTAGACCAAAACTCACAAGAAACCCCAACATCGACCATCATGTCTTGGAGAGCGGAAACATTGTTGTCTGACTTTTGAGTGCTCTTCATGAGGTGAGCAGCCAACAAATCCAAAGTTTTGATGGAGACCAAAAATCCTTTCACATGTCACATGCATTCAATAATGTGCCATGACACACTCAGACACTTTTGCATATACTTCTGTGGACTAATACAGTATACAAAATCCCTAACCCCTTATTTGAGTAAGAGATATGAATGAATAAATTAAAAAAAATTTGTTTACAATAAATAAGTAGGTTTAGTTATGCAAGAATATGTAAGAATACATAAACAGATATTAATATTCCAGATTCTCATAAAATTATGATATTTCACACATTTTATATATTTTACTTATATAAGATGGTCTAAAGTTTTGATGGAGACCAGAAAATCCCTTCACGAGTCACATGCATTCAATAATGTGTCATGAGACACTCGGAAACTTTTTCATACTTTTGTAAACTAATGCAATTTATGAAATTTTTTACCCCTATTTGGATAAAAAAAAATTAGATGAGGAATAAGTGGGAATAAACTGATATTAATATTCTAAGTCCTCCCTGAAATTTTGTTAGCTCACACATTTTGTTATACTGATATAAGAGAACACACATGTTAAATTATCTGTCATCACCACCTCATAAAGATCACGAATTCACATGTCAAATCATTTTTTCACCTTTATATATCGTTATTCACATCTTATTCATATTTTATTAACAATTTATCCATGATCAATTAATTTTTTTTATTATTATGTTTTTTTAACGAGCATAACTAAAAACTAATCAAATAAAAAATGACTTATTCCACTAATAAAAAATAGCCTCAAAAATTTATTTTGAGAGGGCGGTATGCTTACAACGTGCCAAGAGAGAACTGTTCTCCCATCTCTGAACTGCCTTCGAATCGCCTCCTCAAGTTGAGAATCCTCTTCCAAAGCTTAGACACCCTAGCTGTCACTCTGTTAATTTCTTAAGTCTCGGCCAGTAGCTCCTCTATTGATCGTCCAGAATCTTATTAGACAACCATCTCCACAGCCATTTTGCATGTAAGGCTTTTTTAAAGTTCTCTAAGTTCAATGAACTGTGTGAACAATGAACACTAACAAAAATGGGCTGCAATCATAGAACCTTTTTAGCATTGGTTTGAGAGTTTATTAGAACAGGCACAGTGAATTGGTGCAGAGATGATAGGGTGACTGGGAATGGTTGTTGTACCTTAATAGATAGAAAAAAATGTTCGGGACAATCTCAATAAGTTTTGAATTTTTACAAGACGTATACTTAACTAAGTACATACCTTCAAAAGTAAGTATATGCATGCATTTTTTTACAATTTTCTAATCGAGTATATGCATGCCTAACCTAGTATATATACTCAGTTAGAGAAATCATAACTATGACTGTGGGAACGACTATCTATCGCTCCTTAAATCAAATATTATATATGCAACTTTTTTTCAAATCCTAAGTAAATACTTAAAATAATTATTTTAATTTAAAAAACTTATTCTCATTTTGTTTTAAAACACTATAAAAATACCTTTCATCTGCAAATGCCAGAAAAAGCTTTTATCATAATCACATATACAGGACATTTTTTGGTATCCAAGGAAGAATGATTATTTTTCATAGGCATGCAAATTGAAATTATGTAATAACCAAGATTTACCATAGATGAATTCTAAATCAACACTTTTAAAAAGTAATGTTTATTAGAAGAACATCTATTAAAATATCTTATATAACAGTTAGTTATGGATCTACTACACATCATTCAAGGTGTTGGTGATTTATGTTACAAAATACGCTATCCAAAAAATAAATTTGCAACCAATGTAAAAATGATGAAAACTGAAGAATTACTTATTGAAACGCTCTTTTAAGTCCTGTTTAAGACTGATATTTTTTAAAAAATTATGAAATAAATTGATTAATATAATTGATTTTGGAAAAATTACTCTTAACCATCTTTTTCATAAAAACTGTTTTTATTAATTTTAAGACATAAAAACCCAAATTGAAAACTAAGAAGTTGTAGTTCAAGGATATTGACTTGGAACTGAGTATCTAAGACTGATTTGCAAAAATAAAATTATTTTGATAATTGGTTATAAACCGGAAATTAATTGTGATTTAATTATTTCATCTACAAAGTTGATCACTACCTCTCAAACCCTGGGGCGACTTCTCAATTGTATATATAGCCCAATACATGACCCATATTTTTAATCGTAGGAGCAAACTATATATATTTAAGCACTCGAAAATTCCATTGCTTTAATTATTCTTTGATAATTTCATAAACCATAATACAAGACATAAACCCAACATCTAGGTACAAAAATGTCACACAATTCATACTCAATAATCAAGACATAAATTTAATTAAGTCAAATAAAGTATGATCAGAATATATTCCTTGCTTGAAATGAATTTTGATACATCTAACACTAAAGGTATATATTTTCATGTGAGTATGTATAAATTCATTTGAAAATAAATTTGTGATTTATGTGCTTTTTTATAAAGGTATATACTATACGCCCAAAACTTTCAAATAAAGATAATATAAAAATAACAAAGAAAAAAATGATATTATGAAATAATTATGCCCTTTGTACATGGAAAATGATATGTCTACTCCTACGTGTAGTTTTATCCGCAGTTCTTGTCGTGTTATTTTACAAAAATATACATTTGCACATTGAAATATATATTGTTATAAAAAATAAATTATATACTGAAATATATTAATATATTTTTAGTTTTTTAAATTTTTTTTATACATAACTATAGCACAATCACCATGTTTGAATGGTTGGGGACTGACTGCTTCTGAGCTACAAACTGTAAATGGAGACTCTGGAAAAAATGAAAAGGATTAAATCTATTAGCACTCTCTTTGCTTTTATTTACACAAATCGTTCTTGAAAATTTCAATTAAAAAGAAAGCTTTTGATCCGTCACTTTTGCTTTTTGAAAAAGCGGAATAACCAAACTTGAAAATTTCAATTAATTGATAGCGAAAACTAACACAATGATGAGAAATTACTTTCCTGCCCCCACTTATAAAAGTTTGGTCAGACTCACCTGTCCTATGGAATTTTTTTTGCATTTTTTTTTGTAAGAATATATCAAGACTTTTATTATAAGATTGGTAATGACCATTGAATGGAAATATTTCCCTCAACATGCCTTTTAGATAATGATTAAACCTATATAAATATATGGGCTATGAATAAGATATTAATATGTAATAGATTTTTTAATATATGTAATATGAATAAGATATCTTAGTATTCATATTTTATTTTAAATTATTCAAATACAAATATTAATATGTAATAGATTTTTTAAATTCTAGAAAAAAAGATATTTTTTGAATAATTGATGCATTTAAATATAGATACTAGTTGGGTGATCATGTAACATATTACATACACCAAAGGGAGTAGGAATTAAACATACAGATTCCCAAGGGCTTCTACAATATTGTTGAAGAGAGGACATAACACGATTTTGAGATCACTGCTACGAAACACCAACAGAACTTGGGCATGAAGGCACCCTTATTGCCCAAAGCATTCACATGACTTACATACCAAGGAAGTTTTTGACAGAGCTGTACAAAGGCAAACGGGCAACTGAGGGAAGTAGGTAAGAATATGAGATCGAGAGGCGATAGGAGTGCTAAGGCAAAGGTCTTGCAAATATTCACCCCGGTGGTCGTGCGAGTACTTTGGCTTGTGCATAATCACCTTGTCTTTCATGGAACTAGGGTCTACGCGAAAAATGTGTGAGAATCATCAATGGTCCACCTTATCAATGATTGAGACAATTTTTGTGTAAGAACTAAGAATGTATAGTTAATGGGTGTGCCTATTTTGGGGCTGGTGGGCGTGTCTATGGACTATGGTAGATACCTCTTCTATCATAACACGTTCTTAAGTGAACTTCTTATTATTTGTTTTTTATCTTGTTGTGTTTTGTACATTCTATTTGTTTTGAATACGATCAAAGTAAGATGCTTATCATTTAACTTTTCAAGATCATGATTAATTATGCAGGATGGGGCTAGGGGGCCCTCCGGCGCGGTGTGTTCTCGTGGTGGCATCCCTCGTGTAGCCGCGGAGCATCGCGTTTTTAGCTTTCTTTGTATTTATATTTGTATGTTTGTCTTTCTTTCTATTCTCCTCTATTTCAGCTCATTTGTAATAAGATTTAAGTTACGAATGAACTGTCATTTTTTTTAAAATTATGTAGGATCATTAGATTTAAGCAATATATAATAAATATATATATAATTTTATAATGTATGTCTGATTCAGATATTATTTTTATAATTAAGTTAGAAAGTATTTTTAATTCAAAATTAAAGATATTATTAAAATATAAAAAACATATTATATGGTATACAAATCTAGTATAAGTTAAATAATTTTTTTTAAAAAATAATTTAATATCCTCTCTAACATTATATTTGACATGTGTATAAAACTAGTAACGCATCATCAGATGAGAGTGACATCTAATGCTGCAATTTCCAATTGAATGAGAAGGGTCATCTAGATGGAACAACAAAGGCAATCCAGAGAGAGGGACCCCTATCCACGATCCACCAGTCCAAAAGAAAAGAAAAAAAAACTCACGCACCCCAAAACGGAGACACAGCACACACAACAAAAGTGATAGCAAACACAGTATCGTAGGTTTCCGTTTCCTTTTATTTTCACTTCCCTCTCCCACCGACTGTCCCCGTTTCAGTCCCTTCACGTGACAGAGGCATCTCTATCAACACAGAGAAAATATAGAGAGAGAGAGACTGAAAAACCCAGAACCCCCCACACGAAGACTGGGTCACTCTTTTTTCTTTTGCTGTTTCTGTCCTGACCCCAAGTAAGGAAAAGAGAGAGTTTTAAAGAGACAGAGAGAGAGAGAGAGAGGAAGAGATGCAGCAGCACCTAATGCAGATGCAGCCCATGATGGCGGCTTATGGACCCAATAACGTGACCACTGATATCATTCAACAGGTTCAACACCTTCTTCCTTCCTTTTCTTTGTTTTATTTTTTTTGGGGTTTGTGTTTGTTGAGGATGTGTTTTTGGGTGGTGATTTGTGATGGGTTTTTTTTTTTGTTTGATTTTTGACCCTTCTCTTTTGTTTAGGCAAATGGGTATCCTTTTTGTGTAGTTTTGTTTTGGTGGGTTTGTATTTGAGTGTGGAATGATTAGATGGGTCTTTGCTTGTTTGTGTTGATGATGTGCTTTTGGTTGGTTATTCGTATGGGTTTTTTTTTTTTTTGGGTTGTGTTTGATGAGGAGGTGTTTTGGTTGGTGATTTGAGATGTTTATTTTTTTTCTCTTTTGTTTAGCCAAATGTTTTTTTTTGGTGGGTTTTATTTGAATGTGGTCTACTTTGATGGGTCTTTGCTTGTTTGTGTTAAGGAGGTGCCGTTTGTTATTTTAAATGGGTTTTGTTTGCAGATTTTATTGGTGATTTGAGGTTTTTTTTTTCTCTTTTGTTTACCCAAATGAGTTTCCATTTTTTTGTTTTTGTTGTGGATGGTTGTATTTGAATGTTGTCTGATTTGATGGATTTTTTTTTTGGATACCTGGTTATCTGATATGGTTTTCTTTGATTTTTTGGCTTATTTTTTTTCTTTGTTTGAAAGATGTCTTTTGAATGTGTTCTGGTCTGATGGGTTCCTTTTTGTTTTTTTGTTGCAATGTTTACTTGTTTTTGTTGATGGGTTTTTGTACTTTGAAGATGGTTGTTAGTTTACTTTATTTTGATCTCTTTTATTTGGGCTTCTTTTATGTTTAATATTGTTCGTATCATTTGTGTCTTCTATGAAGGGTTTAGTGTATTGTGGTTTTTATGGTTTTTGTTGGGTTTAAGGATTGATCTGTTTTTTTTAGGTGAATCTCCTGTTTTTGAATGATATATTTTATCTCTTCATGATTTATTTGCTTGGTCTTCATCTTAACGCATAAGTTGATTATGTATCTTGTTAGATATACTAGGGATTTTTTTGTGGGCTTCCCACTTTGGATTTTTTATATCCTTTCTATATTAATGGTCATCACAATTTACATCTTTTTTAAAAAACTTCTTTTTATAACAATACATGTGTTTGTTTGGCAGTCTGATGCTTGTGTTACTCTCTATGGTTCTGGTTTTGTAGTATCGGTATTATTTTCATTGATAGCTGTTTCTTTTATGGATTTGTTTTTCATTTTTGTTTTTATCTCTCTTTAAGAAAACAGACCATTCATATAAACCTAGGTGTCTTATTTTGATATTTCTTTTATATTTTTTGTAGTAAAAAAACTGAAACAATGGTATTAAGTTTTTTTTTTTTTTTTTTTTTTGTGTTTTGCTTTTTGTAGTGTTCTGCTGCATGCATATGAAGCAACTTGATTATTTTTAAATTCTCTTCCAGATACTTGTTTGTATTCATGATTATTATTTTCTGATAAGTTATGATTCTGAGTAACTTCATATAATAGACAAGTGTTTGGTCTTCCCCTTTTGATGAAACTATAGGTCATTTAGGTGGCCAAAGCATTTGTAAAAATGATGTTTTGGTTTTTAACTTTTAATTTCTGCTGGTACAGAAATTTAGCAAAGATGTAGTTCCCACCTTCTCTAACCCTATCAAACAGTCTCAATGTTATTTCTCAAAAAAGGGGGGTTCCTATACATATCTGACACAATCATGTGAATTTTGTTTGGGAGAGTGATTAAGATTTGTGTTATTAAGATGCGAATATGTGATCTCTTCATATATTAGATTATATAAAATGTTTCTTCTACTTTGCTCTTGCCTCAATGTATTTTTCTTTTCTTTTTTAACTTTTGAACAGTTAACACTTGAGGTTGATTTGATCCTAATACCTCATCATTAAAAGTACAGTCATCAATACTAACTCTGCATTGTTTTCTTTCCCTTCATTCAATGAGCCTAAAAATACCACCTTTTAATAATGTTATAAAATGTTGTGTGTGTGTGTATCTGGTGAAAGGAAACTTGAAATGGATTTGTGAAGAGCATGCGAAGGTGATCAAGTTGAGTGAATACGAAGAATGTCAGCGGTGGCCTATATAATGGATAGAATATTAAAGAATTCTTTGAGGTGCATTGGAGGTTTGTGAGGAAAGATTAAGGAAACCAGTTGGTGTCTTGGGAAAAAAAAGGATCTGATTAGGATAAGAGTAATGCGCCTATGAAAAACTCATGTGGGAATATATGTAAAAAAATTTCCATAAAGTTTACACTAGTTGTTGGAGAAGTTTTCTGAAGATTATATTTCATTGAAGTTTTACTACCTGATCGATTGCTTTATCTGTAAGGATCACATTCATCTATCTGAGTTATAATAATATATTGTGGTGACTGTCAAAGGAATATGAATGTCATAGCTGTAGTGAAAATTTCTCAAATAGTACCTTGTCTCTCTGGTGGTCCAATAAGTGCTTAGTCGCGAGCATATGAAACTGTATGTAATATGCATTTTATGATCAAGGAATTCAATCCTAACATCATTTGTTGAATCAGTCATTGGCAGTTTTGAATTTCATGCTTTTTAACAGCCACCACATGACTTGAACAATTTTCAATCTTATGTGTATGTAGAGATGAATTAGTTCTCATCATTGTAATTTCGTGCGACCCTTGATTCTATAGAACTATAAAATTGTTAAGACTGTCTCCAAGTTCTTCGACCATGAACAATTGCTGTTTCTCTGAATTAATGCTAAAATGGTTATTTTATTTGTTGTAAGTTCACACTGAATAGTTTGAATTAGTTAGCGGATTGGATATGATAGAAGCATCTTGAAAATATTACATTGCCAATGATGGATATTTGAAAACGATGCTAGTGTTATATATTTGCAACAATTCCATGACCAATGGAACACCTAACATTATAAAACAATATCATGCAGATATGATAACAAAATCTGTGTACATTGGAACATTTAAATGTTTAGGATAGGTTAATTTTCTGAAAGTATGTACCTGAAATCCTTGTACGAGGATTTTATCTTTATATTCAACTTCATTTAAAAAATTTCACTCATCCCGTGAATCTTCTCTTTGAGTCCAGCTTTTAATGCCTGAACTTTTTAAATAAAATCCTTGTAATTGTCTGGAACCTTGAATAGTCTCTTTCAGTTTGGCTCATTGGTTTATGAATTGCCTCAGGGATGATCATGTATACTAATAACGTATATGGATCATTTCCAAGTGTTTAGGATGCGTTCAATGCCCTTTTTTGTTTTGAAAATATTTTTGTGCTTTTAAAAAAAATTAGAGATAGACAATGGAAAAGTGTTGCAACATTGGGGCAGAGAAAGAAAGAGCAGGAGCAACATGAAAGTAACACAAGTGAGGAGGATATTAGGAAAATGAGAAGAAAATTCAAAATAGTTGTTCACTGCTTGAATGAGCTTATAGTGCAAAACTAATAAGATAGGTTTTACTACTTGCAAGTTGCAACTGATTTGGGCTTATGCACGGTGGGCCAAATAGCCTCACAGGAATTAGACACCAATTTTTTGGGAGTTATGCAATACTCTCTGATAATACAATATAATCATTATTTATGGTTTTGGCTTTCTGAAGAGGTGATTCTGGTGATTCATGCACTCAGTTTTGCATGTTCTTATCAGTGAAAGCAATACTCTTGTAAAACGTGCCTTTTAAATTGCTGGAGCAGTGATGGCTTATGGACACTCTGCATGCCATGGTCGATTGGAAGAATATGTATCAGAAGAATTATAAGTGGATATCTGGTTTTGGGAATATCTCACATTGATTTAATATATATACTTTGGTGAACTTCCTCTATCATGAGTGCATCCATTTGCTAAAAGCTTTGCATTTTTTTATGAGGCGCTTATCCATGTCATATCTACGCCAAATTCACTTTTTTACATATCCATATTCAGAAAATATTATCATCCAATCCATTTCCTTGGATGTTCTGTCTGAACCTACGTATTTTAATTTTTTTTTCAAACAAACATGTTTGACATCAGTTCAGCAATAGAACCAATATATAATTGATGCTTACATACATGTACTGCAACTGCTTTCCTTCGGAAGAATCTTGTTTATTTATTTATTTTTAATTAACAAAAATCATTTATGTGTTGCTGCTATGTGGTTA
This sequence comes from Acorus calamus, assembly GCA_030737845.1. Taxonomy (NCBI): domain Eukaryota; kingdom Viridiplantae; phylum Streptophyta; class Magnoliopsida; order Acorales; family Acoraceae; genus Acorus; species Acorus calamus. The sequence goes on along the minus strand of CM060863.1, from coordinate 33,549,730 downwards.
TTAGGAGCATTCCTATAACCCATCTTCTTTTTCATCAGATGAGATATGCCCTTATAGATTTTTAATCTTTATGTAATCAAACAAAGGTTTAGTTATGCTGACTTTTAGTTTAAGTAAGTCTTCTTTTCTTTTGTCATATTATAATATTCTTGTTTGGCTAATTCTTAAGAATTGGTCTCTTTTTCCTGCTTTTGAATGCTCGATCTGCTGCTATTTGACATAATTACAGTAGTTATTTGATGTCCATGCTAAAACTGCACAGTCCTCCATAATGAAAAATATACTGTCTTACAAACAAACAGGGAGCTTATATACAATAAAGCCACTTGATGATATCAATGATATCAATACATTCCATTTCATCTGCTTGTTTATCCATGTACTGAAAAGTTAAATTCAAAATCTGTCATTGTGTGTCCAATGTTCTTATAAAGTTAAAAACTTCTTTGTCTGAAAATTCCTCCAATTGAAAATGCAAAGTGGAACAGTTTAGGTATTATCACATAAGCTGAAATGTACACTTGTGACACTCTGTTGCGAACTTTGTCCCACCAATCTGTGATTGGATTTTTATTTTTAAAGTCCAATCTTGTTGGATTCTTTTGTTCCATCAGTTGCTCTCTTCATTAAACCTTAAAATTGATTTCCACATTTTATTGTACTTCTAAATCATTTACTATGGATTGCTTTATTTATTCATTGATCATTGTTTATTCATCAACAATCCCACTCTGGAAAGTGATGCATAGGTAATGAAATCGTTTTGTATCATTACTTATATATCCTCCAACCTAAAGCAATTTGTACAAGCATGAAGGGTCATGTCAAAAATACATTCATTTTGGAGTAGGTGCTCTCACAAAATGGGGAAAAAACTAGCTATGTCATGTAAATAATCAGAAATTTTTTAACTCAGTGATGTTATTTCGATTTAAAGATGACATTACACTGGCTTTTTGGACATATGTTTCATTATCTTGCCTAGTTTGCTTGAGCAAATTGGATTCCTCTTTTCTGGTGTTCCTTATTATTTCTGATAGTCATTATATATATACTTATACTTACCCTTCACATTTAATGACTATTTTTGTATCTCATTGTGGAACTGTTCCTGCAGTATCTGGATGAAAACAAGCAGTTGATTTTGTCCATTCTTGATAACCAAAGTTCAGGGAAGATCAGTGAATGCGCTGAGTAAGTACAGTTGATCTTTTTATTTTTTCATTCCACGTTTGGTTATAGGTTTGTTTTTTTCAGTGTAGGGTTTATGTTCCTGAATCCTGACATGTTTTCTTTATTAACTGTTGTTTGTTACACACCCCCATGTAAAAAAATCATAATATCTTGTTCTGAGAAATAGCTTTGCTTCCCTTTCTCATGTGATGGAAAAATTAAAATGAAACTGCTCTGATCATGGAGTGCTCCTTCTCTAATGTCTCATAAATGCATTTATGAATTTATGCTTTGTTGAAATGAACTTCCCTTTATTTAGTCGAAATGTTAATATAGATGCATGAAGCATTTGTAACTGATGCTTTACATTTTTTTGGTGGGCACATTTGTTGATCTCTGTGGTCTAAAATGTAGACATCCGACTGCATTTGTTTCATTACAGCATTTATAAATGAGAAATTGAGATCTAAAATAAGTAGTAGTTTTTTGTGGTTTATAGATGAACTTAATAATGTGGTAAATAATTGCAATGATGTCTGTAAGATTATTATAATATCAGAAACAAAATTGAAGATGATAAACCTATCAGGATTGATATTCTCATTAGACAGCCATCAAATTATTAAATATAAATAACGAATAGAAGCATCTTGATTTCAATATGTTTGCCCTGTAGCCGAGCTTTGGTTAAGTTTGCTAGCACCCCTCCTATCCGTAAAGGGGGTCAGGGCATCGGGAACACCAATCTTAAAAAAAACATCAGTAAATTGCTTGAACCAATATTATCTGTAAATGGTTTATAATAATGTCTAAGATGAGTTATAATAATGTCTAAAAGATGAGTTCACTTTGAGTTTATATGCTGATCTTTAGAGCATTATATAACTTGAAAAGCTGAATGAATGTGTTCCAAAATCTTTCCATTATTTATTTAGTACGTAAACAACAAATTTGTAATTTCTTTATCTCATCAAATGTGGCTTTCAAATGTCCTAAAAGAAATAATATGAAACTATGGTGGAAGATTTATAGATAGAACTTATCCTGAAAATCAGGAGGAATAATTTGATTCTTGAGAATATCATTTTTCCATGAATGACTGAAGTTTAATACCACCCTGCATTTTCAGTGTCCCTGGAGAAGATGTCTGAATAAAATAAATCATTGTGGTGGACCTGTTCTCATGGACTTATTAGTTCCCGTATTTGATTCCATTCCTACTTAACTTTAACTTCCTTAAGAATGCATGCCTTCCGTCCAGTCTACTCTTGTTATCCCATTTAACAACACAATGGAATAAGATGGAATAGAATTGAGTTTCAAAATAAGTTTCAAGTTATTTCTCTCCTTTGATTGATTGGCATTTGTGTCATCTAAGATGGATTAAGAACATGTCTATTGTCTTTATCTTTAAAGTTGAGCTAAAAGATTGAATGAGCCTATTCCATCTCCTCTCTAGTTATGATCCAATTTTAAGTTGAATTATTATTCTGGCTTATTCCTATCACACACTTTCCAAAAACAAATGGGTAGTGTTGTTTTGAAATGAATATCATTTTCTAAATTTTCTGTTTTTTGTATTACATACGTTAATGATGCATCAATCTAGTTCAACCATGCTATAGATTCTCCTCATTTGGAACTTCTTCATCCAATTCTCTTATTCTCCCACATGTTTCCCTCCATCTCTAAACCCAATTTGCAAAGTGACATTAATAAATTCTATCATATCAAGTTTGATGTTAACTTTAGGAGCATGGCCTTTGTAGTTAGTAGAAGCTTGAAATTAGGGATCCTTAAGATTAGTAATAGATGGGGATCTCAATCTTTGATTGCAGGAACCAAGCGAAGCTTCAAACGAAATCTCATGTACTTGGCCGCCATTGCTGATTCACAGCCCCAAATGCCCCCAATGGCTCAGGTAGACAAACTTTATGAAATCCATTGGAATTTCTCTGATAGTATCATTATGTCTGTCCAATCATCTATTCTTGGGATGCGTTTGAAAACTGGTTTAAACAACTTTTGGAAATTCTGCTTTTTTAGTAACACTTGGTCCAAACTTGTTCCCAAAATGCTTTAGTCCAAACGTGTTCCCAAAACGCTTTAGTCCAAACTTGTTCCCAAAACGCCTCTAGGGTCTAGCATTTGACAAAATTGAAAGCTTTTTATTTATGAAAAATGGCTTCATTGGAAAGCTGTTTTCAAAAGGTGCTTTAAGTGACAATATCCTTTTCAAATTCGTATAACTTAGTCTCCTTTCATCCAATCCGCGCAGTTCCCCGGCAATGCAGCAATGCAGTCTGGTGCCGCTCGTTACATGCAACACCAGCAGGCGCAGCAGGTGGCCTCTGCGGCCCAACCCATGATGGTCGGCCGCTCCCCGCTCCTCTATGCCCAGCCGACACTCTCTACCCTACAGCAACAACAGGCCATGCATGCCTCCGGTCAGCTGGGGATGAGCTCGGGTGGGAACAACAGCGGCGGCGGGCTCCAGATGATGCATGGGAGCAACACGAGCATCGGAGGAGGAAATGGTTCGCTCAGTGCAGGCGGCTTCCCTGGCTTTGGTCGAGGCAGTGGAGACGGGTTGCAGGGCTCCGGGAAGCAGGATGGTTCAACGGAGGGGCGGGGTGGTGGTGGTGGTGGGGGAGGGGACGGGGCGGAGCAGATGTACTTGAAGGGTACAGAAGAGGAAGGTAACTGAAGCTTTTATAGCCTACTCTCTTCAGTCTCTTCTCTATTTGAGTTGGTTTGAAGACATGAAACAAAAACTGAAAGAGCTCTCCTTTGGTGAGTGTGGGGCTCTGTGTTATGGTTTCTGTAAATTTGTGGGGGTTGGGGAGGGGATCTGATGAGGTTGGATTCATGTGCTTTGTTGACCTTTCGTTTTTATTTAGTTTTTATTTAGTATCTGCTCTTATGTTTTTTTATAAGCGCACCACTTTGGACTTCAACAGAAATTTAGTCACAAGATGATAGACGTGTATAATCATGGTATATAAAGTTGAAAATGATATTTGATGCAATTTTGGTAATAGAGATATGGATTTTGGAGATATCTCTGTTATTAGAATATCATTTTTGATTGTTAAAACAGTGGTTTATCTAGTCCCACTAATTTTTGATTGTATGCTGGTATTATAAATAAAACCTATATTGTGTTATATATAGTCAAATTTGTATTTCATGGAACAATGAATCCAAGTTTCTTGATTTACTTATGGTCTCACACTAAACCCTAATACGTATTTGGTGTAGTTCATCTACATGATTAATCCTGTTTATGAGTGTTCTCCAAATTTTGTAACCATACATGAGTATATTTAATTCAATTTAATTAACATAAATATTGATGTTTGGTTTTCTCTCTCAACATCTAAATAAACAGCCACTTTAATAATTCATTATAACAAAACATTGCAAATTGTTATTTGATTGTCCTTCCGATCTTTCAAAAGGATTAACAAATGTTCCTATTTATTAATTATTCAAAATTTTTAACTACAGAGCAAAGGATCAATAATTATAAATACTAACTGCATCACATGATATGAATGTAGTCCAAATGTGAATTAGCTGATATGATGGATCACAGATTCACAACTTAGGCAATGCATCACATTGTATCTATTTTTGTGAAAATCAGAAGCATCATGAGAGGGATAAAAAATTAAAATAACTACATTTTTTTTGTCGGAATAACCAGATTAATGTGATTTCAATAATTTTCTGATAGTACAAGTACTCACGTAAATACATAATTACTGTTGAATGACTGAGTCTATCAAGTAGGACAATGGATTCTAAAAAATTGAAAATATGGGTGTGTGAATCACATAATTTGTTTTGTAGCCTAGTGCAGTCTAGAGATGATCCCTAGCTGTCTATGCACTTCACTAGTATAATGTATACCGTCGTGACACAATATATATTCCACTAATGCAGTATATGAAAATTCTAGGTTTTTTTTACTCATAAGCTTCTAGAGTTTCACTAAAAAATGCATACAACATGAGACACATGAATAAACAAATTTCACACCTATTATGTCATTGAATTAACTAAGGGTGTGTTTGGTTGCGCGATCGCAAAATTAATTCTGTAGGAATTTGAATTTTAAAATTGATTATGCAGGAAGCTTACTCATTCTAGCTTTTGAAAATGACATATTTCAGGTATGGCACTATTTGTCTGAAATCTGTCTATAAGAAAATTGCTATAATAAAACTGTTTGGTTGTACACGATTACAGAAGTTAACTTCCATGCAAACGCAAAAGCTACCAATCGTGGGCATCCAAATGCCGGCTAAGTTGTGATCTATCCTGCTGTAACGCACACATTTGACTTCACATTGCATGCAGATTATATTACTACTTATGGCTATTGGTCATTACATTTATCCTGTAATTTGAATTCAATAATTTCTAATTTACAAATTAAAAGACCTTCCCATCAAGCAGACAAGCATTCTGTTCATAGTAATACATCACCAAGTCATGCATTGTTTTTGTGCCTCAACCAAAACGCTGGGAAAAGAAGAAGATGAAGCTTATCACAAGACAGACTATTAATAGTTCCCTAACCATCCATTCCTCCATTCAAACCCCATAAAAAGGAAAAAAAAAAAAACAACCAAGCCACCACCCAAGGTGGAGGGAGGCCCAAAAATCAACACACACACACACACACACACAAACATGAGGATCGGAGGAGCTCCTCCTCATCTTTCAAGGTCTCCCCTTCTCTACTATGCCTCCTCCTCCTACTTGTCGGGCCGGCCCGCGCGAGGGTCCCCGCCATTGAATTTGTGAACAAGATGATGGTGGAGGGGCTGAGCAAGGACTGGGACATGACGGTGTCAGTGGCCGAGCCACTCGTGATACCGCAGATCGGGTCCAAGGAGACGTTATTGTGGGGGCTTTGCCGGGCCAGCGGGCCAAGGGGGTCCAGTACACCTAGTACGCCGGGTACGTCGCGGTGGACGCCACGGCGGGCCGGGCTCTCTTCTACTATTTTGTAGAGGCCATCCATAATGTCACCTCCAAACCACTTGTTCTATGGCTCAGTTCAGATGTGATGCATGTCCCTTTATTCAAAAGAAAAAAATGATTTTCATTTCCTAATTTATTTATGGTAATTTTTAAAAATAACCCTGTTTTTTTTTATTTCATTTTTAATTCGATCCCAAAATTATTTACAGATTTAATTTTTTTTAGGAGGCATGATTTTTTTTTAAAAAATATCAGCATGACTATCATGCTAGGGAAATCACCTCCTACAGAAAAAATACAAATGAAAAAAATCCTCGTAATAAGGGTTTGAATCTATAAATAATTTTGGGGCAAGATTAAAAGTGAAACAAAAGAAACTAAAGGTTATTTTTGAAAATTGCCCATTTAATTATATATTTATTTATTGAAAACTAGCGTTGGACGGGGCCAATGTTGCTACGACGCAGTTTTTTTTCTTTTCAAATGGATATGTGATTTCAAATTAAATCTTCACTGTTTGAGTGAAGATAAGTCTAATGAGTGTTTTTCTTTCTTTTTCAAATGACATTATAGGAAAAAAAATCATAATTAAAAACGTGATTAAAAATCATGTCTTGAACGTGCAGATGAAAAGAAAAAAATGACCCTGACATGGTTGTGGTTAGTTTTGTAGCTTTTGCTAATAAAGTTGGCCCGGGTCTATTTTTGAAAAAAAAAAAGCATGTGAAAATTTGAATTTCATTCAAGTGAAAAATGAAAATTCATGTGAAGTGGGTGGGGGGTGCAGGACCTGGGTGTTCTTCACTAGGAGATCAGGCTCTGATGGGGCATGGACCCTACCGAGTCTCCAAGAATGGCCAAACCCTCCATGGAAACAAGGATTCACTTGTCCAAGGTATTATTTGATTTTCTCTCATATAATAATTTATATCACCTGTACCATTATTTTTTGGGGTTATTAATGGAAAAAATTCGAATCTGTAGTGGCGAATGTGATATACCTGGAATTGACCACCGGGACAGGCTTCTCGTACTCGAACACATCTTCGGACTACAAAGGTCTCAGTGACCGAAAGATCTCGGAGGACAACTTTAGATTCTTGGTGAATTGGCTGGAGAGATTCCCAGAGTACAAGGAGAGGATGTTCTTCGTCGGCGGGGAGGGCTATGGAGGTAGTTACGCGGCTCAACTCATGCAACTCATACTACCACAACGATGCTAGTGGTCACACCAACATCGTATTTACTGGGATACTAGTAAGTGTCACACATTGTTTCTTCACTTATGAGACAAACATGTGAGGGTTTGACAATAGAGATATGATTCAATCAGTGATGTCAATTTCTAAAAGATATGACACATGTCACCTTACATGATTTACATGCCTATTCTGTGATAAGAACTGATATCCCACCTTCTGAGAATAAGCTGATGATCAATTAAATTGCTTTTCGAACAGCTTGGGAATGCGATCATCGATACAGTCGGATATGAAGGGATACTTGGACCACTTTTGGGGACATGGATTGATTTCTTAGAGGCTCTTCAACGTGATCCGTATGTCTTGTGGATCACCCTTCACAAGGAGTTGTCAAATCGCTCATAGGTTAGCACGCCAGTCCACCGCCCCCATCTACCTTTACGACTTCAGCGCCTCGATCTGCAGTCTCACCCCCCCTCCCAACCAACCAGTTCAAAATGTGAGTTCCAAATGATGTTCTACATGTTTCTTAATCAAAATCTGGATTACTTGATAACTGTGATGGGATCAGGTTGATAGCATCTACGAGTGCTCTGAAAAAAACGTGGCCGAGTACTTGAACACTCCGGAAGTGCAGAAGGCGCTCCATGTCAACCCCGCAACGATCCCACAAGGATGGTGACAATGCAATGAGTACTCATTTCAGAATCCTTGATTTTCCATCTTCAATAACCACAATCCAATTCTAATCCTTGAATGTGTTTTGGTTTGCAGAGATCACTCCCTCCACATTGCCCATATTGAAAAATGCCATCCATCACGACCTCCCACTTTTGGTCTACAGGCAAGAAAGAATGGTTTCAGAGTAACAATTTTCGAAGCGATCTACCCCTCCAAACCTCACAAGACTAATAACATGATTATCTTCTTGTAATGATTCTACAGTGGTGACACCGACCTTTCGGTTCCATTGACTTCCACCAGGTATTCCTTGAAGAAGCTGAACATGACCGTGGCACAAAAATGGTCTATGTGGAATCTTGAAAATTATGAGGTAAGTAGTACCCCAAGTCAAGAGGATTGTGGTTATTGAGATGAATTCCATGGTCAGTTCTGAAGATCCTTATGTTTCTTCTCCTACATCTCTGATACCTATATAGCTTGCTGGGCGAAACGAGATATACAAAGAAGGCGTCTTGCTTACAACGCTGAGGGAGTGTGGTCACATTGCATCAAAGACTCATAGTAACAGATCATTGGGCATGTACAAAGTCTTCTTTCTGTATTGGGGAATCAGAAAAAAACATGATTGGCAATGGTGTGCTCTGTCTCTGTAATATATAACTAAGTGTTTCTACCAATCTATGAGGAGAGGGGATGCCTTATTATTACATCCACTGTAACTCCTTATGCCATCTCTGTGTTATATGGCTCTGGACAAATTTCCATCTAACAAACGGAGTTACTACATATATGTCAAGTGTACTATAGAAAATATATTTCTTACCATGCATTGTTACTTCTTGAACTAATTACCATTGATGTCAACTATTTGAGAGACAATCCACGTATACAATAATTAAGCAAAGATTGTCCAAAGTGATCCATGACAAAACAAAACCCAATAATTGCAACTAATTAAAGCAGTGCTACTTATATTCAGAGCTTGTACTTATGTACTAGTAACTTGGGGAATCACATTTAATGAAATATATTCATGTGTGCATCGTTTTATCATCAGGTGGCACCATTGGTTGCCACGTATGATGAAGCAGATGATAATTTCTTTGCCCGGAAAATAACGCTTTTACACGTATAAGTTGTGATAGAATAACATGCTATGATGTTAAATAAATTATTAAAAAATAATAAGATTTAAGATAACTATGCATCATTTTTATAAAATATTTCATATATTTTTGTAAATATTTAATAATAATTATTATATTTATTATGTTATGATAATGTCTCAGTTTAAATTTGATAAACCTAACTATTGAACCAATGAGGCAATGACCCTTAACATGTTAATTCTTTTACATATTTATATTAATCATTGTAGCGAGTCTTTTTCACACCATGACTAAGGATCAAACATGGAGAAGTAACAACCAAAGCTGATAGAAACTCTGATTGTGAAAATGTGATAACTACTATCAATAGAGGCTTCAACCGACGAATTAAAGGTTAGAAACCAACAAAATCGATAATTCAATGATCAAATCAATAAAGATTATTTATTTGTCGATATGAACTTTTTGAAAATGAAAAGGACATGCATGCTGTTTGTTTGATTAAGTCGTACATTTATTTGATTTAAGGGTTTTAGTCCAATCTAAATTAAAAAAAGTGTGGGATTATATATAAATTTTAAAATATATAAGACAGTCAAAGGAAAAGTTGTCATCCCTGAAACAGAGAAAACGTGCCAAGATGACCATTTACAAGTGCCATCTAAACCAAACCAATGAAGCAACAAGTGCACAGCCTAAACCTGAAAAAAGAAACGGATCATTCAAACTCCTTCGAAAAGATCCAAAAACACAAAACCTCCTATAAGTACCCACTTCATCCCACACAATTAACACACCATTGAAACAACCATGTATCATTGCAAAGGTGAGTAATAACTAATATTTTCAATAATATTTTGATGCATTCAAATAAAATTTTGTAACTATTTTTTTTCTGAAAAGTATAGGCAAGACTGAGTGGCCAGAGCTATTAGGGGTTTGGGGGGACGTGGCGGCCGCCACGATCGAGGCGGAGAATCCACATGTTAAAGCGAGGATCGTGAAGAAAGGATGGGCCGTGACGCATGATTTCCGATGTGACCGGGTTTGGGTTTGGGTGGACGAAAACGGCCACGTCTTTAAGGTTCTTCGGATAGGTTAGGAGGCCGGTTCAGCTTGAAATGTACGGATAATTAAAACGTTACCATGTAATGTTGTATGTGTTTGCTGTTTTTTAAGAATATAAATCAAATGAATCTTACAAAAATGTATGATATACATTTTGTGAGATTTTATTGGCATTTTAGATTCATGTGAAATTCAGTTTGCCTTTTAATTTTGAAAAATAATTGACAAGCTCTAATTCATAGGTCTCATGAGTGGCAGAAGTGTTAATACGTTCTTTTTATTACAAACCCCTTAATCAAGGAGTTTGATGATGTGACATGATTTTTTAAATTTTGTGGAGGATCAAATCCTATAATTTTTGACAATTAATAATCTTCTCCTTTTGCTTTATAAGATGAAATATTTGCCAACTAATATTCATCTTTATTAATGAATCGATCAAAATCATATCGACTCAAACCATCTCCAATAACTTGAAATTATGTTTTTCTCTCTTTTTCTTTTTCTTTTTGAGGGTTATGATATTAGCTTTTTTATTACAAACTACCATTGCGAGGATATGCACAAGCATAAACTTATCGATTTCATCATGCAGTTCATGGAGGTTAGAATTCTCTTGATGTTCTAAATTTTATAATTGTTTGAACTACTGAAAAACATCGTTTTTGCAGCATGTAATGTTGGGTCACATTCTTTGTTTTGTATTTGTCACAATTTTTTATTTTTAAATTTGGTGCTAAATGTTAAATTCATTTTTGGATCCATTCAATTTACATTATTTCAATGATTTATTACTTGTTTGTCGCACAAAAAAAACTAAAGAAGAAACCTTTGGTTCGGCCTTTATCACAATCTTTTATTAGATGTGGCGTTTGATCTTAAATTATTTTACATTAGATTGGGTTGTGAAATATTCAAAAGTTAGTTACATATTTCAAACTATTATTTTAGACTTATATACATTATTTTTCAAAAGTTAGTGACATGTTAATCTAATATAAACATGCATTATAGCTGAAATGTAACTTACTTTTAATTGTTACATTTAACAAAAATCAATTACATTTACAAATGTAACTAACTTCTAATGCAATTTCTTTGTGAAAGTTAAGTTTCATTTTATAAATGTAACTGACTTTTATTCTGAACACTTATTTTATACTGTGATTTGTGTTTTATTTCTACATTCATTTGAAAAGAACTTTGCATTCATTGCAAATATTTTGTCTAATTATTGTAATTAAATAATTATCAAATTAACAACAATGTTTCAAAAAAATAAAAACAAAAACATTCGTTTAATGGTTGAATGAGAGGTTCCAAATAAAAATTTCATCTTTTTCGGTGTTTTTGAATAAATGGGTTTTTTTAGTGATTTTTTTTTAGTTTTTTTTAAAGAAACCTTAGATGATTCTAATTTAGGTCTCGCCTTTCATGGCTTCTTTTTTTCTATTTTGAATTGATTTTGTAAAAATGGATTCTCAAAAATGGAATAGATGGATTTGCTTTTTGAAAAAAGTGGGATGAGTTTAATGAGGGAGAAAAATGTGGGATTTAAGTGATGGTAATATAGTATTTTGTATTCTTAATATTTTTGAAAAGTCAAATAAACAATTAATGAGTGAATGACACATCATTGGGCTTGTAAATGAGGCCTAAATAGTGGGGTATGTGTAGCAGGACTCTTTAACTTTTGAGCATTATGATTATGAACCAGGGGTGGGCGGGCCTATGGGTTGGCTGGGCCCGACCCCAAGACAGCAGCCCAACCCAGTTTTACATAAAAAAAAAAAAAAAAAACCCCATATGAACCCTGCTAGAACTACTGCTATGAGAAACTTTGAGCCCACCACACTCAAATCCAACCATTAGGTTAAATTTTTATTTAAACTTCATTAAGTATTATAAGAATATTCCATCACTATCTAATCGTATAGATATTTAGTCCATATAAACAATCATAAAAACAAATTATTTCCTGTAATAACCAAATTATATGCGTTAGATTTTTATGTAAAAAAAAGGGAATATTTTAGTCATTTTATGATATATGTTATGGTTAACTAAGGTAGATTGGGTTAATGTTGATATTTGTTGATATTAGGGGTGTAGTTTTTGTGAGTTTTCAAGAACCTGTAACATAGACTTATACGAGATTACCCATATTTGTGAGGATAGTCAGGAGCGGAGCCATGTAGGGATAAGGGGGGGCTCAAGCCCCTCCTCGTATCTTTTTTTTTTGATAATATTGCATCTAGTTTTTTTTTCCAGTCCTAAATCCAGTCTTTCAAGTGTTTTGAATTTTTTAAAAATTAGTATAGCTCATCTAATGAAGTAAATATTTTTATAAAAAATGAAATATGTACTCTAATGAATTACATGAATACATTTATAGAAAATGTGAAAAAAAGTTATCGCATCTACCTCGTTAAAGCGAGTTTATGTTTTGATAATTTTCTATTTACGCATATAAGACTGGAAGTGGGACTGAAATAAAAATACTGTATATCAATACTTTTTTTTTAATGGTAGATAAACAAGAATAATTGAGAATCTGAGTATAATATGGATATATTTATTGAATTATAATAAAAAATCTTGGTAAACATATATGAATGTTTCTGTTTAAAATCAATTTTATATTATATATATATAATGAATTTTTTTGTACTTCATGTAAAGCCCTTTTAGAGAAATTACTGGCTCGCCACTGAGGATAGTGAATGTATTTAACCCTAATCCAAAATAAAACAAAAGTAAAACTGATTCATTTTCCCATATATATATATGTTTTCGATCCAACAAAAACGCATTCGCGGCTGCATTACGGTGCCGTGTGACATGGGTTCAACCGTTGACTTTTGAAGCAATTTTCTTTGAAATGAAGTCAAATGAAAGATCACTATTTCTATACATCCCATATATATATGTCAATGGAATTTGCAAGGTTGTTGACGCTGTCCTCGTACATACGAAAAATATGAAAAGCGATCCAATTTAATTTATATATATGAGGAGGATCCATATGTATTTTTTTTATATTCAACAATAGAGGCTCGAGCAAGAGGCTTACACTGAGCAAGAGGTTGGTGATGCCCAAGTCTTATTTTTCCCATGTAAAATTCTCTGTCTAGCAGTCCGAATTCAATAGTCAGAGGAAGAACAAGATCCACCACCCCCTCTCACACTACACGTCCATAATTAGTCTATATATTATCATATTAAACCAATTCATGTTATATATACATGTAATATATCTCTTCATATACCCCACCCATTCACCCAATCAAAACTCACAACACATACCTCCTCTATTAAAAAACAAAGGTGCTTTCGAAGTTCCACATAAACAACCAATCTTTCTCTTTTAGCTCAAAACCATGGCCTACCCTACTAGCTTGAGAAACCTCTTTGTGATAGTGACTTTGATCACCCTTGTTGTGCTTCTCCCAAGCTCGAAAGCTCCAGCGAAGGCGAGGATTATCGGAGGTGGAACCAAATTTACAAAGGACCCTAAGCTTTCGTTGGAGTCCCTTCCGAGAGGGCCTGTCCCTCCTTCGGGTGTGTCGACCTGCACGAACGTGCCATGGAGACCTCACACCGGAATTTGCCCGCCCTCTTGAACGCTAAAAGGGCAATATTACTCCCAGGAATTGCTCTGGTTTACTGCAGAAAGGATAAAATAGATTGCACTACATATATAGTCATATGCATATATAATTATATATGTGTATATGCATAGTTATACACACACAGAGGGGCGGAGCTACCTCAGGCTTAGTGGGGGCAGCTGCCCTCACTCAAAAAATGAAAAAGCTTTCAAGTGCTTCTGAAGATGAGATGAGAAGGTGTCGATGATGTAATGTGTTTTTGATAGGAACAAAGTATGTAAAAGTTTCTATTACTCACAATGTAGAACAAATATACAGATTGAGTAGGGACTCAACAAATATAGTTAACAGATCCTAGAAACCAGTGTCAAAGGGGAGTTGTGAGGGAACAGAGTTTTTGAACAGATCCTGTGCATCCACTACCTCACCTCTATCCATGGTTGCTGGATTGACAAGAAAATCCCTATCTATGAAGTAAGTCAATACAAGATGTTCTATGCTATGAATGAAACAGGCAATACAATTTTAGTTTTCCTCTTATAAATGGTAAGCCACAAGAATGAGTCACAGACATCCTTGATTGATTTATGTAACCGGCGAACTCTCCATATAGCAAGATGAAGCTGTATGTGAGCCAGTGAATGGCAATGTTAGAATGAAGAAAGGCTTGATGTCCTGTCACCGCTGCTTGATATATTTGTTATTATTATTGTTGACTTATTTTTGTTTTCTGTTTTTTCCTTATCTAGAATCCAATGACCGTGTATTTTCAATTGGATGTGGTTTATATGAGTTTTTTTTTATAATTTATTTATGGAACATGTTTGAAGTGGATTTTCTTTATGATGTATTTTCTCTTGGATGTGGTGTATACGAACAAATTTAAATATTTATTGATTCATTCTAATTTAGAAAATGTTATAAAAAATCTTTTTCAAGATAACAATTCCTGGATACTTTTTACCTAGGATAACGTTTGTCGGTAATTGTGATTTTACTTACGATTAGTTTGTCGATAAAGGTCTAGTTTAAGCGATGTAATATTCAGTCGGTAAAGATTTTTTTTGGTCAGGGAAAATTTTCATTGAAAGTTACGTAAGGCTGACTTTCAACAAGGAAAATTTACTTTGGCAAACGTCATATGTGGAGTCATTTTCCACCCATAAATAGGGTACCCGAGTTGCAGTGTAGGTTGAATACTCAGCCCAAGCCTGTCAATTATCTAAAAAAATTTTTGAATCTGTATCAGAAAAATCAGAAGTATCCGATATTCGAAGATCCGGAGTGTGGATATGAATACCAATGTATCCGATTTAAAAAATATCCGTATCTGACATATATTATAAAAAATATATATTTGTATTATAATATATGAAAGAGAGAATAAAGTATTAAAATCTCAATTTAAATTTCAATATCTCTCTAAAATATCACTTGATTATCCAAATTAATGTTAATATTTAAACATGTTAGTCATTTGAAAAATATTCGTATCTGATCAGATCCGTGTCTGAATCTGAAAGTTGAGATATGAATATTGAAGTATCCGATTCGTATCCGTCCAATTAACAAGCTTGATCTTACCAGCATAAAATTCTAACCCTCACCACTAAGAGTTGACCTCCTTCACCAACTTCAATTCAAATATTCTTCGACTTCAACGTTCCCCTGTAGTGTATATATATCAAGAAAACCAAGTCTTTCAAAGTATAACCTAGTTCCTTTGACTTCACTCAATTCAAACTCATTTTGTTCCCTTGTTACGACGCACAAATGAGGCATATAAACATGTATGTCTGGAAGTTGGATCTATGAATACATAGACTTTGACCAGTCAAACTTAAGGACCAACCCAAAACAGACCGAAAGTTTGGCAAAGAAATAGAAATCACATTACCAAAAAAAAATGAAAAAAAAATCACAAATCAACCCAAATTTCTCTCATCAATTGTGATTGCGAGGTTCATAATTCACGGGATTAATTTTCACATAAACATTGACCCTAAGTTCTAATTGTCATCTTAATATGGAAGAATTTATATTCTAGTTAGCAGACTTTAATAGTTTCTTCGTTTTCAAAGAGATTCTAGATGAGTGTGGAAGGTGAAAATTGGTGGCATAGAACCTGAATGGAGAAAAATGTATGTGGTGGAAACAATGAACGCTCATGTTCCAACAAGATGTCCAGGACCGCAATCGAGAGAGTACAATGTTTCAAGGCAATATTTCTCATTTTTCAATAGAAATTTAACTCAATGAGCTATTTAGATTTACATAAGTGTTTTTAGGGGTTATATGAGCTTTGTATAGTTTACAAGGGGTTATTTGAAATTTCCCTTTAAAAATATAAAGAGATTGAGTTTTAAAAATACAAAATTAACCATGCTCAAGACAATTTTGAAAAAACAATATATTAAAGTATAGAGTTAGTTGTCAAAATTCTCAGTTAATTTTAAATTTTTTCAAAATAATTGTGTAACACTCACTAATATTTTTTGTGTAAATATATTAGGGCTCTATATCATAATTCATCAGGGCCATACTAAAATTACCAATCTCAGGGCCGACCTTTGGTCTTGGTGAAAAGCAAATGAAACATTGTGTCGGGACCCTTGAACGAAAAGCATATACCCCGTTTGATTCGAGTATAGGTCCGGAATAAATGAGAATTAGTCAAAATGGTCTTAGAATGGATGTTTGAAAAATTGTAAGAAATGAGAATTTGCTAGTATAAAATGGTATATGGATTCTAGCCAACATTTGAAATTAAGTTATTCCAAGTTATTCAACCCAAAAGAATATATGGGTCAAATGTCAAATCAACTATTATCACCTTTTAAATAAATCAACTGCATGTTAAATCAACTGTTATAATTTTTTTCACATTTTATAAATATTTATTTACTCCTTATTCACATTTTATCCAAACAACAAAACTATATCATTACGTTTTTTAACAAAAAAATAATAATTAAATAACAAATTATCTTATCTTTATTTTTATTAAAATAGTCATCGACCTCGTAATAACTTAATTTTTCATCCAAATTAAATGGGAGTATAAAGTTACTTGTGCCTATCATGAAAAAGTCTCTGCTTTTATGAGGGTCAAATATAACAAATGAAGATGTCTTCGACATTTTCCATGACTAATGCATATATCAAATATAAGCCTTTTGATGGGCCAAGCACTTCTCATCTTAACAAGAGTTTTTTTTTCAAGTAGGGTTGATGATGTAAGACTAATTGCCGCAATAATTATATATACTTGATTAGTTAATGTTGAAGTTGAAATTTTAAGAGATTTTTTTAGTTTCTTAAAGGATTTGTTTCAGATTTTTTGATTTTTGGCTAGATTAGCCTAGATAGTAAACTATTTGAAGATTTTGAATAAATTTGTAAGTATTTTTTTTTTGAATTTTTGATATTTATTTTATATTTTTAGTTAACATTTTATTAACTAATTGTAACATAACAAATACAGAAGTGCTACCACAATTATATGTATATATCTTCAAAATTAAAAAATACATGCCCAAAGAAATGATCAGCCATTCGTAGTGACAAAAAATGTTGTATCTAACAAAAATGCATTCGTGGCTGCATTACGGTGCCGTGGTCATGACTTCGAGCGTTGATATTTGAAACCTACGAACTTACCTAACAATTCTCTTTAAAATGAAAGTCCAATACTGTTTTTATGTATTTTTTGAAATGAAAGTCCAATACTGTTTTTATGTATTTTTTGAAATGAAAGTCCACTGTTTCTGTTCACTTCATAAGTCAAAAGGGATTTGCAGCGTTGGAATCATCAAAATTACCAGCCTAAGAAAATATGAAAATCAATTTAAATTATACATATAGATATATAAGGAATAACCCACATGGCATGCACATTACTTTCCATTTAGGTGATTTCTAGGATCAATTGACAAAAAATGCTTATGGAATATTCTGAATTCATATATATAGATAAATGGTTTTCCTTGATGCATAGATGTGATCCTCAAATGTTATTTAAAAAATCAGTAAAAAAAAAAGAGTTGCTCGTCCTCTGCCCCCCATTGAAAGAGATAAAGGAATCACTATTTTTTCAAAAAAAAAAAAAATTCTATTTTTTATTCCATGTTTATTCTTCTATCCAAACAGCTGGTATGCAGTTTCTACATCCGCGTCCAACGATTCCCTCCACTCGGAGCAACTTTTTTCTTCTTCTTTTTCCCCTGTGAAAGTTCCATGTCTAGCTGGCAGTCATAGTTCAACAGTCAAGAGGAAGGAGCACCCCCTCTCCCCCACAACACGCATAAAATCTCAATATTAAACCAACATCTGTGTTTGTATATATATGCTACATCTCTTCAAAATATAACCGATCCAATCAAACTCCCAACAAATAGCTCTTTTATAGAAGAAACAAAAAACACTCATTAAAGGTAGTGTTAGTTTTAAAAGTTCCACATAAACAACCATTCTTTCTCTGTCTGTGTTCAAAACCATGGCCTACTCTATTAGCTTGAGAAACATCTTTGTGCTGGTGACCTTGTTGTGCTCTTCTCGAGCTTGGCAGAGGCGAGGACCATAGGAGGCGGCGCCAAATTTACTGAGGATCGACCACCAGCTTTCGTTGGAGTCCCTCCCGAGCTTGGCATTCTATTGAATTCAATAATTCCTTTGTGGGGGAAATGCAACTGTATTTTACTTAAATAAATGTGAATTCTTGCCAAAATTTGATGCGTATTTCTTTAGCTTTTATATCATGTTGATGTTTCCATGCATAGTACAACTATATAGCGGAAATTTTGAAAATAAACCCCTAGAAAAAAATTCCAGTTTTGGCTCCAGACTAGTTTAATTGCAAAACTGAACCTGAGACTTATTTTGACCGGTCAGCGCGCATAGACGCACTGATCGGTCCAAAAATTGCTAAGGGCGGAGACGTAATTATCAATCATGTCATTGCCTTTTCACCCCTCACCACCCCGCGCGCGCGCCAACCCGTGCGCGTGCATGGGACATGTCTCCCCCCACATGTCTTCACCCACATGCGCTCACTGGTCAAAATAGGTTCCAGGGTCAATTTTGTAATTAAATTAGTTCTTGTGCTAAAATTGAAATATATTTTTTTAAGAGATTATTTTCAAAATTTTCATATCTATATATCTTTTTTTTTTTTTTTCATTGCAACCGAATGAATGATTTATAACGAAAAATAAACCTGTGACACTCATTTTGAGGCTAGGAAATACAAATCTTATTTACCAAGCAAAACACACACACACAATGCATTTAACAATTCCCTACACAAGGAGCAACTAATCTTCTTCCCCCTCACCAAAAAAAAAAAAAAAACTTTTTTTTGCCCCCTCCCCCACTACACGTCTGCCAGTCACAAATCCAGTCAGAGGAAGAAGAAGAAGAAGAGCCACCACCCCCTCCTCCACTACACGTCTATGGTTGGTCAATTTCACATACCCCCTCCTCCACTACACGTCTACACGTCTATGGTTGGTCTATTTCACATATTAAACCAATCTCCACGTAGGGGTGTGTGGTGTATATAAACATGTAATACAACTCTTCATACTCCACCTAAAAAACTCAAAACGCATACCTCCTCTATTGAAATAGAAAAGGTAGTTTTAAAAGTTCCACAAAAAACGACCAATCTTTCTCTCTTGGTTCAAAACCATGGCCTATCCTTCAAGCATGAAAAACCTCTTTGTGCTAGTGACCTTGGTCACCCTTGTTGTGCTCCTCCAGAGCTCGAAAGCTCCGGCGGAGGCCAAGATCATAGGAGGCAGAACCAAATTTATGGAGAATGATCTGCGTTCATTGGAGTGCATCCAGACAGGGTGTCGTCATTCCATATGGCGTGTCCGGCGACACGAAAGTGCCCACCCCCACATGCTAATTAACATGAACTTTGCGAGGCGTACCGCCCGTGTTCCAAAGCCAAAGTTCGATGAAGATATGTAGGAGCAACTGGAGATGGAGAAGATTGAAAGGGCTGGGTTGATGTGTATTGTCTTGTAGGGTTCTTATTTAATTTCTTCTGGTGTCAATAATGTTGTCAGAGTTCCAAATAACAAAATGTTTTTGCTCATTGTCACTTGCTATTAGGCCTCTCAACGAGTCGGGTCTGGGTAGGATTGGGGTCGGTTCAGGTCAGGTCGGGTCAATCCATTAACTGGTTTATGCAAGACAAAAAGAGGTTGATGAACTTTTTAAGGGTCTACAATGACTTCATTTATTTTTTTAAAAGAGCCTAGTGTATTATAAATAATTTTTCACTATTTTGATTTTTCAATGTTTTATGAGGGAACACTTGGAATACGGTATTTATTATTATACTTTTACGTGAAGTCAAAATGTAGTAAAAATATTTCAAATGTTTAAAATTTTAAATGGTTATTCACTATTTAGTTATAAATGTTGGGTTGGATCATGAATGTTAGGTTTGATCATAATTAAAAAAAATCACATAGTATTTGAATTGAGTCAATCGGATCCATCGAGTTCATATGATTGGGTTGGGGTGGACCTAGACCCGACTCGTTTTAATTGTCGGGTCCTTCGATCCGGTATTTATGCTTTTTATTAGATCAGATCCAGATCTACCCGCGAGTCATTGACAGATCTACTTGTAATGTATCCTCAATTTTTTTGTCGAGTAGACTCACCAAGGGAACTTTAATTTATTGCTGTGGAGGAACATTTTAGTGTCCTACTGTTTATCCTGGAGAACCTAGCTACCGTCAAATGTTTAGTGCAATCCCTCTCCAATTTATAGTTCTACATTTGAAGAATTGAAAAGGAGAAAAACAATTTAATAATTATACAAGAAACATTGATTTACATTGTTACATCCAATGGTTGTGGTAAATTTTACTAAAGAATTGAATCTCTTTTTTCAGATATTACTCTGAATTTTTGCGTAGAAAATAAAAGATAATAAATGTTGATAAATAGACCCGCCATGAATAGAAGTAGATAAAACAAATGTTAAATGTTAAATATACCATCACATAAGAGAAAATTCACATTCACTGAGAGGGGAGAGACACTACAAGAAAAAGAGCATTTAGCGACGTCTATTATCGACGGCCAAAAGAAACACCGTCACTAATTACAAAATTCTAGAATTTTGTTATTATATTTCTAGATTAGAGACTCTATATATGCATGGGGAATACACATGACTATCCCTCTCAAAATCCTATTACAGCCTTCATTGTATGAGAAATCTTTACTTGCATAAAAGTATATATGTAGCCCAGATGCAATATTAGAGCATCTCCAATTCTACACCCAAACTTTTATCGAAATTTAAATTAGAGTAAAAGTCACCCAAAATCCTCTCCAACCATTTACCCATATCCATAACAAATCAAACTTTTACTCAAATTTTTATCAAAATCAAGCTGGACTCAGATCTTTACCCAAATTTTCAACATATCATTTTTCTCTTTGTCTCTACATTTTCTTCCAATGTGACATTTTTTTTTCAACTCCACCTTTAATTGAATTATATTATACGCCTTCTTACCCTCCAAAATTTTTACTATCTCTGGAAAAAAAGAGAGTTTTCTTTCTTAAATCTTCATTTTTTTTAACTTCTTATTTTTACTCAAATAAAAATATTATTTTTATTTTTTTTTCAAAAAATTGGATGATTATAATTTTTAAATTTGAATATTTTGAAGAGAAGAAAAATTGAGTAGTAAATTTTTTTGAGAAAAGAACTTTGAAAATGTTTATAGGAAATAACTAAAAGAAAATGTGATTTTTTAAAAAGATTTGAGTAAAACACAAAATGATAGTTGGAGACACATCTTATCAAATAAAGTTTTTACTCAAATTTTAAGTGAAATTTGGATATATGTTTGATTAAGAGCTAGAGATGGCCTTACACATAATACTGAAACTAAATAATTTTTATTACATGTGAAAAATAGACTTACACAAAAAAAGAAAAAAAGGCACCTTTTTCATTCGTAGCTGGTGACAATAAATGTTATTTTCGCTTGGTAAATGACTATTTTATTATGAATTTTCAATTTGTACAAATTCTACAAGTAGATAAAAAATAGAGGAGGATGCAATGGGATGTCTAGCGAAATGTCATCAAACTCATTGCATTATTACAGACTCAAAAAGAAATCCAGGTGATTAATTAAAAGAAAAAAAATTAAGGATATATTTTTATTTGGTTTAAGGCATCATCAATATGGTGACCCTGAGAAGAACTTTTCCTTCAGCTTCCTGAAGGATCTGAATCAATTCAGTGACAATAAATGTTGGATCCAACAAACGAATTCGTACCCCTGTTTTTTTTTACATAATAGAATTTATTCTTGGGTATACAGTTATTCCGGCATAAGTGAATATAAATAAAGATAAATTGATTTTGTGTTTGATTGTGTTTTGAATTATTCTCGTTGGTAAATGTAAGAATAAATGTTTTGTTGTTTGGGTAAAATGTGAATAAAGTAGGGATAAAAATGTATAAAATGTAAAAAAATAATGATAGTTGATTTGACATGTGATTTATAAGAAGTGATGACAGTTGTTTTGACAGTGGGCCCACATATTCTTTGGGTGGAATAACCTAGGACAACTTTAATTCGAGGGGTTGGTTGAAATCCATATACCACTTTATATCAGTTTATTCTAAATATTTTATCCTTGGATATACTGTGTTGCCAAACAATACAATAAGCTTATTTCGATTTATTCTATTGCTTATCTGGGTTTATTCATCATCCAAACGGGGGCTAAAAGTCCACTATTGTTAACCATTCCATATTTCCACAAGTCAAAAGGGATTTGCAACGTTGGTGCAGTCAGTCATCAAAATTATCAGCCTAAAAAAAAAATGAAAAAATTGATCCAATTTAATTCATATGAGGAAGGACCCCACATGCCATATGCACTTTAGTTGCAATTTAGGTGATTTCTAGGAAGATCAATTGGCAAAAAAATGCCTATCAAGTATTTAAATTTCCATGTCTAGCAGTCAGAGGAAAAATTGGAACCACCAACCCCTCCCCCACTACACGTTCATGG
The DNA here is from genome assembly GCA_030737845.1 of Acorus calamus. Lineage (NCBI taxonomy): Eukaryota > Viridiplantae > Streptophyta > Magnoliopsida > Acorales > Acoraceae > Acorus > Acorus calamus. The sequence continues at coordinate 33,526,822 of CM060863.1, read as the reverse complement.
TTTGTCTATATCTCATAATAAACCAATCTCCAGGTTATGTGTGGCTGTATATATACATGTAATACATCACTTTATATATCCCACCCAATTAAACTCAAAACACTTACCTCCTCTATTGATAAAAAAAAAAACAAAGTTGTTTTAGAAGTTCCACATAAACCACCAATCCTTCTCTTTTTGCTCAAAAACCATGGCATACCCTACTATCTTGAGAAACCTCTTTGTGCTAGTGACCTTGGTCACCCTTGTTGTGCTCCTCTCGAGCTTGAATGCTCCTTCAGAGGCGAGGATTATAGGTGGTGGAACCAAATTTATGGAAAATGATCAGCTTTTGTTGGAGTCCCTACCGAAAGGGCCAGTCCCTCCATCGGGTGTGTCGCCCTGCACGAACGTGCCAGGGGGATCTCAAACCGGAATTTGCCCACCCTCAAATGCTAACATGAACTTCGCTGGGCGTATCCATGCTCCGAAGCCTGAGTTCCACAAAGACCACCATTCAAACTAAGCAAATGGGGATGAAGAAGATTGAAAGGGCTTGGGTTGATGTGTATTGCATGTCTTCTAGTTTGGTTTATTTTCTTCCAGTGTCAATAACGTGGTGTGATTGTGCATCATTTATTCTATAGGGTTGAATAATTCCTGTGTCCATGGGAACTCAATTGTGTTAGTTAATTAAATAAATTCTTTCCATAATTTCTTAGCTTGTATAATGTATAGTTTTTCATCCATGATCCATAATACATCTATCCAAATTTTCCTTCCAAGCCAGCGAAAGATTTAAAAGAAAATTAACATAAATAATAACCACGTTTTGGAGGTGAATTTGAATATTTTTCCAGCTCCTATTGGCGGACGGTGAGTAGTTAGTTTTGAACATGACCAAAACATTTGTTCCAGGTCTTAAAAGTTGAGTCCAGATCCTTTGTGTGAAAGACAGACACCATCTGATATCATGTCACGTAGATATATAGAATAATTTTATTTAAGTTATACATGCATAGTTCATTTGTAAATATCAAATTAAATAATGATATTTTTTAATAGGATTTTTTTTTAACATTTATGTGATATTTTTTCATTGGTTGCTATAGAAATTATCTGCGAGTTTCACACATAGAATCACATAAAAGCTTGCTTAACGTAACGTTTGCAAGATTTTTTACGAATTGAAACAAAGGAGATCCCTCAACCAGCATGATCAAAGCCTCCGTTTTAAAGTTCCACTTCCACATTTTGAAATAACGAAATGGCTGATGTGTGCGCTCGTCATCTGATCTAATGTTACATGACCATTTGAATAGTAATTTCCCCCAAATGGCCCATTATAAATGTATTCCATTGCCCCATTCTTCTTTGCATTGTAGTCTGAATGGTACCTAGTTCACTGCTATATATGCTCCCCTCTATTTATCTCCAATACCCTACACTATTCAGGCATTTTGAAATATACAGCTCACCGTAAATTTGTCCATAGAGCATTGATACACTTAGTTCATTTTGCATGCATCCCAAAAATTACATCAAGTTATACACTTCGCTATTGGAGTGCATAATATGATAGTCTAGTATATACTCAGATAGAGCAGTATAAGAAAATTTTAAAAAGTAAAAAAATATGCTAGTTTATGTAAATATATATTTTTATTTTATAACAAAATTAGTTTAGTGGGCACACAGGACCAAATAATATTTTTTTAATACAATTTAAACATAATGATGAGATAAACAAAAAAAATCATGTGACTCATGTGAGCACCCAAGATTACCAGCTTGAGCAAAATCTAGCCATATAATAAACAGGGAGGACATGTTCTCAGCATTTTGGGCTCATTAGTAGAGTGCTATGACACGTGCGTGTTCCATTTTTTTTTTTTTAAATTTGGTACACCATAAACAGGAGAGGATCCCATCGACGATGAAAGGAGAGACCTGTAAAAATAAAAGAAAACTCTTTGACGATCAAATCAGTATTAGCATAACAAAGAATAAAAGATTTATCTGTATTTGTGTATATGTTTAATTTCTTTTGTATTGTTTATATTTTTCTTGCGGATTTACAATGGTTTGGTGCTTGGATTTAAATCCATGCAATCTTCAAAATCATGATATTCACATGAATAAAAATATCAAAATGTAGTTTATGAATTTCAACCATCCATTAGCTCCAAACATACGGATGTTTGGCGTGCGCATAATGAAAAATGTGCTTGATGTTGTGGACTTAAAATAAACAGTCACGATACCAATGCCCTAGCTTATATGTCTTACTCACAAGCCCCATTATATATAATTTTCTTATTGGAAGAGTAGTTGACTTTAAAAAAAAAAAATGATAAAATACGAATCTACCCTTCATTTAAAACCCACTCCCATTAGTCCAAATCTCTCATTTTTCAATTCAGTTTCTTTCTCATGAATCTCGGTTACAAAACTTACCCAATTTCAAAAATTTGATTTTACCTAAATTGTAAATGAATTTCTATTTCAATTACACCAAATTGTAAATGGACGCATTAAAACCTAATTCCTTGACTTCACTAAATTCACACATTTTCTTTTCCCATGTTATGACACACAAATATTGACCCATAAAAACATGTATAGACACAAGAATACAGAGACTCTGACGAGTTCAAACTTATAAAGGACCAACCCAAAACACACCGAAGGACTTTTATAAAGATTCAAGTAACATAAAACCTTCACAAACCAACCCAAAGTCCTCTCCTCAAATGTTGTGTGAAAGTCCTCTCCAATTTATGGTCATACGTTTGAAAGAATTGAAAAGAGAGACCAAAATAATTTAACTTTTATACAAGAAACATTGATTGTGGCTGTAATTACCGAACCCCCAAAAAAAAGGAAGAAAAGGGAAGAAACATTGATTTACATGGCTAAAGAATTTAATCACTTTCTATCAGACAGGTTGCCATGGATTTGGAACCTACATACCAAACAATTCTATTTTGAAATGAAACTCCACTATTTTTTTATGCATATTTTGAAATGATAGTCAACTTTCAACGATTTGCAACGTTAGTGGAATATGTTCATACAAGGAAGGACCCCACATGCCATGCACATTACTTTCAATTGTTCAGATGATTTATAGGATAAATAGAAAAAAAAAAAAAAAATGTCCATCGAATAATTCGAAGGATGATATATATATATATATACACATATACATGGTTCTTATATGCCTTGATTTGTTTTAAAATATATATTTCATGTAATAAATTAAAATAAATATGTAAATTAAAATAATTAAATTAATGTAATATTGATTCATGTAATAAATTAAAATAAATTAAAATAAATAAATTAAAATAAATTAAAATAAATTAAAATAAATTTAAAATATTAAATAAAATATATGATTCATGTAATAAATTAAAATAAATTAAAATAAATTAAAATAAATAAATTAAAATAAATTAAAATAAATATGTATTTTTATAAAAATAAAATATATATATTATGATGAATTGTATATATATCATAAAAATTCATGTATTTAATTTATTGAACCGTATATATCGTTAAAAATAATAATAGCCTGCGAGCGTCTAACAATTTTTTTTTTGGTCGGTAAATTATTATTATTTTTGATTAAATATTCTTTTATTAGTGAGCAGTAAAACTTGAATTCAAGTTTCCCCACTAAAAGAAAGGTACCTCTCCCACTCTATCAAAATGATATTTGATAATAGTACACATAAACTACTCTCTCTCTCTCTCTCTGCCCTTTTGAATGTTCCATGTTTAGTCAGATTTCAACAGTCAGAGGAAGAAGGCCCACCACCACCCCCATCCCACACTACACGTCTATGGGCGGTGTAAAAATCTCAAATTATAAACCATCCTCCTCCCCACATGTAACACATCTCCCTCTCTCTATATATATCCCATTCATTCAAACACAACTATGTTAAATACCTCCTCTATTGAAAAACAGATTGAAGGTGTCTTAAAAGTTTCACATAAACAACCAATCTTTCTCTCTTTTGACTCGAAAACCATGGCTTACTCTACTAGCTTGAGAAACCTCTTTGTGGTAGTGACCTTGGTCACCCTTGTTGTGCTCCTCCCAAGCTCCAAAGCTCCGGCAGAAGCGAGGATTATAGGAGGCAGTGCAAAGTTTGCTGAGCACCACCAGCTTCTGTTGGAGTCCCTCCCGAGAGGGTCCGACTCTCCTTCGGATGTCTCGGGCTGCACTAACGTTCCTGGCAGAACTAGCACCGGAATTTGCCCGCCATCCACCGCTAACATGAACTTTGCGGGGCGTGTCCGTGCTCAGAAGTCAGATGCCGAAGCCGGATTTTGACGAAGAGCGCTTTTCGAATTGAATTAAGAAGTGGAGACAGAGAAGACAATGTAGTTGTGCATCATTTGTTCTGTTGGATACAATAATTCCTTTGTGGAAAACGTTACTGTATTGTTATGAATTCGTCAAAATTTCATTATTTTTTTGTCAGTAAAGTCAAATTTGTATTTCTCTCAGTATAAAATTAATTTACAAAATGTGTAGGGACCCAAAATCCTTTTAACCCATCCATTGAGAAAATGAAAAGGAAGTGTTGTGAGGGAACAGTGAAGTGCCTCTGTGCATCCTAAGGATCCCCAAAAGGCCCGATGCCCAAAAGCCCGGCCCGTTTTTAGGGCGGGCCGGTTTCAGGCCTAATTCTGGGGCCCGGCCCAGGCCCATAGGCCCGCCCAAAATGGGCCTGTTCGGGCCGGCCGGTAGATCGTGGGGGACAATGCAATAAATGTGTTACATATAATTTTTATTTGAATTATGGTTGAATTATACAAATCATTGTCATTTATGTAGGTGTTAACCTAGTTAGGTATATGTAGTTATTTATTTTTTAAGTAATTAATTCATTTAATATTTTTATTTTTAAAAATTGAATAAATATAAATATTTTTTCTTAATATTACACTTCAATTTTATGTTATTTTAACATTTATATACAAATGAACAACTTAAAATTAAAAAATAAAAGAAATAAGATGTTTAAAAACTAGGCCCGTGGGCCCGAAGACCAGGCCGGGCCCGTTCAGGGCAGGGCCTGGTCCTATTTTTTGCCGCGCCCCATCCTAGCCTGGGCCCGGTGGCCAAGCAGCCCAGGGCCGGGACTGGGCCCTGTTTCAGGCCGGCCCGTTGCCGACCTGCATCCCCATCCCACCTCTTTCCATTTTCAATGATTAACCTTAAAATCCCTAGATAGCAATGAAAACAATAATATGTGTTGTTTTTAGCGTTTTGGCTTGTTGATGTTTTCATCCTTGATCAATATAGAGTACATCCATTATTTTTTTTTTTGGTTTACAAAGTACATCCATTATTTAAAGGTTTCCTTTTACATTCCAAATGATCAATGAATGATTTATAATGAAGAATAAACATAATATAATATGTGCATTTGCCATCTGTAAATCACCTCCAATATGAATAGAACATATGTATATAAGCTAAACTGGACTCTTTGTACAAAGCAAGCAAAAGCTAACGTATTGAAAAACTAAATAAAGATCTAATAAGCTTTGAGATCCTTCAACAAACTCACAATTCTCAAAAGAAAAATAAACTAAAAAATATATTAATAAAAAACTGATAACCCTATATTACAAGCCTCCCTTTTATACTAACAAAAAATTATTAAAAATGGTAGAAATAGAAGTTTGTTATAACTAAATTTAAGGGATTCTAGGAGATCATCGGAATTGATAGAAATCAAATTCGAGTTGTTATGATAAAAATATTTAAAATCTAAAAAGTTACTAAAAATAACAAAATTACCATTTTGAGGGCATAAAAATAGAAAAAATGGAAAAATAAATGTGTAACTTTTGAAAATCTCCTGGATAAAAGTTTACCTCCAGTAAAAATTTCAAGGGATTCCAAGTTCAGAGTGCTTTTTATTTCTACTAACCGGTTTTTTTTTTAAATACTTAAAAATTGTGATTCAAACAGTATATATGCTCAAAAACTGAAACGCATGGCTTATTAGAGAAGTCAACTGAATCACATTCAGACCATTTAACTTCGACAAACTCAAGCTGCTTAATCACTGGATTGAAGATATTGAGTATCTAAAATAAGTGGGTAACCTTCTCATGGTCTTCTCAAGGTCTAAAATCAAATCATGATATACAGAGATTTTTGTTAGACAGATTTTTGTTCGACTGAATTAAAAATCTCCTAAAACCTGATGAAAAGATTTGCTTATTATAGTTCGATTAGCAGATTACTTAACGAAGATGTTAGAGATTTATCTCTATAAATGCGCATATGAAAATGAAATTTCTAGGTTTGGTAATGATATAGAGATTCATGAGAGAATGAGAGTGTATCTAGAGAGAATTTATGTGAGAGTTTGTGATTCCTCAATTTAATTTTTTTTTGTATCTCACATATTACAATGAATTCTTATATTTTGACCCGTGAATGTAGGCTTAGTCCGTAACAAGTAAATTTTATGTTTCTTGTGTGATGTGTGTTAGGGATTGGTTTAATTAGAATTTACTCTCTCCGTATATTTAAGCATACGATCGAAAAATGTTGGTCAAACAAGATCGCATGCATTTTTTATGTGCAGTGACAATATTGTAATTCTATATTATGTGTGAGGTCATTATGATCATACAATAGACTACTCCATATATTTCTTTTGTGAGTTAGATTTTTTCACATAATTGAGAGTCTGCACCTTTTGCGATGGCTGTTAGATTTGTAAGCCCCATCTATCACACAAGATAACAAAATTTCTTTCTTCCCTCTACACCACAAGCAACTTTTTTTTTTTAAGTTGATAACTAATTTGATTTCCACTACCAAAAGATTACAAAATGTACATGAAAATGGGATACAAGGAGAAACCTGGGGTAGAAGGAAAAATTTACCAGTTCTTCCCACCCCCAAAATTACACTGAAGATTTAGGAGAACAGAGACAAAGTGAAGGGAAGAGGAGGAGCTGTTACTGCAAGTCCAGCTAGATATCACCTTGTGATTCGGATTCGCAGAGTGCCAAATTTGTCTTGATCTAGAACTGGGTATTTCCATGCCGTGAGAGCATCTGCAACCCTGTTTCCCTCTCGATAAGCATGAGTTTCGGAGGACTCTATACCCAAATCTATCATCTCCCCGGGATCCATCTGAATTGACTTTGATCCATCCAGGGACAGGGGGAGACCATTTCACTTGTATAGAATAATTTGGTTTTAGAGTCAGAATTACTTCTTTGCCAAACCATGCATGTAAATTTCTTTTTTGTGATTGTGTGTTTCTTTTTGTTTTTCGTTATATCCCCGGTACAATATTTTGTCAACATTACAATTTTGACTTTAAGGACAGAATAAAAAGTAAAATATAAAATACGTATGAAAACAGTTTCATTTTCTAATGTGTTTTCCTTATCCTGTGTAATTATATAACTAGTGTATCCGTACCATCCCGATCAACACACTTATGAAGATTTGTCAAAACTCTGTGTCCATGCATCCCAACCAAAGGTGAAATTGGTTTAATTCCTTTGTCAAAGTTACACGTCTGACGATCAAAGTTCATCAGTCATAAAACAACAAAAAAAAGGAAGAAGAAGATGCACCACCACCCCATTCCACACTACACGTCTATGCGTCTTGTATATATAAAAATGTAATATACATGTCTTCATATATCCCACACAATCAAACTGAAAAAGAAATACTTCCTCTATTGATCAAAATCAAAGGTGTTTTAAAAGTTCCATATAAACAACCAAATCTTTCTCTTTTGACTAAAAAACCATGGCTTCTCATGCTAGCTTGAGAAACCTCTTTGTGCATGTGACCTTGGTCACCCTTGTTGTAGTACTCCTCCTGAGCTCAAACGCTCCGGTGGAGGTGAGGATTATAGAGGCATTACCAAATTTATGGAGAACAATGAGCTTTTGTCGGAGTCCCTTCCGAGAGGGACTGTCCCTTCACCGGGTGCATCATGTAATACGAACGTGCCAGCGAAACCTAGTTGCCCGCCCCAAAACGCCAACATGAACTTTGCACGGCGTATCCATGATCCAAAGGCAGAGTTCCATGAAGATCGCTTTTCCAACTGAACATAATGAGAAAAAAGCAAATTGGGTCGATCTATATCTTCTTCTAGGCTTTTTATTTCCTCTCACATCAATAATTTGTGGTGTAGTTGTACATCATTTGTTTTATTCCATTCATTAATTCCTTGTCATGTCCAATGAAATGCTAGTATCCATTTAAATAAATGAGTTTTTTCATGGAATAATTTCATTGGATATACACTACAACAAATTAGACTTCTTCCGGGGAAACTTTTCCTTGCAAAAAGTTAATATTTTGTTGGTAATTTCGTTACAGCAAGAGCGCCGCTGATTGTTTCCTTGGTAGACAAGTCCCAACAAAAGTATTTCCTTGGTAAAGAGACCTTTACCGGCAAAATATTTCGCTGCTCAAAAACAACTTATTGTGGCTAAAATAGTAATTTCGTTGGTAATAGTTAAGAATTATCAATGAAATTGTTTCCTGGGTAAAAGTACAGTAACAAAAGCTAGTATTATTACCCAGGAAACATTTCCTTGGGGAAAGGTTTTTTTTTTTGAATTATAATAAAATAATAAATTCTCTAAAGTATTTTTTCTGAATTATAATAAACCAGTAAATTCTAGATTCTTAAAAATATATATATACACCACATCCATTAATTAGATTCTGGAAAAAAAATCATATGCAAGAGAAAAAACATATATATTGGATTCTAGATAAAGATAGAGAAAACTAGAAACTATGATGCAACAACTACAACAATAAAATGTTGGAACAAATCTGGTTGGTCGCAATCATTGACTGACTTCCACCATTTGCACTTGTATTGCATATAAATGGCAAAAATATTGACTCGGTAACTTGAAAATAATAGAATACCAAAATCAACATACTTTGGATAAGGGAAGCAGAGTCCTTTTTACTCACCCCCAATCCCCATACCCGTTTCAATCCATTTTTAACATCTTGACAAAAAAAATCACATGGTGAAGCATTTCAATTTGAAACCATCATATATAGAATAACTATTAAATAAAAATTTCAAATAAAGAAACAAGTGTCACAGAGTTTGGGACAAAGAGGTTCAAAATTTCAAATATAGCCTCCTCTCCTTTCATTGCATACATTGTGCATATCTATGCTTCAAAGTTATAATCAAAGCCTCACACAGTTTATATGTGATACACTGATACTGTTTACACTATACAGAAATCAAACATGTAAAAAAGAATACCTTTTAAACTATGCCAACTGCTGCTTGCAATGGTCAGATACTCATATGGAAGCTGAAATGCCAATCAATAACATAAACTAGTTACTCTTTGAAGAGTAATATAATGTCCACATTATAGCATCCAATTCAAAATCATAATGAGTGTACAAGAATGATACATGATGGGATTTCATGATTTTGAAGAGATCATAAGTAGTTCTCTGGTTATCTCATAGCTTGGTGACTAGAAGTCATTTCTTATAGTTCCGTCCCATATGGTTAGAATCTGCAAGTAATAAGCATAACATCTCAACTATATTCAAGTGATTTGGCTAAAAACAATATTAGCATGCACAAATTTTATGACAAGAAGAAATGCGAAAAAGGGTAAGGGAATCACTTACATGCCCACCTGTTTGTGTGCCATTCAATTATACCTATCGTATACATTGTTAATACCTGGAGAAAATCAAAGTTGACATTACAAGAATGACACAAAACATCACCTTAACTTCAATTGTAACTTCTAATGCCTGAAATTTCTTCACCATCTTTTCAGGCTCCTCTATAACCTCCAATCACAAAGGTAAGGCATATGATGTGTCAGTTCCCAAAAGGGTTTTATTAGACAACACACAGGGAATACTTTACAAATTTAGTGTGGTTGGGCATTTACCTCAACAAGAGCCTTAATGACCTTATAAATGGAACTTGCATTCCCAAAGTATGTTTTAACATGTTCTTGCACTATACTTTTACCTGTGTGCCATGCTCAACGCAGTGTGAATTTGTCAAAAGCTTCCCATCACCTATCATAAAAGCCCTGCAAGACAAGCAATCAGGAAACATGTGTTCTTAGATGGAACAATATAATTGCACTATACAGAGTACAAGGATAAACTTGAAGGTACAATTTTTCAAAGAAAAAAAAGAAAAAATTGAAGGTCCAGGTAACACAAAACATACAAAAAAATGTTTCTTTTATCATTTTAGGTAGCATTGATGGCCAGATGATTAAGAAATAAACACACAAAAGAAGAAAACAACTAGTTTGCAAATAGTAGATTTAACTTCAACTACTTGCTATCTGGGAGAAGGCTATTATACTGATACTATCTTGGGGAAAACACTGCGTAAGGGCGGACAGTTTCCACTTCACAGAGGGGAAATTTGTTCTTCCTTCTTAGTCAATTGCATTGATCTTCGGGTTGTGGACCCCGTAGAATGTTTTGCTATGTTTTGGGTCCATGATTCCGGGAATCGCTCTTACCACTTTTGTTTCACTAACATGTAATTTTCCCTTGGGCATTGTTCTCTATTTCAAGATGATGAATATATATGCCTACCGTTAATCTTCAAAAAAAAAAAAAAAAAAACTTCAACTACTTGCTTGCTTCTCAAACTCAATCATCAAGAGAAAAAATACCTTACATTCTCAAACCAGAATTTCATTTTTATGAGTACATGCCTTCCAGTACTTGTAAACTGTCTCAGCTTTTGTCAAGGCAGAGAGTAATCAGAAGCAGTATGAGTACAGTACACCTGAACAACCAATTCAACAATTAAGGGAGCATTTACTAAAGTGGGACTACGATTAATCTTGAAAATGCCAAGTATATAATCTAGATAAAAATCAAGGAGAACATTATCTTTACCGGTGCATTAAGAAAAGCAGCACGTTGTATATTTCCTGCATCATTACCCTGAAAATTATTATATCCTAACTTAATAATCACAATTTATATGATGATCAAATAAACTTATAGTTTCTTGGCAATAAGAGCTTTTACATGACCCTCCTGGAATAAAAACTCCACTAGTTCCTTGATAATGGGAATGATACCTGAATGATGCACTACAATTCATAGAATAAAGACAAGATGAGAATAAAGAACATTCTATATATCATGTCAACCAAGATAAAGAAATACTTCAAATATAATAAATTAAACAAAAGAACTACCTAAAAGTGAAACTATCAGATTGAGAAACACAAAAAATAAGAAGAAGAATGTTTACCATACTTTTGCAAAGATCATCAATCTTTACAGCAAGGGCCTGGTATAAATCAATCTCTAAGTTTGCATCCTCATCAACAAAGGCACCTCGACAGTTCACCTTTCCAAACCTTCCCTGAATTCAGATGCTCCTGTTCAAGCAATGTCAGCTTAGAAGACACCTCAATTGATTCACCATCTATCTTCCAAGGGGATTCCCTCCTGAAACAAGAATCAAATCAATCCATTATATTCGCAGAATTACAGTCTGTAAGAAAAATTACCTAGACACGAAATGTTTCATATGATACATCGATTCGGGCAAGTCATAAGGTAAATCCAACCAAAGTCAAAATTTCACAGAAAAAAGGGACAAATTAGGAACAAATCCATGGTTGATTCTATTTGAAATCATTTTCACGGAGAGGAAGAACAGAAACCAAACCTGACCAGTGATTGGCCTCTCCACCCAAGCCTTGTAAGCCAACAGAGACGGAAAGCCGTTTGAAATCCTTGTACAGGTCGGCCAACTCGTCAGACTCGCCATTGTTCCTCTCTGTCGGAAAACCTCCGGGACCGGATCCAAACCTTGCTTAAACCTAACCTTATCGATCCTCAACAGATCCGACCCTCCATAGTCGCTCTGGATCTCCACCTCCTTCTCGAATTCTCCTCTCCCCCTCCGAACCTCCTCGACATGAATCCGATCATCTCATCCCTCTCCGACACCTCCCTCTGTAGTTCCTCGACTCTGGACTTCAACCGCTCGATCTCCTTCGCCAACGCCAACGCCTTGATTTGGTGGAGCAACCGCTTATCCTCTTAGTGCCACCCGTTGCAGTGGCTGGCGAATATCTCGACGACTCTCGCGTTCGCCTTCAAGTCCTCCGTCCGCCGGGACCTCATGAAGCGGAGCTGCTCCTCCGCCTGGAAAAGCTTCACAGAGAGGCTCGTCAGGGAGGCCATCGGTAGGTAGAGAGAGGTTCGTTCGCAGCCGTTGATTCAAAGATCGATGGCTTAGAGGCTCTGCCGATTCTACCGCCGCCATTGAAGAGCAAGAGAAAGAAAGTGGGACAACTATATGAAACCCTAATCGCCACTCCGAAGGTCCCTGTTTGGACCGAGTCCAATAAAGAACTATCGAATCGGAGGATGACGTCAAATATGTTTTTATAAAGAATATTAAATACATGACTAAACACCTTTTCCAAAGAAAACATTTACCTTAGGTGCATTTGGCAACAGTTCAGAAGTACTTCTCAACGACTTTTCCTTATTTTCAGAAAGAGAAAATAACTCATTCTGTTGAATGAGTTTTTTCACTTCTGCAGAAGTTAAAAAAAAATTAATATTTTAACAAAAATACTATTATAAAATTTTACAAATTCCCAAAAAAACATTTTGTCCATGTTTGATTAGAATTAAGTTATTCTAAGATTTATGACTATTCTAATATATATAAAAATAAAGTGATTTTTTGTTTGACTATAATAACTTAATTATAAGGATTGGTTAGAATCCATATATCAATTTATATCAGTTAATTCTAGCATACTGATTCTTATTTATTTCAGCTTTTCAAACACCCATTTTAAAACTATTCTTATTTTCACATTTATTCTAGCTCTATTCTCGAACCAAACATGAGTTTTAAGTGCCATACAAAATAGATTTTCTCTCACATATCTCATTAGGTGATATAGGACAAATCTAGGATCTATTTTATATTTGTTAGTTTAGATTTTTATTATTTTAAAAATAAATAAGTTTGTTGGTGTATTTTAGTTTTTAGAATAACTTTGTTAGTAATATCAACCTTTTATTCAAAATTTTTTTTGTTAATATTTTAATTGTAAGGATTTGTTAGTTTGATTGTGTAACCAATTATGGTTATAAAAAGTTTGTTATTACTTGAGATTTATATAGTTGACCAAATATATTTTATTTATATTAATCTATTAAGATAATTATATTGTATAACATGGGTGCAAGGGTATTTTAGACAATTCATGTGATTTCTATTACAAAAGTATTTTTTGAAAACATTCATCAATATGTGTTTTCAAACAGCTTATATTCCAAATACAAGAAGTTCCTTTTTTAGAAGTAACTTCTAGACAAGTTGTTAAACTATACCTTAGTAAACTTCTTTTTAATATCATCAACGGCATAATAGTTGGTTTAATTACGTTTTATTATTTAAGATGGCAAAACATTTTTATCAAGAAAACCTTTTCCTTGGTAATAGTCTTTTCAACATTACAAGGAAAACTTTTCTATTATAAAAATGTTTTTAATATTATTAAGCACCCAAAACATTTTTATAAACGAGAATTTCGTCGGTAATAAAAAAATAAAAAGTTAATAAATTGAAAAATTATCCTTTTTACCTATGAAATATAAATTTTGTTGGTAAAGGCATATAATTACCAACAAAAATATTTTCCTTGGGAAAAATATCATGGCTAAAGATCATTTTTCTTGTGGTGATAGTTTCATGATTTGTTTAAATTTTTAATGAATAAAACGTGAAAAATGACGCGTTTGCCATTGTCCCATTTAGATATGCATCTGGCATTTCTACCTTAAAATCCACCCAGTCACGAATCAAAACGGGTTTCTTTTTTCCTTCCTATGCAATGCCTATGACCTTATTTACATACAATAGTATTCAACACTTAATTCCTAAATTGACCTTAATGTGGCAAAACTTGCAGCCTCTTGAGTTATTACCTGGAACATCACAACAACGATTGCGTTCAAAATCAATGTAATTAGTTTCTTGCAAGCATATAGAGAACTTTCAATATAAAAAGCAATTTATGGTGACTCGTGGGGGGCCATTTTAAAAAAAAGTGAAACCCATTGAATTGGTGGCTCTTCAGTTAACTTGGTCTATGGGCCATTATGTGCAACCATAGTTTTTCCAACTCTTATTGGTCCCTTGTCCCGCCCACGCATGATGTGGTGATAGAGGACATCACTCCCACATGAGAGGTCATAGGCATATGGAAATTGGTGGACAATTGAGCTCGCATCCTCGTCAATGAAGATGATTTAGTGTTTGAATCCTTTATGTAACAAACACAGAACATGTTTCAATAAAATGAGAATGATTGGTACACTGAGGCTCCAAACTTGAGGGTTTGTCTTTCGTACGGCACAAAAATGGGATGATATTCTCTCCGTATCTCTATGGCTAGCCTGAATTCGAATAGTAGGTTCATGCCCTTAGTTATTCGTTCTAAGCCCATCAAAATCAATGTAGAGATGAAATTTTTTTTTTTATAAACATGTGTTTATTGGGTGATGTGATGTTTTGAATGATTTGGAGTTTATTGTTGATGACTGGACAGAATATGTTCCAAACATTAATATGTGTAGATCGGACATCCCCTCTTGCATGGGTGGGACCCCTGAAAGATGGTCTCCTCCAATAGGCTCGGCCAGAGATTTATCGTTTAGGTCTTCTCCTTGTACTTATCCCGTGTAATTTACCTGAATATCTGTCAAAACTCTGTCTCTATGCAACCCATCCAAAGGTGCAACTGGTGGCCTTGTCAAACTCTGTATCCATGCAACCCAACCAAAGTTACACGTCTGACCATCAAAGTCTATGCGCATTTGGCTGTGTATATATACATGTGATACATCTCTTCATATATCCCACTGATGCAGTATGACCATGGACTGTTCGATTGTTCGATTGATATTGAGGACCATCAAATGATAGATGATTTACAATTTTTTTATTTTTGGCATTTTTAGAGTTTGTTAGGATTTATTTTATTTGTTTTAATTATTATATTTAGATTTGAAATTCAAATAATTATTTAAATTTGAATTTGAATATTAGTTATGATAGATATGAAGTTTGTTTGTGATTTATTAGTTAGGATTAGATATGAGTTTATTAGTTAGGATTAGATATGAGTTTGTTTGTGATTTTCAGATTTAAAAAATCTGTTAAAATCCTATTTAACCGATAAGATAAACAGTTAAGATCCTAATATGTTAATGATTCTCCATCCTATAAATAGTCATCCGCTACATCTCCATTCTATATTGATCAAAATCAACGGTGTTTTTTAAAAGTTCCATATAAACAACCAATCTCTCTTTTGGCACAAAAACCATGGCCTACCCTACCAGCTTGAGAAACTTCTTTGTGTTAGTGACCTTGATCACCCTTGTTGTACTCCTCCCGAGCTCAAACGCTCCGGCGGAGGCGAGGATTATAGGAGGCGGTACTAAATTTACAGTGAACAATGAGCTTTTGTCGGAGCCCCTTCGGAGAGGGACCGTCCCTTCACCGGGTGCATCATGTAATACGAATGTGCCAGGAAAACCTAGGTGCCCACCCCCGAATGCCAACATGGGCGTATCCATGGCCCGAAGGCAAAGTTCTACGAAGACTGCTATTCGAACTGAACATAATGAAGAAAACAACATACAGGGTTGATCTATATCTTCTTATAGTTTTTTTATTTCCTCTTGTGTCAATAATATATGGTGTGGTATTGTAGTTGTGTACATCATTTGTTCTATTTGATTCAATAATTCCTTGGCATGTCCATGGAAACGTTACTGTATTTATTTTAATAAATGAATTTTTGATTAATTTTATGAGTATATAGTTTCATGGTTTTGTTTAGCGTCATCTTTTTCAAATATTTCATCCACGAGCCTTAATTAGTATATAAAACAATGTATTAGATACATCTCAAAGACTCAATCAAACGTTTTTTTTTCATTTTTCTTTTCCAAGCCTTGCCTATGGCCTTCTTTACATACACCAGTATCCAGCACATGGTATCAATTAATAAATTTTTTCTTTTTGTGGCAAAACTTGAGACCTCTTGAGTTTATTACATGGAACATCACAAAACCACTTGCGTTTAGAATTAATATAATTAGTTTCTTGCAAGCATATATATAGACTTTCAATATAAAAAGCAATTTACGACAAACTGAGCTTTGGTTAGCTCGTTAATGTGCCTTATCTGAAAAGGATGTAAGGGGATCATACCCAGGTGACACCAATTAAAAAAAATATGGGTGACTCTTCAGTTAATTTGGTTTATTGGGTTTGTGGGTCATTTTGTGCATCCATAGTTTTTCTAGCTCTTGTTAGGTTTCTTGTGAGTAAATAAAAAAGTTACAAGAAAGAGAAAGCTACATAATGAGATTTTTTTTCTAAGCAAAATTGTGGGCATATCCATTTCAGACAAATTTAAAATTAAGATATCTGAATAGTGATGAAAAGAGGCAGACAAAAAAACATAGAAAAAAGGTAAACACAGAGTGAGACAACGTGATGTAACTAGCGCAACATATACTCTTCTGCGGATCTGATCAATTTTCACCCACGAAGAGATGCTTCAACGAATCTATTGATTCTTTGCGATTGGCTGAATGATAGGAGTTTATGAATTTGCTATTCTACCAGGAATAATAAAAACAATAGAAAAATAAGGAAACAAAATTCAAATTATCAAAGTTTGAATTATTATTGTGATTACATAATTTATTTATAGAGGAGATCTACAAATTATATAGACTCCAAAATCAATATTATAATTAAGCAATTGTTTTTTTTTTTCTAACATCTGTGTCCAATCTCCAATCAACAACATGTAGATCTATAGGGCATCTTAAGCTAGTGTTAAAAGTAAGGGTCACCAAAAAGCCCGTGGCCCGAAAGCCCGGCCCGGGCCCGTTCGCGGGCCGGGCCTGCCCGGCCCGTTTTCAGGGAGGGCCGGGCTTGGGCCTGGTTTTGGGGCCCGGCCCGTAAGCCCGCCCGAGCCTGGCCCGTTCGGGCTGGCCCGTAGGCCCGCCCGCAGGCCGACCCGTAGGCCCATGGAGGGTGATCCAATGAACTAGTAACATGTAATTTTTATTTGAATTTTGGTTGAGTTATACAAATTATTAACATTTATATAGGTGTTAATCTAGTTAGGTACATGAAATTATTTATTTTTGTAAGTAATTAATTCATTTAATATTTTTATTTTGAAAATTCAATAAATATAAATATTTTTTTCAACATTATACTTAAATTTTGTGTTATTTTAACATTATGTACAAATAAAAAACGTAAAATATAAAAATAAAATGTTTTGAATTTGAGCCCGTAGGCCCGCCCGTGGGCCCGAACCCAGGCCCGGCCCGTGAGGCCCGTGGGCAGGGCCTGTGCCCTGTTTTTTTGCCACGGGCCGGCCCGGCCCGGGCCCGTTGGCCAAGCAGGCCCGCGGGCCTGGGCCCAGGGCCGGGCTTGGGCCCTGTTTCAACGGGCCGGCCCGGCCCGGCCCGTTGCCGACCCCTAGTTAAAAGATCACAAATTGACTTATCATACTCCTGACTATGAAACCAAAGATGATATTTTAGCAGCATTTCGAGTAACTCCTCAACCCGAGGAAGAGAGGTGAATCCAGGCCAACAAACTAGAACCTCTTCAAATCTCTCAAAATCACCTAAAATCCTAATAACAGACAACAAAAAAAATCCTAATTGTCCTCAATATTCACTATCAAAAGCTTAAATTGCTATTGTTTTTTTACAACAATGTAAATTTGGCTGGACTTAATTACTACTCATGGCAATAATACAAATTATTTTTTACCCAAAAAAAAAAGCAACCCAAGGGGAAATTTGAGCCCTTGTCAAAGTTCCTCAGTCCGAAAACAAAGAAGAAGCAGCCCCAGCAAACCATTCCACACTACACGCTATGCGCGTTTGGAAGTGTATATATACACATGTAATACATCCTCATATATATCCCACCCAATCAAACTCACAACACACACACAGACACACACACACACACACACACACATATATATATATATACCTCCACTATGCATCGATTGGGCGACATCAGAGAACGACTAAAGTAAATCTCCCTCATTTTGATGGTCATGACAGGTTTCTATGATTATGCTATTCCACCAAGAGTAACAAAAACAAATAAGAAAATAATGAAAAGAAACTTATAATATAGTCTGTTTCAAATTCGTCGATTACAGAGCTTATTTGTAGAGGAGAAAATCCCAACACAATAGGATCTCCTCAAATCTCTCAAATCTCCTATAACATAATAGGATTTCTCAAATCTCTCAAATCTCCTGTAACCTGGCTAAAGATATTAATTTATTTTCTAACAAGTGAAAAGAAATCAGAATAGCCCTAAATATCCTGTATCAAAACTAGCAATTTATTGTGCTCAATAAAAAAAAATGAAAATTACTAAAAATAGATAATTAATTTTCAATCTATTCTGATTTACTATTTGAAAGTTATGGACTCGAGAAGTTGTGCTTGAAGTCATCCGGTCATTTTTTTTTTTTCCTTTCTTCATGTCCATTTGATCTGTTGCAATTATGAAACCAGCGGCTATGATATCGATCTGCATCAAGATGCCTTAGCAGTGTTCTGAAATGCGGTATGCGGTTTGCGTGCGGGTAGGGTACCGCACAGAGTATATGCGGCATGCGGGAGTATATGCGGGAGTATATGCGGTTATGTAATTTTTTAATAATAAAAAATAATTATATAGTCTTGATCTATAAACAAGAGATAACAAGGTAAATTTGAAGAAATGTAATCATATTAAACCATTAAAAATTCAGACACATCCACACAGGGGCATAGATGCAATTTCAGACGGACACAGGAGTATAAATATAATTTTTAAGGGGTATAAATATAATTAACTTTTTCAGGAGGTGTAAATGCAAAATTTCTATTTTTTTTCTAAACCTATGCGCCCGCATATCCCGCATATGCCCGCATATCAGCCTATGCGGTTCGGTAAGCTTACCGAACCGCATATGCGGCCGCACGGACCGCATTTCTGAACAGAGTGCCTTAGCCATCCCTATTCTATTCAGCCAGCAATCAAGGATCTGTTAGAAAAAGATAGAGTGGGGACGGTATACTCAAAAAAATCCTAATTACACAGCTTAGGAGATGTCTTATTTTAAGTCTTCATGGAACAATCAGGACCGTTGAATGGGTATTAGATGATGATTGATCACCTAAAAAAATTGATGACATGGATGTTGGGGCCATTTAAGCATTGATGAGTTATTTGGGACTATTTGATGATTCGGTCCCATGAATTGATGTGGTCCATTTGTGACGTATCCAGGGGCGGAGCCGGCGGGGCCCAAGGCCCATGCAATGCATCAACGTATGGGTGATGGGATTGACAGTTAATAGGGATTTTGCATATAAACCCCTCAAACAATACTATATTATCCAATACCCTTATTGAAATTCTATGCCCAACAATACCCTCCAAATAGTTTTAATTTTGCATCAAGGCCCTTTTGAGGGTATTTTTACATAATCTATTTTTTTTTAATTTTCAAGAATACCATCTAGAAAAGGAATATTGCTGAAAATAATAATTCACCAAAGTTATTTTGACAAAATGAGATCTTTTCAAGATATACGCAAAAAATCTTAATTGAGTGGGTTTGAAATTGAAAAATATTGCATGCAGTCTCGTTTGCATCCTGATTACCATGCATATTTTTGAAGTGTATTTGTATACTTGTATAATAAAGTACATTAATCTATATTACTATATAAAAGTCTCTTAAACCAAAAACCTGCCATTTGACCTTTTTACCCTTGTCAATTCATTCAATCACATTACAGTCCATTCACATCACTTTAAAGACAACCATTTTTTCATTTTACTATAACATTTCTATTCGATTCCATTAAAATCCATTTACATCATCTTAATCTCATTTATAATATACTATAATACATATATCTCATCATGTAACACATTTATTAACTTATATTTAAAATTGGTTATCATAATATTAATAGGATAGTCTTACATTTCTATTCAATCCCATGAAAATCCATTTACAACAATTTAATTTCATTCATAGTTTATTCTAACACATACATTTCATCATGTGACATATTAACTTATAGTTAAATTTGGTTATCATATCATAATATTATTATTATTATTATATAAAAGGCTCTTAAATAAAAAATCTGTCGTTTGACTTATTTGTCCCTATCAATTCATTCAATCCCATTACAATCCATTCACACCACTTTAATGACAACCATTTTTTCATTTTACCCCTACACTTCTATCCAATTTCAAGAAAATCCATTTACATCATTTTAATCACATTTATAGTATTTTATAATACATACATTTCATTATGCAATATATTCATTAATCTATAATTAAAATTGATTATCATAATATTATTATGATACTCTTACATTTCTACTCAATCCCATGAAAATCTATTTACAACATTTAAATTTCATTTATAGTTTATTATAATACATACATTTTATCATGTAATATATTGATTAATTTATAGTTAAATTTGATTATCATAATATTATTAGGATAAGACATATATTATACATTAATAATATAATTCGCAAAAAAAAATCTCATTTCATATACAAAAACATGGTACATTAAAAAAAATCAAATATTAATATAATTCACATCTATTAATATTTATTTAATTCACACATATTTGATTAGCATTTACTCTATTCACTTGGACTTCTCGACTCTATTAATGCCCCAAATAATCAATGACCCATAAGATCTACCCAACAAAAAAATATAATTCACAGTAATTAAAAATGTAATCCAATAAAAAAACAAACGTATAAAATACTGTTATAAAAAAATATTGCTATAAAAATGGACAAATTCGGATTTGAGCTTTGTGTGAATTTAACAATAGATTTAATCCAATGAAAATCCATTCATATCATTGTAATCTCATCCATAATTTATTCATATTTTCATCATATCATGCATGACATATTAAAATTTTAAGCTTCACATTTCATCATACTTATATGATTACTACTATAGATATATCATAAAATAATATTAATCATTTACATCATTTATGACATTCATATACCGACTTATCCATGAAAAATTTTCTTTACATCAATTATGATTAAATTACATTAATAAGCTGACTAAATTTATATTAATATGTTTATTATTTTAAAATCATATTTGAATATCATAGTATTATTAGGATAAAAGAATTCTTATAAAATAAAAATATATTCAAAATTAGGATTATAAATTTATAATATGATTTTATTCACAAGATTTTAGGATATATATAAAAGATATAATGAAATATGTTTAAAACAAAAATAAAATTTAATTTAAATTATTGTTAAAATATGATTTTATTCATGTCTTCCAATGGCCAGAAATTTGAACTTTTAAAATTACTAATATTTAAACGATAACAATCCAGTCACTCATCTTCAATCTCATTCTTTTGTTCAAATTTACATGTGCAATGGCCTTGGATAACCTCTCAACTTCTTATTAAATGTTTGCATTTTTTCCAACTCTACCATTCATTACAAAAATTATGAATGTATTTAATTGCAGTGCATTCAATTGATTATTTTCCCTTATGATCACATCCTTCTACACGGACTTGGATCACCTCCCCACCTTCTTATTAAACATTTGTTTTTCATCTTCTGCCATTCATTTTTTTTCTTAGTCATCACAAATAAATATATTAATTACAATGCATTAAATTGAGTTTATTTCCCCCTTTGTTAATTATATAGTCATCGTTTTATCTTTTCATTGTCCTCCAAGCAATCCATTTTTTCACAATGTTTATTTTGGACTTTTATGTTGCAAATAAACTAAATATGTTATTTTTTCATTTGGTTCCTCTTTTTAAAAAATTTGGCATGTATCTACTGTTAGAATAAAAAAAAATTCTCAAATAAGAAATTTGTTTTCCCTTTAACAGATTGATCTCGATTCTCTATTCTGATTGGAAGTAGCGCAACAGTGGATCTGATATTTATTCATATATCTTTTGTAATATAATTTCATTATGATATTTTTATCATCATAATAGAGTACCATTTTTTTTATCTAATCATGAGAATATTATGATGTCCGAATTTAATTGACTATTTATCCAATTTAAAAAAATTTACTATTTGAAATTTTTTCCTCAATTTAGCTCTTCATAATACAGGATGTGTAGCTGTCTTCAAATTATTAAATATGATGATATTAAAATATTTTATTTTAAATTTATTATCTATATCAATTGTTGATTTTTGCATTCACCATGTTTGAGTTTTAATGATACAGTTTATAATATTACCACTCTCCGTCGATCAGAGAACCCACATTCATAGTCTTGTCGATTCAAATTGTTGACCTCATTATTTATATTTTAAAAAAATTACCAGTGGACTATAAGTGCAACATTTTCCATTAACTAAAACAACTTTGATTATTCTACGTACTTCCAAATTACGTTACTGGAAATGCTTAGCCAATAACATTATAGGTTATTGATATGAAAATATCATAATGAAATTTCGTTGAGATCCACTCTGTGTTTTGAAATAAAGTCTGTGGTTGATCCCATTTAAGAATTTATACAACTTCATTTATTTTATTTTTCCATTTGCATGGTACATAGAAACTTTGAAGTTATTCATATCTAAAGATCATCAAAAAATAATTTCCTAGATATTAGTGATTATGATATATATGTGAGTGATGTGATGGCGCCTATTTAAATTTCATATTTTTATATTTTACCCTGGGAAACCCATCCAGGTATTGCAAACCAGGATATGTTTCTACCATACCCTCGATAAACTGTCACCACATCTACAATCACAAACACCAATAAAAAATAATTCCTTCAAACAAACAAACATGAATATCAAAGAACCTAATCTTCGCAGATTGACAATGAAATGTTTAATATAACAATAGTATTTCAATTAATTCATGCGAAGCTATATTAACAAGTTTGATTTCATTTTTAAATATTTGTTAAATTTCAATTTTCTAATAAATATTTTTTCGTATTGGGATGTCTTGTACTTAAGGGGTTGTAAACCTCGAAAAAAGAATGAATAAAATATTTTGATTTATTTGTGATATTTATTATACTTTCAATTATTTATGATTTTATCTTCTTATGTTCTTATTATAGTGTATTATCTTCAACTACTTATCTGGTTACATCATATTCTACGTCCACACCACTTTTAAACCAAAACAAGTAAGTTACCAACGTCCCTGAATATGATATATATATAAAAAAATATTTCATATAATGCCCTTTATTCAAGTATTTGAAGGATTTTATTACATAACATCCAACATAATGGAAAGGAGACCTAATAATTAACTTTGCTTCATTAAAGAAAAATTGTTTATATTTATTGTTATATTTAAATTATTTGTCATGCAAGATATATATTCCTACTACAATGTTCAAAAATAAAGTTGCTTAAATTTTTTCCTTTGGTTCCTCTTTTTTAAAAATTTGGCATGTCTCTATCGTTAGGAGAAAGAAATTTCAAATAATAAATTTGTTTTAAGAATAAAGGGGATTGTATTGTTTGTCTTCCTTTAAATGACTCTTAAAACACTTCTAATTTCATTTTTGTCCTTCTCAATTTATGCAAATACGTCATTGTTCCAAATGCATTTCATTATTCATTCATTCATCCACCCCTCCATCTCTTCGTAATGTATGTCTTTTTAAATTCTTGAAAATCTGTACTTGTCATATGACTATACATATTCTTGAATTCAATTTAATCATCCTTCAAGAAATAATAAATACCAAATAATTGTGTATTGTTGAATTCTTTATGAACTACTTCAATTTAGAATTCAATGAGATTCACACATTTTATTCATACCAGCCATGGTGGAGATGAGCTCTGCTTGGATATAAAAGTTGATATTGGTGATGTGCGGACCGTCTCCAAAAGATCTCCAAACGGGTTCATGTTAATTTCTCTCTATATTTCTTTTTATTTATTTATTTATCTTTGGTGGATAGTTCTGATTTTATGATAATCATCGAAGCATCGTGGAGGCGGTTAAGCCGACCATTTTGTATTCATATTATACGTCTAAGGTTTTTTTGGAGAGTTACACCCAATAAAAAGGAAAATATTTTTATCTCATATGGTTTATTCTTTTTATTTGTTGTTAGAATTATACAATTAAAGTCTGAATAATGAGATTGTATGAAAGTGAAACAAGTATTCATGTTAGAAGACTACTGTAATTTATGAATAATGAGAATTAAAGTGTTACGATTATTATGCAATCATGTGGAGGGCTAAATTTTAGATGAATTATTATATATGATCGAGTTGTGTCACGCGTATCAAATTTTTTTAATATATTTTCTTTATTTTTTTAATGGGATAAAAATCTTAAAATGTTTCACTTTTATTAATTAAAAAACTTCTGGATAAAAAAATTGGTCACTTTTTTTAATTTTTTGTCACTGATCCAAATTTATTTTTATTGATTTATCTTAACAAGTATTTAATGCAACTTAATATAGTTAATATTTATAATTCAAATCAATAAAATAATCCATGTGCATCGCACATGCACATTAGCTAGTCTTTTATAAAAATGAAATACATATTCATATGAGATGAATATATATATTTCATTTAAGTTTTATAAAATAGTGTATAGCGAGATAGTGGAATATATACTGCATTAATTAATTTTATATGTTACATTAGACATGACAAATGAAAATAAGGCTAGAAAATGACTCAATGCTCATTCAGACTTTGAGTCGTGGGTCCTTTTTAAAAAAAAAGAAAATTGTGATAAGCTTTATTTTCACAGGAACATCAATATCTGATTTTGAGTTGTTGAAAAATCACATATTTGAATGGTTTAATGATTTTTTTTGTTTTATTTTGATTTTTCATCATTAGTATATTGAGTCTCTCATGTTTTTTTGGAAGTTAGGTTTGAAAATATTTTTCTAAAATATAAATCTAAAAATATCCCTATATGTTTTTGTGATCAATTATTTTCTTCATATTCACATTTTTAATATTTGAAGAAGCTTCAATTTTTCTATTTTTGTGATGAGATTTAATGTTATTTTCCAGATTATTCTAGATAACTAAATTTCAAATTCTAGTTTTCTAGATAATTAAATATAAAAAAATAAGTAAAAAAAACTTTCAATATGAATGGATTGTTATTGTTTCAAATAATCGATCCTTTATCAATTATTTTAATTTTGTCTTAACTACTGTATATTTGTAATTATTTTTTTTTATCTACTCATTTCTTAACCCTCTGACTCCCCTTACTCTAATTCCTAGCTCCCCTATTAGAATCAAGTGACTATTGAAACATCCGCATCCGAGGAACAACAATAACAGGACAAAGTATTCAATCATTTAAAGCACAATCATTCACAGATGTCTCTCTGTTTCTCAAAATCTCTCAAGTTCATTTTTTTTCTGTTTTTTTTTTACCGGTTTTGCTTCCTATAGTTGCTGTCTCCTCAACTTCCTCTCCAACAAAAAAACCACAGTTTTTTTTTTTATGTAAAGGCTTAATCACTCTGTTCATTTTTTTATATAGAAATATAAATTCACTCATTAAAAAAATAAATTAAAACTAGATTATATTGTCCTTCATGCTCAACGTAGAAGTTTTTATGTGTATTTTCTCATACTACTGTTAAAAATAAATCTAGAATATGTGCTTTAAGGAAGTTATGATCTCGCACATATGTATTATCCTTTTAATAATTTTAAGAAATTTAAGATCTCGTGCATCTACGAGGCTATAAAATAATAAAGTATCCACTAACAGTTGAGAATTATAGGTACATTAAGATTTAAATGACTCCCATAGAGTATCCCTTAACTATCCAACTCAACATCAATTAAGACTCTACGAAATACAAAACAAAGCCAGGTCACAAAGTCTTTGTGTACATGAGATTTTATAGAAATAAATCTTAACAAAGTATCTCTAAAATCTATTAATAAATCTTATTAGAAGTTCGACTTTTTAAAATTTGATGATTAAGTCAATTAGATGTCCACCCTAAATGAATTAATCCTAGCCATCCAAAAATTTGATACAGCAGATACGAGACATTTTTCCAACAGTACATGTAGCATAAAGGAAAAACTAAAGTAAATCTCCCTCATTTTGATTGTCACAATCTCCAAATGGCTCAAATACAGTTTCTGCATGGCTCAAACACGTACATGCAATGCAATGTTATTGGGTTGGATGGCAAGTAACGTTCAGGTGTATATATTGTTGCCCACTTTAGGTAATTCATACGCAAATTAAGTTGTTAATTAATAATTTGTTGGTCAATTTTTCAATTAATTACTTATTCAAAATTTTTATTACTTGTCATTCACGTTTTCAATAAACATGTTATTCATGATTTGATTTCAAACATTCATTGAATCAAAAAGGGGATTTGAAAAGATATAAAATTCAAATTGTCCTGTACCTATATGCATTTTCCAGTAAAATTACATCTGAACGTTTAACCTCATTTTTTCCCCCATGAATGAATCATTTCTAGAATTCACGAATATATGTATCTCTTGAAATGATCTTTCTAACACGCTAATGAACAAATAAATTGTAATTACGGTTAAAAAAAATTGTGACAAAATTGTGAATTTTCACACATATAAGAGTTTATAGAAAACCAAAATAAAGAGTTAAATTGTTGGTAGAGTTAAACTTTTTGACCATGTTTATTCTCACCTTGATTATATGTGTTAGTGATTCATGTGTATCAAGCGTATTATATTGTGCATACAATGTGCCACCTTATTTCTATGTAAACCCTTCAATACCCATAATCAGATGATCAAAGTTCTTCAGTCATAAAAAAATAAGAAGAATTTGTCAAAACTATGTATATATGCAACCCAAACCATTCCACACAACACGCTATGCGCGTTTGGGCGTGTATATATACACATGTAATACATCTTCATCCATATCCCATCCAATCGAACTCACAACGCATACCTCTGGTCCTCCACTATTGATAATAAACAAAGGTGTTTCAAAAGTTCCACATAAACAACCAATCTTTCTCAGAAACCATGGCCTATTCTACTAGCTTGAGAAACCTCTTTGTGCTAGTGACCTTGGTGATCACCCTTGTTTTGCTCCTCCCAAGCTCGAAAGCTCTGGTGGAGGCGAGGATTATAGGAGGCGGTACCAAATTTATAGAAAACAATCTGCTTTGTTGGAGTCCCTTCCGAAAGGGTCTGTTCTCCACCGGGTGCATCATGTGATACGAACGTGCCAGGGATGCCTAATTGCCCGCCCCAGAATGCTAACATGAACTTTGCAGGGCGTATCCATGGTTCGAAGGCAAAGCTTCACGAAGACCGCTATTCGAACTGAACGTAATGAAAAAGCAGCATACTGGACCGATCTATAGCTTCTTCTATGTTTTTTTCCCTCTTGTGTCGATCATATGTGGTGCAATTATTCATCAGTTGTTCTATTAGATTCAATAATTCCTTGTCAGGTCCAAGGAAATGCCAGTGATTAATTAATTAAATAAATGAACTTTTTTTTAATTTCATGTGCATATAGTTTAATTTCATGGTTTGTTCATCTTGTTCAAAATTTTCATCCATGGGCCTTAATTAGTATATAACAATGTTTTGGTTACATCTCTATCAAACGTTTTTCATTTTTCTTTTTCCAAGCCTTGCTATGGCCTTCTTACATACAACAGTATCCAAAACTTGGTATATCAATTCATAAACTGATCTTCCCGTGGCAAACAAATCATGAATCCTCTTGAGTTATTACATGTAACACCACAACCCCACTTGCGTTCATAATTAATATAATTAGTTTCTTGCAACCATATAATTAAAACTTTCAATATAAAAAGCAATTTTTGATGAACCGAGCTTTGTTTAGCCCATTAGCGCCCCCACTCTAAAAAGGAGCTGAGGGATCAAACTTGGGTTGGGGTCGGCAACGGGCCAGGCAGTCGACCCGTTGAAACAGGGCCCTAGCCCGTGGGCTTGCTTGGTCAGCGGGCCCAGGCCGGGCCGGCCCGTGGCCAAAAACAGGGCCCAGGCCCTGCCCACGGGCCCGGGCCTAGGTTCGGGCCCACGGACCAAATTCAAAGTATTTTATTTTTTATTTTACGTTGTTTATTTGTATATAATGTTAAAATAACACAAAATTTAAAATATAATGTTGAAAAAAATATTTATATCTATTGAATTTTTAAAATAAAAATATTATATAAATTAATTACTTAAAAAAATGAATAACTACATGTACCTAACTAGGTTGACACCTAAATAAATGTTAATAATTTGTATAACTTAACCACAATTCAAATAAAAATTACACGTTACTAGTTTATTGGATTGCCCCCAATGGGCCTACGAGCCAGCCCGAACAGGCCTGGTTCGGGCGGGCCTACGGGCAAGGCCCGGGCCCCAGAACTAGGCCCAAGCACGGCCCACCTGAAAACGGGCCGGGCCTTCCCGGCCCGCGGCCCGGGCCGGGCTTTCGGGCCTTGGGTCTGTTGAAGACCCTTAAACTTGGACACCAATTTAAAAAAAAAATACAAAGAAATCCATGCAAGGTGGCTTTTCAGTATATTTGGTTTGCTGGGCCTGTGAGCCATTTTGTACATCTATAGTTGTTCCTCGTCAGTAAAAAAAAAAGTTACAGAAAAAGAGATGAGAGCTACATAATGAGATATTGATATATAATCATCATACAACCAAAATTCGAGGATACCTCAAACGACCATTTATGTCTCTTGATTGAATTACTTTATGGTTATTTGTAGCAATGAAATTATTAACTGTAATAGTTGTGTTACAAATAGGCATACGGAAATTTTGGTGGGCATGAAATAAAGCAAAGTTCAAAGTAGGACAATGAAGCTCGCATCCTCATCAATGAAGAGGGTTTGCTGTTGGAATTATTCCTTTATATGGTGAACACACGCATAATGTGTTTCAATAGAAACGCGTCACATGGATGATGCAAATATAAGAGATATCTTTTATTTAGTAAATATAAGATAAAATAGGGCCATTGTATTTAAAGAGATTTTTGTATTGAAGCACAACGCATACAAGGGAATCCTCCCAGTGTTTGTTGATAGTAATGAAAATCTAGAATCTAAAATAAATAGAAGATAATATAAATTAAAGAGAGAGAGAAAAGATAGTGAAACATAAATATATGAGAGACTACTTCTCTATTTTTATTCACTTAATAAAGAGATTACATGATATATATTTATAGACTTAAATAGCTAAATTTGGATAGATACAAATCTCAATAAAATTTGTAAACTAAAACATTATATTATAACTTAGTCAAAACTATTTATTTCAGATAGATAACTAAGACTCCAATGGTTTGTCTTATGTACGACACAAAAACTGGCCAGGCAAACCGAGTACTATCAATATGGCTAACCTGGATTGGAGTTGTTGGTTCATTCCCTTTTGATTCGTTCCCAGCCCATCAAAGTCAACGTGGAGATGATCGAAAATCATTTTTTCCTGTGTGTGTGTTTTAAGTATATATATAATATTATATGATAATGTTTGTCCACGTAATAGTACAATAGATAATAAAAAAATTATATGAGTTTTGTGTCTTTATGATATTTTGCATCTCATCTAGCTATTTTAGTGCATTTTTGATATCATCTCATGAATGTAAATTTCCACGGAACTAACTAATTATATGTTTACTGTGTGATGTGATATGATGTTTCATTCTTATATAATATTATATGATAATGTGATTTGTTGGCTTCCACAAAATATGTTGGTGTAGTGTTGGTTGAGATCTATGTAGATCGAACATCTCTCATGGGATGAACTTCAATGAAAGATGGTCTCCTCCAATAATTCACGGCTCAGCGAGAAATCTCTGGTAGGCTTGTCAATTATCTGGAAAAAAAAATCTCATTTGCTATGAATCTGATCCTAATCAATATCGGAAAATCTAAAAAATTATATGATACATGAAATTCTATATCTATATCTTATCTGTATCGGATCAAATACGGATATGATGGTATCCAATCTGAAAAATATTTGTATATGAAATATTATTATTTATCATATTAATATATTAATGTTTTTAGGATTAGTTTGAGTTTTTTATTATTTTTTTACTTTTATCCATGTAATGTTTTGTGTGTATATTTATAATTTTATGTTTTATATTATGTAATTATTAATTTTTTTACATAATAAGATATTAGATATATGATTTTTATTTTTGAATATTTCAAATATATAATTACTTGAATTTGAATTAGGAATTTCTTATAAGATTTTAAATATTCGTCGGATATCGGATACAAATATTTTTTTTCCGAGTATATTGTAAGTATACAGGTATCCAGTTTTAACAATATTGTATATAAACCATTTGATCCTTATAATTGAATGATAATGACAAATAAAAGGTCTCATCGTCTCTATGTTATTGTACTTATTCCGTACATGCAATCTAATGTACGTATCCTTAACATAGTACCGAAAAAAGAACAGTCATCATGAATATTTGTCAAAACTCTCTGTCTATGTAACCCATGCAAAGGTGCAACTTGACCATGTCAAAACCTTGTGCATATGCAACCCAATCAAAGTTACACGTCTGACGATCAAAGTTCATCACTCGGAAAGGAACTACCCCATCCCACACTACAAGTCTATGCGCGTTTGGGCTTGTGTATATATACGCACACACATGTAATACATTTTCAAATAACCCACACAATCAAACTCACAACACATACCTCCACTCTTCATTAAAAAAAAACACAAAGGTGTTTCAAAAGTTCACATAAACAACCAATCTTTCTCTTTTGGCTAAAAAACCATGGCCTACCCTACGAGCTTAAGAAACCTCTTTGCCCTAGTGACCTTGGTGATCACCCTTGTTTTGCTCCTCTCAAACTCGAAAGCTCCGGTGGAGGTGAGGATTATAGGAGGCGGTACTAAATTTACAGAAAATGATCAGCTTTTGTTGGAGTCCCTTCCGAGAGGGTTTGTCTCTTCACCGGGTGCGTCATGTGATACGAATGTGTCAGGGAAACCTAATTGTCCGCCCCAGAACACTAACATGAACTTCACAGGGCGTATCTATGGTCCGAAAGCAAAGTTTCACAACGATCGCTTTTCCAACTGAACATAATGAAAAAACAACATACTGGGTCGATCTATATCTTCTTCTAGGCTTTTTATTTCCTCTCATGTCAATAATTTGTGGTGTAGTTGTACATCATTTGTTCTATTCAGTTCATTAATTTGTTCTCATGTCCAATAAAATGCAAGTATGTATTTAAATAAATGAGTTTTTCATGGAATAATTTCATGGGATATAGTGTCAATTCATGATTTGTTTAGTGCCATCTCGTTCATCCATGAGTCTCGGTATATCACAATCTCTGTCAAACGTACATTTTAATTTTTTCTCTTCCAAATTAACCATGCCATTGGCCTTCTTTATGACCTACAAAACATATCCAACAAAGTTTCCAATTACCAATATTAAAAAAACAACTTAATTATCTATGAAAACCCATGCAGGATTGTATTGAAAACAATTTAATAATATAGGTGGAGGAAATAACTGCACCCGATTGAGTATACATTGATTTGGTGAAATATTATAAATTATGTCAATATTTATCATAGCTAATGGCGAGATAACTACAAATAGGCCATAAGACGGACTGGGTGTACCAGTGCCCTATATTATCATTAGTCCAATGGGCATTTATCGGCCCTCTTAAATTTTTTCATTTTCTGTACAATCTTTTGCATGTATGATATATATAATAAATAAAAGGAAATGTTTTTTTAGTGGGTTATAATTTATATTCCGAACCCATACGGAATTCTACAATAATCTGTGTATAAAAAAGAAGAGACCTATACAGAAGTCAAAGGGATTTAATTTTTTAAGAAAAATGATTGACCTCGCTATCCCGATTATATTAATCGAGGACACAAAGGTTTGAAATTAGATACATAGGTGATAGAAAGAGGAGAAAAAAAGCATGAGGAAAATAGAAAGAAAAAACAAGAGCCATTGCCACCAGATAGAAGAGATATCCATCTGACTTGTCAAAGGAATAGTAGTTGATGATACCAATGTGCACTAAGGGAGGAAAAAGCATTCAGAGGCCTATTCGTATCCCCTCAGTGTATGAAATGTATCGAACAAACCCAATATGAATGCTAGTATTCAAAATAGGAGGATACTTCACATGAGTGCGATCTAAGTGAGTTTGAAGCTATGGATGCCCTTCCATATAAGAGAAGACACCCTCTCGGATGCTACTTCAATGATCCACCAACCAAGTATGCAGTCCTATTTTCTTTTCCACTACAAAAAAATAGGGTTTCACTAAAATCATTTTGTCTTAAGGGTACAACTCGGACGGGTTGAACCAGACCCAACCCGACTCATGGATAGGTTTGGATTGTGATTTTTCTTTGCTGAGTTCAACTCGACCTGAATCCTTCTCTCTTGTTCTCTCAAGCGGATCGATTGAAATTAGAGTTTCTGCTTTGATGATGATTTTGCTCTCCCTTTCATTGAGGAAGTATAATCTGCATTATCTCGTGTTTGGATTAGGGGATAGGACAATGCAAATCGAATCCGTTTCTTATCAGTTGGGTTACGTTGTAGCCCATTACTAGCCCATGGGTCAGTTACGTATATGTGTTTGTAGTATGTTTAGACAATGAAGGTGAAGATTTTTTTGGTAAGTGGTGAATGTAATTTTTATTTTATTTTTCTTACGAAAAGTGGTGAAAGGTATGTTTAATTAGAATTTGGAATGTATTCATGTAACCTATTTGGATTTTGTGAGTCTTTTGTGGTGGATGTATGTTTAATTAATTACAATTTATTTTTAAATATGTTTTATCATCTTTTAAGTGTTAAACTTGAATCCGACCCAAGCCCAACCAGAGCCTACCCGAGCCCAGGCTCAACTCGAACATGAACCAAAACCGCGGGTTGAGATCGAATTCGAGTTCAGGTTGAATAATATTGTGCATTGTGGGTTGAGTTTGGACTAATCTTCAACCTGAACCAAGCAACCTACCCGAGATGCACCCCGATTTTGTCTGTCATAAAAGACTTACGGTCATCATAGATTTCTGTCATGGCTGAATCGATCATCATAAATTTCTATCACAGTCAACAATACGTATCTTTGTCAGTCATCGTCCGTATCATATGTTGATGGACAAGTAAATCAATTTTGATGAATCTATTTGAGAAGTCTAAATGCTTGGTCCAGTCCATGCAAATACTTTGTGGACCGACGTAAATTATTCTCTAATTCCATTGTTAAATTATTATAATAATTAAAAAAATTATATCAGAAATAGGCAAGGATTTTGGTTTGTGAAGTTTCGATGAAGTAGAGAATTCTTTGGGAGAATTTTTTTGGGTTGGTCCATGAGTTTGACTCGTCAATGTTGTTCCTCAAATATTCCAGCTTTTGACATGTTTACATGCGTACGTCGTGGGTGTGTGTGTCATAACAAGGGACAAAAATGTGTTTGAATTGGGTGAAAAGTCAACGAACTATGTTTTACTTTTACTCCGTCCGTTGAAAGACTTTTGGTTTTATTGAGGCACACGGCGCGGAACATGGAAGTCTATATATAATACATGCATAAGTCTTATATCAAACCCCGGTCGCAGCAACAACAGTAATAATAATAATATTGAATTGAATTAACGTCTATGAGTGCTGATATTTTTTATCAGTCTTTTTTTTAACTCGTTTTACGTTCTATCATAGTGTATAATGTGCTAGTGTAAAAAATTCTATCATAATGTATAGAATAAAAATAAAATTCTATTTTTTTCAAAAAGAAAAAAACATACTCGTATATACTTCATTTTATATAACAGTACGTATGCATTTTAATGAGATAGAGCATGGACTACAAGTGAGACTGCACAAGGGGTTGGACATATCATTTTCTTGGAATCGGGTTAGGTTTAACACATGGTGGACAATTTGATTGTCCAATGCATTCGTGACCACCTGATTTTGTTGAAACATTATGATTGAGATATTATATCATATTTTAAAATTAAAATTTAGATCAATTAAATTCTAACATTTTATTTTATATGATACAATTAAATTTTGTATCTCAAAGTGTTGAGATCAGATGGTCATGATCATATTGGCATTGGACCTAACCCGATCCCTATTTTCTTTTACTTTACTTTCAATGGGCCTATTGAAAGTGTTTTTTTTCAGCCCTCATTTGTTTCTTGAATACAAGTTGGATAAAGGAAGAATAGATTTAATCCTAAAAATAATTTGTTTCTATATATAGCCATTAAAAAATTAAATAATTATAGTTTCTGATAAGCATGCATTAAATTTTGATTATTATACATGAGAAAGAGACATGCATTCATACAATACTGTTAATTATAATCTTATAAGAGAAACATGAAATTGAAAATTTATCTAAACGGAAAAATAAGGTGAGTTTTGTGGTGACTTTGTTAATGCAGGTGCGGAAGGGCTTTGTGGGTTTGTTAATTCCAGACAAATAAGGTGAATTTTTTTATTATTTGATTTTCTTATGATGATTTGTTCGTGTTTTTGCAAATGAATCACTATAATGCCTGTTGATGGGTTAGGCCTGAGATAGTTTTCTTTCAGGTTTTTGTGATAATTTTGCTTCTCCATTTTAATGTTAACCCAATTGAGATTATATCAATTAGATGTGAAACTGTTCTTTTAATCACTTGTTCTTCCAGGATCTGATAAAAAAAATTGACGTCTTTGAAAGACAAGCAGTTGTGGTGTTAAGACTTACATTCTTATTATTAGCTTAAATGCCAGGCAATTGGTTGCTTACTGAATAGTTGCATCAATCAAATCAATATTGTTACTCATAATTTATTGAAATATAATCACTCTTTAAATGAAATAGAAAATCTTTTACTTGGATTTTGATGGTACTGGTTTAATGATGTATGATTAGAGAATGATATATGATATAAATTGGAAATAATTTTTTTTTTCAAACTGTTTGTGCGTTTTCATTACTTGGATGCATGTGTATTACATATCAGCGACCAGACTTTTAGCAACGACTTCCAACGATCAGTATGGCCGTCGATATAGCCTACAGCGACGGCTTTTGTATCCTTTAGCGACGGCTATGACCGTCAGTAAATGATTTTTTTCTTGTTGTGATAGCCATTAAAAAATTAAATAATTATAGTTTCCGATAAGCATGGATTAAATTTTGATTATTATACATGAGAAAGAGACATGCATTCATACAATACTGTTAATTATAATCTTATGAGAGAAACATGAAAATTGAAAATTTATCTAAACAGAAAAAGAAATAGAAACAAAACAGAAAATCATTTAATCCTCTTTTCTACTCATATAATTATTTTATGACCAAATAAATTATTCGTGAACTAACCAAATTGGGTTAAGGTTTTAGTAGGTGTGAGGGACATGATATAATATCTAAACGGGATGAAATTTTTTTCACCAGTACAAACAGATTTCACTAAAAAGTGACTATCATGCTATTATTTTGGAAATCGACCAGCTATTTGTGACAACACAGATCAATAATTAATGAAGTTTTAACTCATGAGCAATATATAATAATGACTTATCTCACTTATTTAAATTAAAATGAATGGATGAATCAATTATTTATCAATTTTATCTAGAACAGAATGGACAAAGTGTCCAGGGAGAGAGATTACATCTTTGTTGTTTCATTGGTACTTCAAATTCAAATGGGGAATATTACGATGGAGCAGCAAATATGTAATCCATTTTGTACATTTTTTAATTAAAGTTACAACAATACAAATTTATATATAAAAAAAAAAAATCTAATGATCATCCAAGAAAAGAGTTGTTTTGGAGGGATGATATAAAGATTTTTGTGAATGTGACATAAGATCAAAATTTTGCCACGTTCCGTTGGCCTCGATCGGTGAACGCCATCCGTCTCGTCATGG
The DNA here is from genome assembly GCA_030737845.1 of Acorus calamus. Lineage (NCBI taxonomy): Eukaryota > Viridiplantae > Streptophyta > Magnoliopsida > Acorales > Acoraceae > Acorus > Acorus calamus. The sequence continues at coordinate 33,490,631 of CM060863.1, read as the reverse complement.
GGGAGAGATGAACGCCAACTCACCATTCGTCTCGTCAACGGGGAGGAAGAGGGAGAGGAAGAGGGAGAGAGACAGGGGAGAAAGAGAGGGATCAACAAAGAAGAAATTTAAACCTGGTCCCATGGTCCGCCTCCCTCCTCATCACTCGATGCCCCGATCGCCGTCCATCAGCGCAAGATTGTAGCAGAAATTGTGGGAGCCTAGGAGGATAGAGAAGCTGAGAAGGGTTTTTAGATTTTAATCGATTTTTTTTTTGGTAATTGGTGCGATTAGGGTTATCTTTCAACATGGGTTAGGCTGGTTGGGCTGGGTTTTTGAGATTGAGGCCTATGCATATTTGTTTTCCAAAATGGGGGGGGGGGGCACATAAAATAAGTCCCAATGAATTTGAAGTACAAATAGGCATAATTTGAGTAAGGAATTCGATCTTATTTATTTGATTTTTTTTATGTATTTATGTCAAGATATAAATCTTGGACAGACATCTTAACATAAATAATAATGAAAAAAATTCGATTTGCAAAGAGATTGACAGTGTGCATGGAAGCTGATCAATATGGTTGGTAGGTCAATTTTTTTTAGTATCTCATATTATCCACGGGTCATCCTTGTTTAGTCTTTTAAGGACCAACGACATTATATTATAATAGATTTTTAGATTATTTAAATCGTACGTCATATTAAAAGCAAACTTCCATAATATCGATCTACCTCCCATTTGGACATTAGAAATGGTTCAAAGGGAATATATATGTGATAAATATATTATGGAAGTTAATATTAAGATTTAATTAATCATGGTAGCAAGAATCTACATTTCTTTTAAAAAAACATTATCATTAAATATTGTAATAGTCATTTATTCACCAAAAGAATTTAATTATTTATTTCCAATTTTGCTTTCCATGAATTGTACTTTATTTTCGAAGGCCAAATTAGTTATATCAAAACTTAGATTAGGCAGGTAGTAGTATTATGGTGATTAAGAAATAAAAATTAGTCCGATAATGTGCGTGTATAAATGTATATGTATATTTATATGCATATGTGTGTATAATTCATCTTTTTGTAATTTTTCAAATAGTACCAAGCAAATTTTTTTTTTCAAATAATATATATTGTGTATTTGATAGAAGCCCAAGAGTTCATTTAAGAAATAAAACAAAATAATTAACCAACAAAAATGTATAGTCTTACATTTATTTTCTTCTCCAAACATTGAATAATTAAACAGAACATGCCAAACATGTCACACACACACACACAAAAATAAAAAAATTCACATTCAAATTAAAAGAATGACCAATGCTATCATCTATGAACAATTTTACAAAGAATTACACACAAATGTAAATGAATATTGGAAAACCCACATGGGGCCTGCTCCTGGGTCTACTCTCCATAGATCTCGAGTTCGAATCTTTCATGAATTACAAAATGCGGCACAGGGTTTGACTGTTTAATTGTTGGGGCATGAAGCACCGCCGCGATTAGGCACGTTCGTGCACGTAGAGGGCCCCGAAGGCGTGACGGGTCCTCTCGGTAGCACCTCCAACATGAGCCCGCCGCCGAGCTGCTCCAGTCCCCACCAACCCTCCAAAGGCCTGATCGCCGGCACAGGCCGAACAACAGACACTAAAAGTAGAAGAACAATCAGTTGTGCTCTAATATGTCTCTGGAGAAGGCCCATCAGTACAGGTATATATATTGATAGATCTTTTGTTTGTCCTTGTTGTTGTTGTGGTTATTGTTGTTGTTGAGAAGGTTTGGATGAATAAAAATTAGTTGAGAGGGGAGGGGCTTATATAGGGGTTGTGGTTTGGTTGAAGTTTTCAGGTTGTTTGAATTTTGAATGCTTTCTTTGAATTGTGCTCTGTATATTCATTTCATTTGAAAGAAAGAAAGAAAGACTTGGTCAGGATGTCTGCGTAACGCGGTCCACTGACCAGACCTAATGACTTCTTCTTTTTTTCTCGTGTGTTGAATTACAATGGAGGTTGGAATGAAAAAAAATGAGTGGATGTGTTTAAGTTCGAATTAATGTTTTATGAGGGGATTAAAAGGATTAAGGTTAGTGTTAGAATAAAATGGCAAATTAATGTTTTATGAGAGGATTAAAAGACAATTATATGCTTAAGACAACTATTGTCTGCACTTATGCTCACAGTCTGCGATAACTACCTCCTAAGATACAATGATCAAATTCTTTGTGATGGTAACACTGCGATATATATAGTTGCTGAGTAGACTCCCAGATATCAGATTCTTGGAGATTGTAGGCACATGCTTCACATTCTCCAGAGTCAGAGTCTTCCCAGAGGTCAATGTCAGCACAACTGTTCCTACGCCGATAACATCAGCTTTGGATTGGTTCGCCATGCTGACATTTTCCTTGACTTCGGCATAGGTGGAATACAGAGCTTTGTTGGCGCAGACATGACAACTAGCTCCCGTATCGATCCACCAATCCGTGTCCTTGCTTGGTGTGAATATGTGCGAGATCATTGCAACAAGATTAACAGGTTCAGCAACGGGACTCACCGGTGCCACGAGTTGGTTCACTTGGTCCTTCGATCGGCACTCTCGAGCGAAGTGACCCGGCTTGTGGCACTTGTAGCAGAGCCCCGTCGTCTTCTTCTTCGCCTTCGGGTTTGAAACCTTCAAATTCTTTGGATAAGAATTCTTAGGTTTCTTACCCTTCTTCTTGAACCTCCTTTGATCGGTCTTGGACTCCACCATGTTGGCCTGAGTGGACTGTGATGCGAGGGCATCCAGTTTGGCTTGAGTCCTTGACTCGTCCTCGATTCGGATGAAACGAGTCAACTCCTTGAGGATCACTTTATGCTTCTTCCGGTGCATCTCATTCGCGAAGCCAAGCCACGATGGTGGCAATTTGTTGATGATAGCACCAACCATGAAGCCTTCAGGCAGCTCCATGTCCTCCTCCTTCAGCTTCAACGCCTTCGTTTGAAGCTCCTTGACTTGAGGCAGAATCTGCTTCCCATCCTCAAACTTCAGGTTGAGGAAGTTGTTGACAAGGAAAGTCTTCGAAAGCTCCTCCTCCGCCTTGTATTGCTTTTCAAGCTCCTCCCAGATCTCTCTAGCAGAAGAGACCTTGTTGAAGTTGTCCGCCAAAGAGTTGTCGAGCGAGTTCATGATGCATGAACGACAGAGAGAATTGGCTTTCTTCCACAACGCCAGTTTCTTCTGGGATGCAGTCTCCTCAGATGGTTCATCGTCCGTCAGAATGTGGAAGACCTTCAAAAGTTGAAGAGTGAAGATGATCTTCCTCTTCCATGCATTGAAGTCGGTGCCATCGAACTTGTCCAATTTGGACACATCCAGTCCCATCATCATCGACAGATCCATAACGCCTTAAGATTGTTACGTGATTAGATGAAAATAGGGTGAAAATACAAAAATTCAGCAAAATACAATACTGAAATAACAGAGAGAATCAGAAGGAGTGAGAGATAAATGGATGGACGAAGCCGCTGCGACGCTTAAGGCGTTATTCGGCCACTCCCGGTGCAGAAGTCACGAACCGAACCGCCCCCAGGATCCAGCAAGCCACACAGAGTGCACGCTCAGGTGGAATCAGAAACTGGCTTAGAACTCTATCACCACGAAAGCACTCGGGCTACTGGAATAATAGGACGTCAGGGCTATCTCTCTCAAACTCTCACAAGAGACTCTCTCTCTTTGAGTGGATACACACTTTGTGACTTCGATAGATGGAATGACATACATGGGTCCCTTTATATAGGCCTCTAAATTGCCCAAGAGTCACCTCCAAATTCAAAGCACCCATTCAATTAGGAATAATGGACTCACAATTATTCCATGCATGATTCATTGGTCCCTATTCAATGGGAATGGCAAATTCAAGGTACATAATGGACTCATTTATATTCAATTCATGTATCCAACCTAGGTGCATCATTGAAATGAGAACTTTCCATATTCAATGTTTCATTCCACCCTAGGTTCATTATAGAAATTCTACATACATGAATTCTATATAGTTAATGCATTAAATATGGTTCATTCCATCCTAGGTTCATCTAGGAATCCCACACAAATGAACCTTGCATATTTAATTACATAATTAGAGTCCAATGTACCTACTCCATTAGCCAACACACATGAATCATGCCAAGTCCACATCCAAATGCCATGTACTACACATCCATATATATATAGCCCTTGTCCATATTATATCCAAACCCTATACTTAGTTAATTGATTATTATTTGAAAGCATGTGAGGGATCAAGTTTGGAGTCAAAATAAATTAATATATTTAAACATATAATTTTGAAACTTTATTTTTGAAAAACATTTCAAAAAACCAACAATAATAAACTAGATCTCAACCTAACAAACCAAATAAAGCTCTTTGAAAACGGGTTTGGACAGTTTTGGATTTGTAGAAAGCTTCTTTTCCCAAACCCATTTTCAAACAAAAAAAAACTGGGGTCAAAAGTTGTAGACATATTTTTGTAAAAATGTGCCCAAAACTTGAGTTTTCCAGAAGCTATGGATAGACAGCTTCCTGCAAAATCAGTTTTAAACCCAGCTTTGTTTAAAATCAATTTGCAATCGTGCAACCAAACACAGCCTCAATCTTATTATAAATTTTAAGAATTATAAAATTTAAAATTCAAATATAATCATAAGAATTAATTTAATGCCAATGAAACAATAAAGAAACATTTATATCTATGAAACAACTCTTCTTATTTTTCTAGCAACAACTCTTCCTATTTTTATGAAAACATGTTTGATTATTTGAGTCATAAAATTTGTTGATACATCGTGTAATATGAGTTTATATCTCATTTTTATTCTTACAAAACCAAATACTCAATTTTAATTATATTTCATTTTTTCTTTTCTTACATATAGTATATGTCTTTTGAATATCACATTATTTGATATATAAATAATTACATTAAATATAAGAACAAAAAACATTCATATAAATATTTAATATATGCTATCAGATATAAGAACAAAAAACTTTCATATAAATATTTAATATAGGCTATGTAGCCGACCCCAAAATATTGTCCTGGATCCGCCCCTGGATGGTTCAATTTTTTATAAATATTTCATTTATATTGTGTTATTCATATGGTTACAAATAATAATACAATATAAAAATAAATTTAAATATATAACACATAATATTGTGCCACGTGCTTTTGGCATGCGTATATAGTTAAAGTATATATTGTAGTGGAGAATGTGAATTTTTTTTTTTTTTTTTTTTTTGTGGTTGAAGATCGCATGATTCAAGTTGTTGTCCACTTTTACCTCTAGTTATTAGTGGTAATACTTCGAAATGGTTATACATGTCAAATTTAACTGATAGGTATTGGTGGTGACATAGTTTCAAGGGATATACTGACCATACAACATGATTTTTTAGGGGTATAAATGTAAAATAAACTATAAAGATGTGTTCAGATTTTTCAGTCGCATTTTTATTATTTGTGCATATATATACCGTGATAGCATGTCTCGATAAGCTAATTTAAAGTTCAATAACAATTTTAAGGGGTGCTGGAATTGCTTATTAATTAGGGTGTATTTATAACAATGGATAAAAATATCAATCTATCATTTTAAAATTTTATCTCACCTCACACTCTCACACAATTTCAAAATTGTCAAATATATCATATCACACGAGATCTCTAACATTTATTATCAAATACAAACAATTTATGATATGATATAGTCATTTAAAAAGTTAAAAACTATTGTCCATATCTCTTATCCATTACCTATTCTCGTTTTGTTCAAGGTGAGCTAAATAATAAAAAAAATAATTTTTATATTTTCTAATGAGAATAACGAAAAAGATAATAATTTTTTTTTTGTTTATTTTGAATGAATTGTGTTATCTACCCTGGTATAGCTATCAAGGCCGAATAACCCTGTGAGTCAGTGACACACCCCCAAACGGGGATTAGGATTCTAATCTTGTGATGCAAAATTTAATTTAATTTTTAACCATACACATTTTCAGTCAATAATAAAAGGACATCTCATATAGCACTTTTTGGTGTTGAGTGTTGAAAAACTTAATTGTTAATTTTTATTAATGGCTGGGATCAAATTTTTTTATTATTAAATCTTTATCTTCCAAAGTATATATTATTACTTGACACTTCTATTGATATGCAATACACATGCATCCAAGTAATTCACATTCAAATTAAAAGAACATGCCAAACATGTCTCACACACACACACACACACACACAAATAAAAAAATTCACATTCAAATTAAAAGAATGACCAATGCTATCATCTATGAACAATTTTACAAAGAATTACACACAAATGTAAATGAATATTGGAAAACCCACATGGGGCCTGCTCCTGTGGGTCTACTCTCCATAGATCTCGAGTTCGAATCTTTCATGATTTACAAAATGCGGCATAGGGTTTGACTGTTTAATTATTGGGGCACGAAGCACCGCCGCGATTAGGCACGTTCGTGCACGTAGAGGGCCCCGAAGGCGTGACGGGTCCTCTCGGTAGCGCCTCCAACATGAGCCCGCCGCCGAGCTGCTCCAGTGCCCACCAACCCTCCAAAGGCCTGATCGCCGGCACAGGACGAACAACAGACACTAAAAGTAGAAGAACAATCAGTTGTGCTCGCATATGTCTCTGGAGAAGGCCCATCAGTACAGGTATATATATTGATAGATCTTTTGTTTGTCCTTGTTGTTGTTGTGGTTATTGTTGTTGTTGAGAAGGTTTGGATGAATAAAAATTAGTTGAGAGGGGAGGGGATTATATAGGGGTTGTGGTTTGGTTGAAGTTTTCAGGTTGTTTGAATTTTGAATGCTTTCTTTGAATTGTGCTCTGTATATTCATTTCATTTGAAAGAAAGAAAGACTTGGTCAGGATGTCTGCGTAACGCGGTCCACTGACCAGACCCAATGACTTCTTTTTTTTTTCTCGTGTGTTGAATTACAATGGAGGTTGGAATGAAAACAAATGAGTGAATGTGTTTAAGTTGGAATTAATGTTTTATGAGGGGATTAAAAGGATTAAGGTTAGTGTTAGAATAAAATGGCAAATTAATGTTTTATGAGATGATTAAAAGACAATTATACGCTTAAGACAACTATTGTTTGCACTTGTGCTCACGGTCTGCAACAACTGCCTTCTAAGATACAATGATCAAATTCTTTGTGATGGTAAGACTTCATATATATATACTTAGGTCTTTAAATAGAATTAAAAAAACTATTTAATTATATAAAATTTGTCACATTATTTTATTATAATATTAAAAATTTACATTATATGATTTACAAATTTATTAACTTATATAATAAATGGAATGAGTTTTTTGGATGGTTCAATTTTCTATAAATATTTCATTTATATTGTGCTATTCATATGGTTACAAATAATAATGCAATATAAAAATAAATTTAAATATATAACACATAATATTGTGCCACGTGCTTTTGACATGCGTATATAACTAAAGTATATATTATATTGTAGTGGAGAATGTGAATTTTTTTTTTTGTGGATGAAGATCGCATGATTCAAGTTGTTGTCCACTTTTACCTAGTTATTAGTGGTAATACTTTGAAATGGGTAAACATGTCAAATTTAACTGATAGGTATTGGTGATAACATAGTTTCAAGGGATATACTGACAATACAACATGATTTTTTAGGGGTATACATGTAAAATAAACTATAAAGATGTGTTCAGATTTTTCAGTCTCATTTTTATTATTTGTGCATATATATACCGTGATAGCATGTCTCGATAAGCTAATTTAAAGTCCAATAACAATTTTAAGGGGTGCTGGAATTGCTTATTAATTGGGGTTTATATATAACAATGGATAAAAATATCAATCTATCATTTTAAAATTTTATCTCACCTCACACTCTCACACAATTTCAAAATTGTCAAATATATCATATCACACATAGATTCTCTAACATTTATTATCAAATACAAACAATTTATGATATGATATAGTCATTTAAAAAGTTATAAACTATTTTCCATATCTCTTATCCATCACCTATCCTCGTTTTATTCAAGATGAGCCAAATAATAAAAAAAAAAAAAACTTTTATATTTCCCAATGAGAATAACGAAAAAACAATAAAAAAAATTTATTTATTCTGAATGAATTGTGTTATCTATCCTGGTATAGCTATCAATGCCGAATAACCCTGTGAGTCAGTGACACACCCCAAACGAGAATTAGGATTCTAATCTTTTGATGCAAAATTTAATTTAATTTTTAACCATACACATTTTCAGTCAATAATAAAAGGACATCTCATATAGCACTTTTTGGTGTTGTGTTGAAAAACTTAATTGTTAATTTTTATTAATGGCTGGGATCAATTTTTTTTTAATTAAATCTTTATCTTCCAAAGTATATATTATTACTTGACACTTCTATTGATGTTTGAATAGTTTACAACATTTTTTTTTACGTACGGTGAGGGAATAATTTACAACAATTGATGTAATATGTTTGTGTTTAATTGAAAAGATTATAGAGTAGTTGTGGCATTTATTTTTCGGATAATGTAACAGCGCCCTTTATTTTTATAGGAAAATCCATGTAACCCCCAATAAACTGTCCGAATTCAATATAATTTTTTGTCCTGAAGTCAATATAAACTCCTACAAACACCTATATAAATCCAAATAGCTAGCCTCCTCAGTCAAATTTTTGTTGACAGATAAAGAATATTTTGTTTGGTTAATCCTTGCTAAAAACACAGTAAACCAAAATTCTTTAAAATGTGTTAAAAAATACAGAAAATCTTTTGTAAATGATTATTTTATCTTTCCGAACGAGGTTTTATAGTTTATTCAGATATGTAAAATCATCATTTTCAAACGGTTTTCTATATTTTTAACACATTATATAGGTTTTCGTATATTTTGTTTTCAGCTAGGGTTAATATTCTTCATCTGTCAATAGAAGTTTAATTCAAGAGTCTATTTGAATTTACATAAGTGTTTTAAAGGCATTATATGGACTTCAGAAGAAAGTCATGGGGTTATAAAGATTTGAGGAAATTTACAAGGGGGTTATTTGAATTTTTCTTATTCTTATTTATGTTTTTATACATAACTACTATAAAAAGTACGAGTTAAGGGAAAAACATTTTATCTAATTTTATCCTTCAAAATTAATTAAAAATACAAATATCAATCAAATTAAAATATCCTTCAAATTAAAAATACAAATATCCTTCACAATCTAATTTTATCTCATTTTATCCTTCAAAATATCAATTAAAAATACAAATACAAAATACAAATATTTTTGTTAAATATTGTAGATTTTATCTCACAAATTAGATTTTATCTCAAAAATATGATTTTGAAAAATAAAAATAAAAAATTGAGTATTTTTATTATTTATATACTCCATTAATAAATCTTATGCAATTTATACTGGATTTTATATAAAAAATATAGAAAAATCAATTTAAATTTGTATTCATTTCATTATTAATTTTTAAAAAAAATTACCTTATTTTAAATTTATTTTAAATTATAAATAGCTAATTTTGGGTTAAATATGAATTTGAAAGTTTGATCTCATTTGTCATCATGAAACAGTTATTTTTGCGAAAATGTTATTTCACAGTCATAAATATATATGGAAACGCTCTTTCAACGGAGCTATTGATCATCCCAATCAGAGTTATATTTAAAAACTTATAATTTTTTAAAATACTTTTGAAAATAATTTAATTGTTGGTCAAATTTATGATCTAAACAGAATTTTTTATGCTTTGATAATATAATTGAAATTGCACATGCATCATATTACATGCCTATAAATAAACTAGGATCCCATAAGTAATCATTCTAAAAAGATCTAATATTGAATATTGAAGATTTTTTTTTGGTGAGATATTTTCAGATTAAGATATTTCATTATTTACTTATTATTTTTTTTAGATGTTAATGATTTTTAAAACATTTTTCGTATTTTGAATGTAGGTATCACTTAAAGGAATATCATATTTGAATTTTCAATCTCTTATTTTTGAAGAGGAAAAATGCACAAAAATAGAAATTTATGGATATTAAATTGTTTTTGTTTATTTATTTTTTTGTTTGCTCATTTTTCTATATATTAATGATTTTTAATATACTATTGGTTTAAATTATTATTGATTTTTTGCCTTGAATTTTGATTTATATCTTATTTTAAATTTATTTTAAGGATAAATAGCTAATTATGGGTTCAATATAATATGAGTTTTTCATCATGAAATAGTGCTTAACCTAAACCAACTCGATCCCGCTCCATGTGAGACAAATCTTATCAGATTGCGCGCAATCCAAAAAATCTTATCCAAAACCATATAAAAAAATCTTCTTGAAAAACCCTATCCTATCTACACTATATAAGATTGCCCCTCTCTCTTCCCCCATTCACTCCCACAGTTTCACATTTTTCTGGCCTTGGGTTTCATATTTTCTCTCTTTTCTTTGGTTAGTTTTCACTGTCAGGTGAGAAAGAGGTATATACATCTTCGAATATTCATAGATCTTTCATGATCTATATTTTATTTGATTACGCCAGATTTTAAATTTGAAGATATTGTAAAAACATAGTTTGGTCTTGTTTTTCTAGTGTTTTTATTTCTCTGAATCAGTTCTTGCTCATTTTTCCTAAAAAATTATAGTTTTTCATATGGGTATGGTGGTTAATGAAGCGATTTGGGGGTTTTTTTTTGTTTGGGTAATTTTTGTCTTTTTTTTGGCATTGTTACACTCAGTTTTTTTTATAGTCTAAAATACAATCTCATATAACTCGTTAGAAATCCAGTGAAATATATACCTCGTTAGACGATGTATATACCTTGTTAAATTTTTTCTTACACTTACTAAATTTTAGTTCATCCAACTCGAAATGAAACGATATACATTTTTTATTATAACATATATCTCATTAGATGATGTTTACTATTTTAAAAAAAATGAAAATACGTGTGATATAAGTTTCGATTGATAAAAATGAATGAGTAACATTTTCCATTTTTCATATATTCGGTGTCATGCATGTTATAGGATTTGATTATTTTTAATTCATGTTTTATAAGATTAACCGACATTGTTGTTTTGTCATATCATTTTCTTATTGTTTTCTTTTTAAAAAAAATAATTATTTTATGAGTATTAAATTTTCTTTTTATTAAATTTTTCTTGATGTAAATCAAATATTGTTGTATTTATGACCTAGTTTCTTAGCATGTGCATGTAGATACAGATATGTTATATTAATTATTTTTAAATTTGTTATGATCGAAGTGACCAACTACCTATAATTGAAGTGGTGTAATTAATTAAATAGTGCGAGAAGTTTCATATATAGTTTTACAGTTGTTGACTGTATCCCAAATCTATTTGCAGGCCGTGTGGTTCAATTTTTGAGTAAGGTAGGACGTGGGTGACTACAGTTGGCGCTAGTACACTTGAGCGGCCCTTCCCTTCTGAAGCAAGATTTAATCGCATCGGCCAAGGATATTATAGCTATGTGGGTGCCACCGCTAGGTAACGTGCATTCCTTTGTTGATCCAGGGATGAGCCTTATAGATTGGTGAGCGTAACTTTGATGTCATGCCCCCCACGTAGCGGGCTGGTGGCCCTCCTCCTAAAGGCACACCTATCATTGACCCCGTCCATGATCCGATCTGCCCTCATGACCACAGGGAAAGGGGATGAAAACACCGGTCATCCCATCCAGACAAAGGGTGGGTGAGTGGAAACACCACTTGATATGGGTGCGGGCATGGTGGACCTCACAGCCGCTTTGAACCCCGGGTTGGTGTATGACGCCAATGAATTCGACTTCCTCGAATTCCTATGCAAACTGAATTACACAGATGAAGAATTCAAGAGATTCCAATTGAAGAAGCAACCCAACTGCTCGATGGTCAGACACACGGGTCCAACGGATCTGAACTACCCTGTCTTTCTCAGGGGTGTTCGATGCACCGGGTCAGGTTCAAGTGCTTGAGAGGACCGTCATGAATGTTGCATCAGAGATGATGATGGAGACTTACCGGGTGACAGTGGTGAACCCAGTGCAAGACCGGCTTGACATATCGGTGGAACCGTCCATCTTGTCCTTTTCAGGTGCTTCTCACCAGAGGCTCAGCTACCGCGTCCGGTTCACGAGTAAGATCTTGCACGTTGGTGAGATGGAACTAGTCGGACAGCTGGTGAGATGGAGTTCGGCAGAGTTATATGGAAGAGCCATAGTCACATCGTGGCAGGCCTCATCGCAGTCGCTTGGCATTGAGCCCCGTCAATCGCACGTTGTATGATGTCATGCATGATGCATTTTTTTGACAAATACATACTTAGCTCTCTGCATGTTGTATGCCATTCATGATACTTTGATGTGTGTTTGATTCAAATGCAAGATTCATTTTGTATTTCAGCATGTATTTGTATGTAAACAATTGATGTATTAGAAACACTGTATGGAAATAGTTTGGGAATATCAAAATGGCATTTTGGTATATGATGATGTGGTTTTATTCTTTGGGATAGAATTAAATATGCTGTTTCGATCGCATGAATTGTACCACAGTTTCAAATGTTATATTTCGTAATCATTTCAACCAAAAGATCACTGTTCAAATATAAATTGTAATATTCTCATATTAAACAATCACGGTTTTAACAAATAAACTGTGATAATTTCAAACTAACAATTACGGTTGTAAAATGTGTGATACTTTTTATATTTGGGCCTCTTTTACAACAACAAAACATTCAACAAAAAAAACAGAGGAAAAAAACAGAGGCGACTTGGTCTAGTCAGTGGACATCGTTACGCAGACATCCTGACCAAGTCTTTCTTTCTTTCTTTCTTTCAAATCAAATGAAAACACAAAACACAATTCAAAGCATTCAAAATTCAACAACCTGAAAACCTCAACCAACCACAACCCCTATATAAGTCCCTCCCCTCTCAACCCTGTCATCCAAACCTTCTCAACAACACAACAAACAAAAGATATAACAGTATTCCTGTACTGATGGGCCTTCTCCAGAGACACATGCGAGCACAACTGATTGTTCTTCTACTTTTAGTGTCTGTTATTCGGCCTGTGCCGGCGATCAGGCCATTGGAGGATTTGTGGGCACTGGAGCAGCTCGGCGGGCTCATGTTGGAGGCACTACCCAGAGGATCTGTCACGCCTTCGGGGCCCTCTACGTGCACGAACGTGCCTAATCGCGGTGGTGCTTCGTGCCCGAATAATTAAGTAGACTATGCATTTTGTAAATCATGAAAGATTTTAACTCGAGATCTATGAAGAATAGTCCCAGGAGCAAACCCATGTGGGTTTTCCTGTATTCATTTACATTTGTGTGTAATGCTTTGTAAAATTGTTAATAGATGATGGCATTGATCAATATTTTGACTGTGATTTTTTTTTTTTGTGACATAATTTTACTTGATATTAAGTTGATTATTGTCTTTTTTCTTTTTAGATGCATGCTATACTAAGATAATATGCTCAAGTAATACAAACGTAGGTCGTCTAAGAGGAAAATTGAACAAATAATAACTAACAAAAATAAAAATATTCATTCCTAATCATGTGAACGAACATATAATTTAATATTGCAGTAGTATAAAAGAAAATTGATGTATTTCATTTTGTATTTGTCAATATAAATTATCTCAAATGTCGTTAAAGCGAATATAAGATGTCGAATTATCAGGTTTCACTGAAATCGAAACAATTACAAATGTTTGATGTTATTTAGTTATATATAATGAATGGAGTTGGAATCTCCACTTATTATATCTGGAATAGTGTTTTTTTTTTGGCAGCTAATTATTACATTATTTTAGTTTATATGTTTTTTTTTAATTAAATGTATTGAAAATTTTCACTTATAAAATAGATAAAAGTTTTTAAAATACTGCATTCATATCACATATTCTATTAAACATATATTTCATGCATGATGCACCACGTACTTTTGGCACGTCCATAATAACCGGTATTTATTTTATTTATAAATTATAAAATCATATTGGATTTTTTTTCAAATTTTTTATTTATTTTGATTTTTTTATTCCTGTAGTTTTTTTTTTCTTTTTATTATTGGAACTTTTTAAAGGCTACTATATTTAATTTTAAAAACTTATCCTTTATTTAATCTTTACTTTTGCTTGTTCCTATTTTATCATGATTTTATTTTATTTATTATTTTATTTGATTTATAAGAAAAAAACATATTCAATCACATTTATTTCTTCATTTTTATCTATTTTTTTAAAACCGTACGTATTATTTTATTTTATTATTCTTTCTTCTTATACTACTGTGATTCATTTTTTGTCAGGATAACTCGCGCAAAAAATTGAAAAATATATATTTTTTTAATTGTTAGTGATAAAGGACTTTAAAAAAAATATATGTGAATATAGGGGCTTATTTGAAAGACGCCTAGGGCCCAATCTCTTCGTGCTAATATCAGGGTCAGCCATGATTTCAAAGGGATATAAGTTGTCAGACCAACCCTACAGCACATTGGCCAGTTTCGTCATGTCATGTCAGTGACCACGGTAGAATAGACACAACATGGTAAAACACAAAATATAAAATCTTGATTAAGAGTATTGCGTATGCATGTATAACATATAGGGCAAAGCTATTACCACTATCTAAGTTATCATTTTCTACTATCCTAAATTACGAAAATGTCATTGTTTTTTTATTTTTTTTGTCATCCTTTCCCACTATCCAGTTCGACAGCGTCCAGTCGAAGTGTTCTTCACCGGGACGACAGAGGTCTGTCGAACTGTCTGAATAAGTGTCGACAGATGTCCAGTCGAACTGTGTTTCATTATGACGACAGAGATCCGTCGATCTGTCTGAGCAAGTGTCGACACGGATGTGTCGAACCCTTCAAAACAACACCTTTCTTCTAAGAATCAATCACTTATACAATCATTTAAGTCCTTATGAAAAACAAAAAATGTTATTTAAGTTATTTAAGTCTTTTTGAAAATCATTTATATATATATATATATATATATATATATATATATATATATTTATTTATTTATTTATTTAAGTATAAGAAACAAAAATATCAAACAAATAGTTATTTAGATCAAATAAACAGTAAACATTTCTTATAGACAAAAAACATTATTTTCTTTTCTAAACAAGTGGAGTCGGATGATAGTATGCGGCGTGCGGGCTCGTGCAGACGTGACGTGGATCGTCCGATTACGAGTCCATCGCATCCAACGGTCGACGTGAATCGCACCCGACCGTCTGATGTGATGGACCCGCGATGGACCCATGATCGACGGCCCGTGGTCGACGCCGCACGACCGCACCGACCGCATAATATCATTCCTCTATATATATAATACGCACATATGTGTTTATATATATATATATATATATATATATATGGTCGCGATTACGTGCGGTATGCGGTCGGTGCGGTTTACGACGTGGATCGTCCGATCGCGGGTCCATCGCATCCAACGGTCGACGTGAATCGCACCCGACCGTCCGATGCGATGGACCCGTGATCGACGGCCCGTGATCGCGCACCGCACCGACCGTAAACCGCACCTAATCGGCTCCCTATATATATATATATATATATATATATATATATATATATATATATATATATATGTGGGGGGGCTGATTAGGTGCGGCGAACGGCAGGTGCGGCGTCGATCGTGGGCCGTCGATCACGGGTCCATCGCATCGGACGGTCGGGTGCGATTCACGTCGACCGTTGGATGCGATGGACCCGCGATCGAACAGCCCACGTCGCCGCCGCACCTGCCGCACGCTGCACCTAATCGCCCCCGTATATATATATACGCGAGTGATAATATGCGGGTCGTGCGGTCGTGCGGATCCGACGTGAGTCGTCCGATCGTGGGTCCATCGCATCCAACGGTCGAGATGAATCGCCCCCGACCGTCTGATGCGATGGACCCGTGATCGACGGCCCATGGTCGACGCCGCACGACCGCACCGATCACACCGTATCAGTTCCCTATATATATATATACATATGATCGCGATTACGTGCGGTGTGCGGTGTGCGACGTGGGCTGTCCGATCGCGGGTCCATCGCATCCAACGGTCGACGTGAATCGCACCCGACCGTCCGATGCGATGGACCCGTGATCGCACCCCGCACCGATCGCACACCGCACATAATCGAAACTATATATATATATATATATATAATTTATTGTGTATATAATATTAAGGTTAACGTTAAAAATATAAAATAATATTTTTCAATAAAACTAGGTGGTTCAATCTGTTGGCTCGTGGGTGGCTTGTTGGCCCGGCCGGCCCAGCCCAATAGCTCGTTGGCCCAGTTCCTAAATGGGACGACCCGACACTATCCATTTTCCACCTCTAGCACCGTCACTAGCTTGGATAAGTGTTCTGATATGCGGTATGCGGTTTACGTGTGGTTGGGGTACCGCACAGAGTATATACAGTATGCGGGAGTATATACGAGAGTATATGCGGTTTTGTAATATTTTATAAATAAAAAATAATTTATGGTGATGATAAAGTATAATAAATGTATACATAATCAACAACATTATTAAACATAAATTAAATAATAAAAATAAAATTTACCGGACATAAAAATAAAACAATTAATAAATATAATCAAACATGAACATTTGTCACCATTTCACATTAACATATTATAAATAAAAAATTAACCCATGTGAAACTTTCAGCATATTATAATATATAAACTCATATATCACTTTCACATTAATAATATATTATTAAAACAAATGAAAACCATGTGTCAACTTTCACATTATTAACATATTATATAAAAAAAAAAGTGTTAGCCTATGTGTCAAATAGAGAGAGAGTGTGAAAGTTTCAAAAATAAGATATGAAGACAGACTGTGATGGAGAGAATGAGAGATTAATTATGAGATAGAGACAGATTAAATGAGAGGGAGAACATATTTGAAGAAGAACTGCTGAAGAACACGAAGTCTAGATGAAGACCTGAAGATGAATCGCTAAAAAAGAGAAATCGGAGCCTGGAGGGTTGGACTTCGGAGGAGAAGTCGTGCTCGGGCTGAAGAAGAAGAGCCTCTGTCATGAATCTCTATTAGGGCCGGTAGAAGAGGGAAGAAGAAGACCCTTTGTCATTTTTTTTTTTGTATTAAATGGGTCGGGCAGGCCCATTTTGCCCGACCCGTTAAAAAATCAAAACATATGCGCCCGCTTATTGCCCGATTCTCTCGAAATCGGTTCGGTCTACTAATCGAACCGCCTGTGCGGGCCGCACAGGCCGATTTTCAAAACAGTGGCTTGGATAATCTAAAAACTGTCATTGGAAAAGAAAAAAAAATTGTCATTGTTGTGGATTCGAAGGTATTCTCCAAAGAGAAGAAGACCTATTCTTCTACTATGCCATTTCAATGAAACCCAATTCCATGTTCCGCGCTGTGTGCGCCTCAATAAATCTATTAGTCTTTAAATGGACGCGGTATGAGTAAAATCTGTCATTGACTTCACTCAATTCAAACATACTTTATAAAAAAAACAGTTGTGTCTCACACACAATGCCTGAAAACATGTCTAAAAGTTCAATGAATCAAACACGTGAAACAAATGACTTCGACGAGTCAAACCAAAGGACCACCGCAAATTAAACACTCGGAAAGACCTTTCTAAAGATTCAACTACTAACTCTGCACATACACCTCCCCTCGTCGGCGAGGTGGTTGTGTGTACCCGCTGTTAAGCGGTGAATCCGGTGTTCAATCCTGGTCCAACCCCTTAAATGGGATGTCCTCGACCCACTGAGCTATCTATCAAAAAAAAAAAAATACTAACTCTGCATACGGGTCCGGATCCTCTGCTATTATATCTGTGTTGTGATTGTGCTTTTCTTTTTCTATGAGTTCACCATGTATCACATAACACAATGAATGGATACACTAAATTAAATCTCATACCTCCCTATATATATACATGAAATGCATCT
Organism: Acorus calamus; assembly: GCA_030737845.1. Lineage (NCBI taxonomy): Eukaryota > Viridiplantae > Streptophyta > Magnoliopsida > Acorales > Acoraceae > Acorus > Acorus calamus. Next base: position 33,472,550 of record CM060863.1, on the reverse strand, counting down.
CTTCAAATAACCCATCCAATCAAACTCATAACACATAACTCTATTGAAAACAAAAGTGTTTAACTAAAAGTTCCACATAAACGACCAATCTATTTGGCTCAAACCAATGGCCTACTAGCTCAAAAAACCTCTTTTTGCTAGTAACTTTGGTCACTATTGTTGTGCTCCTTCCAAGCTCGAATGTGCCAGGGAAACCGGAGTTCGAACTAAGCAAGCGGAGATGGAGAACACTGAAAGGGTTTGGTCAATATAATGTGCATCTTCTAGGGTTTTATTTTCTTTGAGTGTCAATAATATGTGGTGTAGTTGTGCATAGTGCCCGTTTGTGTCCAAGGAATACTACTGTATTACTTAAATAAATGAATTTCTGTCATAATACAATGTGTAGTTTTTAAAGTTTTTATCATGTTGAGGTTTCCATCCATTATCTAAAGTACATCCATCATCAGAAGTTCTTTCACATTACACCAATTTAACATTCAAAATAAACAGAAATGATATATGCTTGTATGGATTGCCGGGTCTGATTCTACCACAGCACTTCCATGGACATAATACATGTAAATGGGTATTTTAAAAATTTAAGTCAACCTTATCATACACAGGAAGAATAATAAAAGAACAGATTTGAAAACAATAGTGGTTAATAAAATGGATATATGTTAATTAAAACCATATATTTCTAAATTTATATTTTTAATTTAGTTATTTGTGGAACTCAATAAGATAGATTTTGTGAATTGCTCACATTATCTTTTAAATATATTTACTTTAAATTTTTCAATATATTATAATTATTATAATTTCTAGTTTAAAAATAAGTAATTTTTTTCATTCTTGCCCTTAATGTAAAACAAAACTTTAATAAGTATCTTCGGTCATTACATAAAAAATTAATGATAAAATAAAAAAAATAAAAATGTTACAAAAGAACAAAGTTGAACATTTGTGGTTCGTATCATAAATAAATTAAATTATGAAAATAAAAATACACACATTAAATTCATTCAGTTATATACTTTATTCTTTTGTAAAAGTAAGTAACTTAGTTTATTAAAATTATATACTCTTTAATTTCGTCAACAAAAATATATACTTTTTAAAATATGAAAAATATATATTTTTTTGGTAACATCATAGGCTCGGATTGGGCGACTTAGACTCGGCAAAGCCCACAAACACAACCCACAGGGCTGGATTTCTTTCTTGCTAGAGGCAGGACTCGACCATGCATCCCCCCATATAAAATATATTGGGAGCTACAAAAGTTACTGTTGGAATGACTCTAATATTTTTCTTTTATGTGCATCGATTTTTAACTTTTAGTTACCAAAAATAAAATATATATACGTCTATGATTATTGTAAATCACATTTTTATAGGGTCATTATTAGAATATTATATTTTTCTAATTTTTCTCTTTCACTATTTAATATTTCTATTTTTTTTCTTTTTCCTAGTTTGATATCTTTCCCTTTTAATGTTTTACCTTTTTCATCTATAGATAGAGCTTTTATCTTCTTTAATATGAGAAAAAATTCATATGACATATTTGAAAGAAAATCATTGTAAAATATTTGATTTCAAATCAGTCCACAAAATAAATTTTTATGAGATTTTATCATTTATGGATAAATCTCATTATTTAAAATCATATTAATCACTTTTTATTGGTGAATTAGGAATGTAGGATTTTTAAAATCTTATGTTTTATTTTATTAAATTTTAATAATTGTCATTATAATTATTTCTTTATTATTTTTAGTAGAGTCATAATTCACATTATGAATATGTATTTAATGTGTGTGGCCTATATAATGAGTGTCACCATCTTTGTAAGAGAAATTTTTTGATCAATCAATAAAATTATTTCTCTTTTGGGTTTTCTTCCTTGTGAATTCAATTATTCCTTGTAGATTCAAGGAGATTATGAGATCTCAATGTTTGTTGAATATTTTTATCCATTTCATGCTACATTAGGTGGTTTTAGAGCGAGGATTTGTTTGGCTTCAGTGGCACATAGCTGGGCAGGAAACAACCATCCTATGACGGTGATCATGGGGTGCAGGAGCTGTTTCGACCATTGCGGGAGAACCAAAAGCACCTTTGAGAGGAGTTTTATAAGCAAACGCAAGCTCTTCATGAGGTGAACGATGGCATGAATCTCAACGCCGATAACAGACAACCTCTGAGGTCAACTTGTTGCTTATAACGTTGTTCAACAACATTCTCAATATCTACCCAATTATGAGGATGACTTGGATGATGAAGGCAGTGAAATGTACAACTATCAGCCGAGAATGCGGCACACACACTACAACAATTATTTTTCAAAAGGGGGCATCTCCTATTTCAATGGTAATTTACCAATCGATGAGTTCAATGATTGGATCTTAGATATTGATAAATTCTTTGAGATAATGGAGGCGTGTGAAGAGGAGATGGTCAAATTGGAGACGCTTCGACTCACGAGTAGTGCCGCTAATTGGTGGGACAATCGTCAAAGAACCAAACAGCTACAAGGAAGAGCACCTATTTGAACATGGAAGAGGATGAGATTTCTCATGGACCAGTTCCTTCCTCTAGATTTTGAACAATATTTGTTCCAGTTGCACCAAAATTTTCGCCATGGTAATCATTCCGTATTCGACTATACTGTTAAATTTTTAAAATTTTTGGGCCAATATAACCTTGCAGAAGCTAAGTGACGACAAGTGGCCCATTATCTTAACGGGTTGAGATTATCAGTTCTCTTCCATGATCAACCCGCTAGATGTTACATTAAGTCAAGATATGGTTGATGGATCGATGGAGAAAACCGTAGAAAGTCCACCAGAAAATCAGAAGGATCTAATGACCAACCCCCATGATCAACTTCTGGTTGAATAAAAAATTGATGAGAACGGGGCAAATAAAGAAGTAGAGGATGTTGTTCTCTCCATTGAATCTAAAGAGATTATTGGAGGAGAATAAGAGAAGTCATTTTTTTATTCCTTAGTGGTGACACCAAATATAGAAATGTCTTTGCAAACATTCGTGTTGCAGACTGCATGCAACATAAACAAAAGCGTTTTTTATGCAATCATCAACAATGGTAATGATGGGAACGTTGCGACTACTGCTATGGTGAAGAATTTTGGGCTACAAATCGAGGTGCATCCAAATTTTTCTATGATCAACTTGATTAAGAAGGAATTTGAAGTCAAGAAATCATTTATCTCCTCATGCCAAATGTCAAATACAAGAATGCATCAAATATGGAGGGGGAAATGATCTTAATATCTCTTACTGATATATTTGATTATATCAAATACCATCCTCTGGATCTATTGAAATTCTTTCATCTTAAACTCAAGGACGAGTTTTTTTTTTTTTAAGAAAAGGAGACTAATGTAGGACAGACATTGAAAAAAATTATTACAGAATTTTTTATTTCAAATCAATTCACAAAATACATTTTTATGAGATTTTGTCATTTATGGATAAATCTCATTATTTAAAGTCATATTAATCACATTTTCTTGGTGAATTATGAAATTAGGATTTTTAAGATCTTATGTTTTATTTAATTAGATTTTAATAATTATCATTATAATTGTGTTATTACTATTTTTAGTAGAGTCATAATTCTCATTATGAATATGTATTTAATGTTTGCGGTCTATATAATGAGTGTCGCCATCTTTGTAAGGGAAAACTTTTGATCAATCAATAAAAAAATTTCCCTTTTAGGTTTTCTTCCTTGTGCATTCAAGGAGCTTATGAGATTTCAACACTTTTTATCCGTTCCACACTATTATAGACACACCAATATGTGAGGATTGGTTTAACATTGTTAAATAAAGGAAGAATTTTTTTCTTATATTAGAGAAGATAAAAGCTCTATCTTTAGAAAAAAAAGGATGAAATATCATATTAGGTAAAGCAGTGTGAAACGGATATATAGATTCAACAAGCGTTGAGATCTCATAAGCTTACTGGAATCCTTGAATCCACAAGGAAGAAAACCCAAAAAAGAAATAATTTTTTTTTTTTTTTTGATAAAAGGAAATAATTTTACATTTCTTCTCCTTTTATCTTCTCTAATATGGGAAAAAAGTCTTCCTTAATTTATTTAACAATGTTAAACCAATCTCACATATTTTGGTGTCTATATATACATTATTTCCTATTATCCGTTTTGGCTCAAGAACCATGGCCTACCCTACTAGCTTGAGAAACCTCTTTGTGCTAATGACCTTGGTCACTCTTGTTGTGCTCCTCCCGAGATCAAACGCTCCGGCGGAGGTGAGGATTGTAGGAGGCCGAACTAAATTTATGGAGAACGAGCAGCCTTTGTTCGAGTCCCTTGCAAGAGGGTCTGTCCCTCCACCGGGTGTGTCGGACTGCACGAACGTGCCAGGGAGACCTGAAACAGGAATATGTCCACCGCCGATCGCCAAATGAACTTTGTAGGGCGCATCCATTCTCCGAAGCCAGAGTTCCATGACGAGGGCCTTTCGAACTGATCAACAAAATGGAATAAAATCTGGTTGATCTTTAATTATCTTCTTCTAGCTAGGGTAGGGAACGTTTTTAGTTAATTTCTTCCTTTGTCAATATAGCATGTGATGTACGTAGTTGTGCATCATTGAATACAATAGTTCCTTTGAATTCAAGGAAATGGAACTGTTTTATTTAGAAACTGTAGTCATATGATTTCCTATTATTCTCATGGTTTGTGTTGTTTTATTTTGTTCAGATTTTATGCATTACCCATAATATGTGTATATCTAACAGTGTATTAGGTATATCTATCAAGCTTCTTTTTTTTTCTTCATCCAAACCATGCAATGGCAGATTTATAAAGAATATAACAGACACAAATATTTCAAAACGCACAACATATATACAGTACTATCCAACACTTCTGTATTCATAATTTGATCTTCATGCAGTAAAACTTGCAACCTTTTCCGTTATTACATATAAATGTATCAAATGGAACATATATTACAACACCTATTGCAAAATAATTTAATATAATTGGTTTCTAACGCATAGAGAAGTCAGATTATATTATAAGCAATTCACAGTAAAAAAAAAATACACACGCACATACACAGAAGTGATAAAATGTGGCCAAGGGTGCACCGTACGGATAGGGGACCACCGTGCGACATCGTGTATGCACCGTCCGATCGCATAATCTCACGATTCAATGGTCCAATGTTCGGGAGAATCTTACCTCCCGTTCGTCAGTGATTGTGTATTTATAGTCCGATCGAGCAATCTTGTGATGTTTGTTTTTCAGGAGACTCTTATCGGTAAAAATCTCCTAAAAATTGGACCATTTGATCGCAAGATTGCGCAATTGTATGGTGCATGTGTGATGCCGCATGATGCTCCCATGTCCGCACGGTGCACCCCAATCCGCACCTAATCATGTTCAAGAGACTCTTATCGGTAAAAGTCTCCTAAAAATTGGACCATCTGATTGCAGGATTGCGCAATTGTACGGTGCATGTGTGATGCCGCATGGTGCTCCCCTGTCCGCATGGTGCACCCCAATCCGCACCTAATCATGTGTGTGTGAGTGAATAAGGACAAAGGGTTATTTACAGATCGGCCGCTAGGTCCCTCATACTTATAACTAGGTCCCTAATAAAAATCAGCCATTTTTTTCATTTTCTAGGATATTTGAAGTTTCGTCCCAGTTTCTACTAGTTTCACAACCATACCATATCCGTGTTACAAACCGATTCATGATTCAAATTTTCATATTCATAACGAGCTTGTTGGTCTTAAAACATAACTTGCCAAACTTTAAATTCATAAAATTTTATTCAATTTATTTTTTGGACCATTAAGATAACTATAAAATTATAAAATAAATATTTCAGTCTCATCATTTAAACCTATAAAATTATTGATAGCAAGTTTTTACTAAAAAATTGGATTTTTTCTAATGATGTGGATTTGAAATCATGGTAATTTAAATTTTAAATACTATGATTTGGCATATAAGATAATTTAATTTAAATGATATATAAGTCAAGTATATAATATTTTAATATGTATAGGAGTCAAATTCTTTTAGAACAGAGACCTTAATAATTTTAGATATTAGAATATCAATTAATTTTAAAAAAATTTTGTTACAGCTTCTTTATTAAAGTCTTTGAACTGCATTCCATTTTTTTATCTACGTTATACTTGGAGAAATGGAGTTTACAAAATCACTTATGATGTTACTTGATAAAAATTGTGTTGTATGGATACACTTTCTTAATATGAATTAGGACGTTTTCCACAATTTAACCATTCATGTCAGAAATAGCATCATTTGCCTATGCTATTGATACTTTGATACTATCATATACTTTGAAGTCTAACAGCATGAAGCAACTAAATCATTATACATGCAATCTATGTTTTTTTTATTTTATGTTTTGTTTAATTACGTTTTCCACGATTTTATCCTTTTATGTTATAAATAAAACATAATGGAAATAAACCTTCCAACCGTCGAGTTTCTTTTATATTTTACATGTCAGGTACATGGATTCATTAAAGAATTCCTGTTGATTTATAACCCTCTATGTTATGTACTTCTTTGAACAGAGAATCATAATTAATTATAATTTCCTACTACTATATTGTAATACCTTCCACATAAAATTTCATAAGATCACGCTGAATCATATTATCAAAAAAGATAATGCTGAATCAATATCTTTTATATATATATAATATGCGGCCCGTGGGACCGTGCGGATCGCGTATATACATATATGTGTATATATATACATACACATGGGCGGATCTAGAGGTAGGGCTTAAGTATCCCTTAAAATTACATCCTAACTAAATTAATATATAACAAACATAAGTTTTTATTGTTGTTGTCCATCGGATCATATTTTGGGGGAAGACATTTTGTTGATTTTGGGAAGAAGAAATTGTTAGGACATTAGGATTGATGTGTGAAACAGATTTGATGGAGGAAAATAAGGGTGTGAGGGAAATAGGCAGTTAATTGCTTTCTATAATGGCTGAATTAAAGCCTAAATTATTGTTTTAAAATAGATGGATTTAGTGGAAATAAGTGTGACACCTTGCTAAATTTGCCGCTAATTCAATTGTTTTTGTCTTTATTTTTTTGTTTTGTGGCATGTAATAAAATTGCCACCATATATAACATTTAAAGCCACTTTTTTTATTGTCACAAAAAAAGTACAGCTAGATAATAGTTTTGTTGTAGTGTTTTGATGATTTTATTGATTTTAAGTGGGTTTTTTTTGTTTGTTTTGTGTGTGATTTTTAGTTTTTTTTTTCTAGAATATCTATTTAAATCTTTATTTGTGACAGCGGTTTTGTTTTTTAAAATAAATAAATAGGATTTCTATCACTTCTTTCATTGATAAAATATGTGCAGTTCTATTTTTATATGTATTTTTTTATTTATTTTTAATGTCTCACTATCAATTATATTTTTATAATACAAAGGCAATAGTTTTTATTGATTTTTTATAGTGATCGGTTTTTATGAAGTTAGATTATGTCAGTATTATTTAAACTATAGAATAGAATAACACTATTATCATATAATCTAATTTCTTGATAAGCAATATTATTTCCTTATTTTTTTGTCAAACATAATTTGATTTTTTTTTTACTAAAATTTAATTCAGCCCACCCCAAAATTATTTCCTGGCTCTACCCCTGTACATACATATATACATGCATGTGTGTGTATCCTGCTTCAACTCTAGTGAGATGATTACACATCATCTTCTACAATAAGTAGACTTCATTTATTCAGTACACTACAACTAGTGTGTGTGTGTGTGTATATATAATAGTGAAACCAAATGAAGGGTGACTCTTCAATGAACCTGCTTTGCAGTATTGTTTGCATACCATTCTGAGCACCCATGGTTTTTTTAACGGGGTAATGTTGCACCCAATTATGTTCACAGTCCACGTCCAATCTAATATTTGTTCAATAAAATACATATGTTAACAAAGAATGTAATTTTATTATATTTCTTTTATAGATTGATTTGTAACTCACTTTTATAAATATAATGCATATGTTCGTTGTTTGAAATATACACTAGAAATTGAAAGAAAAAAAAAATCAAAACATACGAAGAATTTCGTCCAGGCACTATTTATAGCTCCACATAAAATTCACATGTATCTCCAACCAAACATGTGCTTTATTAATCGAGTATATTACTTTCATATAAGTCAACCATGCAATTCAATGAATTATACATTGTCCTGAATATTTCATTGAATTGCAATTCCATGTATAGAAAAATGAATGAGTACTCTGTGTGTATATATCCAACGAGTTATATATCTCATTAAACAAAAAATATATATAATTTTCATTTATTATGTAAGTGGATCAATACAATTCATTAAAATGTATATTTTGTTTTCTTATGAAAAGATAGACTTCAATGCATTACAATTTACAAATACACATTTAAATAAAGAGAATTTTCTTAATGAAATTTTTCTAGCAACAGAAGGCATAAACACATTGATTATAAAATTATAATTTGTTTAATAAAATTTAAATAAATAAGTATATACTTTTAGATAATCATAGAGACTTTTAGCGTTTTTAAGAATATTACAGAGAGTAAAGACGATTTTTATAATTTTACATGTACTTTTTTTTATTTTCATAATATTTTAGAGATTTATATCAATTTTTTCTAATAAAGAAAATAAATTTTAAAATGATATAACAATAATTTACCAACCATGCATGGTTCACATTAACCACACATCTGATTAATTATAAAAATTAAAATAAATATATTTTAATAAGATAGCGACATGAGAGGATTTATCAATTTTACGTAAGTTTTTTCTGATTTTTATAAATTTCTAGAGAGCTACATTGATTTTTCCCCTAAATACAATCAAAAGCATGTGACTGACTTCCCCTTTAGACCACTTCCCCTTTAGATCGTAACTAGAGTTGCACTTAACATTATCTTATTGAAATTAATGCCAGTGCGTGTATTATTGACACAATTAATCTCCACTTTAAATCCAATTAAAAAAATAAATTCAGATACATTTTGCAAGCTAAATTCATTCTGCCTTGCAAGCTATTGAAAAAAAAAATTCCCATATTGAAAGGGAAGTGAAGGTAAAAACAATTAGAGATAGTTTTTAAATTATGAAGAATGTGATAAACCTTCAAACTAAATGATGAATGGATATCAAGATAATAAACACACAATTCGATGAATAGAAGTTTATTCGATAGGTACATAAAAGAGGTATCTAATCGCTGTACTTTCCTATTTGTGTAATAAGATAACGCACCTTCTGCAACTGCTTTTAAGAATCAAAGAAGACAACATTACCGATTTGTTTACAAATTCAATCTGGAAAAGTATGCCGTATTGTGTATTGGATTTACAATTAGAACCAACCTAGTATAGGTACAAAAAACAAAAATAAAAATTCAACCTTTTTCATGTGGAAGTAACATGCACTGCTCAGGGACCATTCATAATTCAAACCAAAATGCAAAACCTCACCGATTATAAACAATCCCAATGAAAAGAAGAGGTCGAATGCATGGAGATTGAACAATTCACTCGACATGAAAACAAAAATCAAGTGAAAATCACCAACATGTATACATGGAAGTAATCAGATAGACAATCATGTACATGATACCTGGAAATTTTGGCTCATCATAGTTTGGAGGAAAGATTCCATTCGATCCCATGTCACTTGCTAACTGAAAACTCAAATCATATCAAGAATGTAAGACATTGCCAAAAATGGTATGGCACCAAACCATCATAACACAGTGCATAGTTTTATAAAGAGAATGATATAGGTATGTACTACTAGTACATACTACTGCATATAGTTCATGGATCACATGAATCAAAACACAAAATTATATATATATATATATATATATATATATATATATATATATAAGTAAAAGAACAGGAGTTGACAAAAGATAAAGCAGATGGATCTCTTGGAGGCAGCAATAAGCCAATAACTACATGTATGGTGCTACCAACAAAACCTCTTGACAAGTTTATACAGATATGGCATTCTTTGCAATGCATTAATGATTGTAATTGACAAGTTGTGCATGCAAAAAAATTTCCGATAGGTAAGTATTTTGTTTTATTTTCTGTAAAATCTTATCCCATCAACTGGAGTGAGACATGAAACCAGGATCTCTGTGAAGAGAGGGTATTTATGTCAACCTGCCAAGAGGTCATTTGGTAGCTAAGCTTGATCACAGATATGTCGATGTAATATTATCCTAGCTAAGCTTTTAAGGTCTCCTATAATGTGATCATGTTCCTCCCAGTTCCATTTAGGCAATTACAAAGAAAATCCATTGGTTTTAATTTTTAAATGGCTTTGGGCAGTCAAGTGATGATTGCAATTGCTTGAGTGTTGTCACCAGTTTTGGTGGAGATCATCTCATAAAGTTACTTGGTTGAAAGAACACCCTATAATTATGATTTACAATGCACTAAAAGAATGTTATTAACAATAATAAAAAAAAAAGACAATATTCAACAAAGCCAATTGATCACTAAGTCGCATAAATAAAGTACTACAGATGTGCATGAATCACAACACAACTTCAATACAAGTAGATGATGATGGAGAAACATCATCTACAAACATTTGGTTCAAGATTGGATATTCTCATATGATTAAAGTTGGCATAAAAAAAGTATAGACGGATACATCAGCTTGACATATATTTGAGATTAATGCAAAAAAAAATCTATGTCGATCATTGTTGTGCCATATCTGGAAGTCGAAACATGTATCATAAGCATTAAATCCTTCCAAACTCAAGAACCATATATCAACATCAGACAAAGTAAGAAATTTAACAAATAGTTCAAGAGAGAAAAAATATAACCAAAAGAAGTCGACAACTGATATCTGCACATTGTACTTGGAAAAAATGGTCTGTGATTAGAATTTAGCTCTGCCGATTATGTGCAATCTAAGTGGAAAACATTACTAGGCCTACAAATGATGGGGAAGCACATACACAAGTTATATAATGTCTCATTCATCCAATCTGATTCCATGAAGAACATCTATCCTTGAGCAAACTATAATTTAATGGCCATCTTTCAAGAAATCAATGTTTATGGCTTTTAAAACTTCAAACTCTTTCAACAGAGAATTATTCAATTTTTTAATGACATTTTATCAATTCTAAGATTGTGTTCCTAAATTAACCAATGGCCTTATTTTAAAAGAAAGGTGGAACGCCCACCAAACTGTATTAATTGATAATATTTCCACGTGGATGAATCTAGAAAGCGCGTACACTTCAATAAACATAGTGTATCTGTGTCCAGCATATATTGGATATGGGACACAGCAAGACACATATCACACGTGACAAACCTGTCCAAATTTCAGAAATATTTTTGAATTTCAGACATAATGAATGTGAGATAGACATGGTGCATACAGGCGAAACACTTATATGGCAACATGGCATGGCTTATAAATTGTTTTTAATTCTTAACCGTGGAATTTTAAGGTTTTATGATCAGATTGCATGGGCAATGGAACTGAAGGATATTATAATCATAGTGGAGTTGATAGTTATTAGTTAACACACAACTATTATTATATCATTTTTTAATAGTTTATGGGTGCGCTGTCATTTTCTCAAATAGTTAAAATACAACACAGATATTGTTTATTTATTAATTTATTTTCTCTATTACGTGTTCGTTCGTGTCCTAGTTTTGAAAATCTGCCATGTAATCGTGTTCGTATCATACCTTGTTTGTCTCTAGTCTACCTTGTGTCCATACTCCACATGGATGAGTAGACTAGACAAGTTGTTTCCCAAATCAAAAGAGTAAAGAATAAAAGAACATACAAAAAAGGGAAGAAAGATTCCCTTTAGTCCTTGCAACAAGCTGTTCACTCTGGAAAATCTCCCCTCCCTACGGAAGCCTACAGCCACGATCAGGGGAAGCAATTCATTAAGGAACAAACTTAGATGTGTTTCATGTTGCTTTGACTGACTCCAAGGGAGTGACTTTCCCATGCCCTTAAGGAAGCGAGGATGCTATATAATCTCATTGTCACTTGGTTTTCCATGAAAAAGAAACTCATTACTTGTCAATGTAGCACTTTAACAAATAGCATATGGAATGATTTAGATGAAACTCCATTGGGTGCTTTTGTGTCTTATCTTAACCAAAAGACTCAGAAGATAAAACTTAACAAGAAATAAGTTTCACGTTCTATAAAGACAATATCCTCTCCATCCCTACCCTTTCCATTTAGCATAATATTTGTAGTTCTTCTCATCTTTACAGAAAGTTAAAGTAGTGCTATACTACCATCTATTTCATTATAAAATATTGAAGTACATTAGCCTGAACTTTGGAAAATAAGGAGAGAAGAAAAACAGAAGAGAGGAAGACTGTACAAGGCCGACACAGAATGTGGTTGAGGGAATCCTGTAGAAGAGGGATCTATGGGACATGCCCTGCAACCAGCCCTACACTGTCATCAACTACTCCTCGATGCTAATATGCCCTCCCCTGAAGCCCACAGATTTTGCGCCTACAATGGATACACCCTACTCCTTTATGCTTCGAACTGTTTCCTCACAAATATTTTCAACATACACCTTGATCCCCGACGAATACAGCTTGGTATCAACATACACCCCACTCGAAAATTTAACCTCCGGGTGCATGATGCAACACAAATACTTTGGAACCTCACTGTGATTAAGAAAAGTGTCACCACTGCAAAGATCAGGCATTCTTGGCCATGCAAGTGATTTCCAATCAATTCTGTGGACATGCATTAGTCTGCTCCCCAAGTCTTCCTTTCACTCAATTTCTCAAATTCTTTATACTGCACCTGTTTCCTTTTCTATACATACATGGTGTTCAGTGTTGTTCTCAATACTCTGCTAAGAAGGTTAATATATACATCTAGGGAGTGTTTTACTTAAAAAGGACCAAATCTTTATCCAATCTAGCCACTCTAGCATCAAAGAAGGCTGCCTGTCGCCAATTTGAATCCCCAAACCCAAATTCAGTAAAAACAAGAACGGTCCATCCTCATTTATGATTACAATTTAAATGTCTAACTATAATGACATATAGTAATTATAGTTTGCTCTAAAATTTTTACAAAACTTAAATGCAAGTTCAATTTACATTCTTCCGTACTAAATTTCACATGATCCCAAAGTCTATGCTATTACTTCAAGTGGTACTTCATTGATAATAATGAGCTTCCCATAATTTACAGTGGGCCTGGTGATAGGGACAAACCTGTCAAATATCCAACAGATATATGAACACCAAAGAATTATGCTGGTTAGGGGGGCTTTTTCACCCAAAAAAACCATATCCAGTGGATATGCCTACATTTGATGAAGAGGAACGTCAACCCTATACAGTTTTTTTTTTAAGTGAACATGAATGGTGGGTGAATACAATCAAAGATGCTTGATAAATTTAATAGTTGTGTAAATGCCAATGCATGTAGTACAACTTATACATGAAGGAAATAGACTGGTACAATGACTTTTCAATATATCATTAATTAAAACCTTAAAAGGGAAACATTCTGGCATATAGATATGAGTATTTTAAAGAAGATGATGAAGTATGTGATGGGTTGATTTATTTCTAATTTCATCCTCCACACCCCACATTCACATGTAATCTATAAATTAATCTATAAATTTGAAATTCAATTACTACTTCAAAAGAAATTGAATCTCAAACAATGATATACGAAGAATAAAAACTTCATTGATCTTGTGCACGAGAAAACTTCTAGTGTGTGAGAACTGAATCAACACAAACTAAAATAAAATATATCACACTTATGTTCAGAAATAAAAAGAAAAAATCCAACAAATAAACATGAATAAAAACTTAACCTAGTTAAATCAATTCTCAAGTATAAATATTCATAATACATCCTATGAAAGATGAAATAATGATGATTTAGAAAACCGAAAAAGGAAGATGGAACGATGTTCAAGTAAAACACAGTTTCTAGCATCTTCAAGTTACTTGTGCAATTCATCCTTGGGAGCGGATGAAAACTACATGACATCAAATAAACAAACAAAATCAAAATGTGCTCAATTTTCATCTTTTTATATTTGATTAATTGAAAGATCTTTGTACTGTCTAGGAAGTCCATAGAAATCACTATCATTATAATGCTTTTAATAATCCCGTATATACAACATCAATAACAGTTTCATGTCTTGAAATTATTAAAAAAAAAACCACTTGAAGTTACCAAATTATCCTTATTATATGGATTTTTGTGTTAGTTTTGTCTTTATCATGTAAAAATTCACTCTTTGTTACATAACCATGGACATTGTAAAGCAGTCTTTGAACATTAAATGTAATAAACAGTTCACCATACAAAGAAGAAATTCTATGTTACAGAACCGTTGAAATTGCATAAAACATCTTTTTAAATATTCAATGTGAACTGTATCAGGATTGGCTCAGTTACATGTGGGTGAAACACAAAGAAAGAAAACTTTGTTGACACAGAAGGTTGATCATCAGCTCATAAAAATGACGAATGGATCACAACAGCACTCATCAATAAGACAGCAAAAACACAGAGCAGCAAGGCTATTTCAAATTTATCAAAAAATTATGAAAATCTGAAAAATCAAACATGGAAGGTGGTTGAAAAAAGGATGACATGAACGGTCATGGCTGATGAGACATCCATAATTCAGGAAAACCAGAACTTCTTGGATTATAAAAAAAATCAAAACCATTAATTAAAAAACTGAGGGGGGAGATGAATCTAGCATTGAAAGTTGTTATAAAAAAAATTGAAGTAAAGCAAAACAGGGGAAAGTAAAAATATGGATTGTGAATGTCAAATTTTTAAAATGGTATCCATGGTTACAAATTAAAACTACCGAAAAGAAATTCTGGGCAGAAAAAAAACCTTAAAATTTCAAGAGGGGAAAGATGGCTACAACCATGAAGTTTGAAAATAAAAAAAGCTCTCTAAACAGGGCAAACAAAATTCTGGGCAACAAAACCTCAAATTTTCAAGAGGATGAACAGATCCACAAAATTCATTGCAGAATCAATCAATTAATCAGACTACCCTGATAACAAAAACCGAGTTCGAAAAATCATCCAAGAATCGGAGAACAAAAAAATAAAACTTTGTCCGAACGAGAAATCAAAATCCCAAATAGAAAATTCTGAATCTCACTAAATCTGCCACCAAAACCCAAAGAAACAAAAATGAAATAAAACTTACCACATGTTTGGCTGAATCGATTCAGGCTTCAAAACACCCACTCGACAATAGTTTTATCCTTTGGCGACATGTCATCGAAGAGGGAGAAAAGATGATGGAGAACTTCATACCCTCATCAAAATCCGCCTCCGCCTCCGCCTCCGCCTCTTCAGTTTCACAATCGCTTCCCAGACATGAGAGGGGCTGACTGAAGAGGGAGAAATAAAAAATAGGGCTCGCTGGGGACTGAAGAGGGGAATTAATAAGTGTAAAGTGTGGGGTCCCACAACACTGACTGAATTACATGGAGAACCTTAAGAACAAGGAAAATGTCATACCCAATAACATTCACTAACCAAATTTTTGCCCTCACAGTGTTTTTATTTTCCTATCACCGCACCGAAGGCATGGATTAAAAGCAATGCTTTTTCATCTTCATAGAGTTGAGCCAAAACTACAAATACTGTTTCATCACTTGCCATTGCAGACCATATACATGTGACAGTTTACATTTCATCATACCCACTCCCTGAGGTGCATAACTCTTATCACCCAAGGATTAATATATAACACCATACATTACTGATATATATATATATATATGACAAGAGCTGATTCTTCAGTTTGGAGAGTGTCATTACACATGGAGCTCCGGTGTCGAGACGGTGGAATGACTTCCGACGCTTTTGTTGTTGTTGTCATCACTGTCGACGACGATCGGGGGGCATTGTCCATCGCCGGGCCCCAGTGCGGGCACGTTAGTGCAGCTTGAGGCTCCCGGAGACGGGAATTTCCCTCTCCGGAATGAGGACTCCAACGAAAGCCTGCGGTCTCTGATAATTCTTGCATATCCGAGAGGCCTTGGGCTCGGGAGGATCACAAGAAGAATGATAAAGATTAAGGGTACCAAGACCTCTCTCTTCGAGGCCTTCATTTCTTTCTCGTAAATAGAAGGTGTATGTTTGTGGCTTTGTGCTTAACTTGCCTTAACTTGCTATTTATAGGCAGAGGGTTGGGATCGTCTGTGATGGAGAAGGCTGAAGTGATGTTATTGTATGTCAGATTTGGGTGTCTAGTCAAGGGTGGGTCCGGATCCTCTGATGTGATTTTTGGTGCGTGCCGCCGTTTCATTGAGCATCTGCCACGTTTTAATCGTTCAATCCAACGATTATCAGATATATATTTTTATGGTGGGCCCCACTTCTTTTTTAAAAAAAAATACAAGTCTTGTGTGGGGTTTGTTTGTACTCGGGCAACAACTCATTGTAAAATTTATGTTTGCTTTTAATTGATTTGTACTTGAATCACTGTTGTGGATCCCATAATTTTTATTTCTTTGCATTCACATGTAGCAATATTCATTTTGTGTATGTTAAGGTTTTTATGTGTGTTTTTAGGATTTCTTCTTCTGTTGAAGTCTTACAAAGGTTACAGAGGTTCCTAAAAAAAAAAATTTCTTTATGATTTCACACAACTTAAATATTGAAAAAAAAAATCACCAAGATTTTTTTTTATGTTTTGCCTATTTTTCAATTGAAACAACACATTTATAGTACTTAATAAAATCAAAATGCACAATTTAAATTAAAACAAAATACATAACATAATACAGAAATCAGTCTCCATAATAATCACCGGAATACAAAAACATAATATTTCAATAAAAATATAGTTGAAGACACCTTATAGAAAAGTTTACTTGAATTCTTTTTATCCTTTTTTGGGATCCTTTGTCCACGTATCTTCAACAATTGTGTTGTTCGAGGCTTGTGAGTCCTGATATATGAAATTTGTATGTTGATGAGATGAGTTTTGTTGAAGTAATTATTGAAAACTAGTATGTTGGGGATCTCCATAGGACACCAATGGTGATGGATTAGACATGTCACTTCCCTGTAATTGTATCATCAAATATATTCAATGACCAACAAGATATTCATGGACATATAAGTAGACAAGTAAAAGAATACTTACTGGATATGCATGGTACATCAGTGGTGGAGGATATTGGCTATTGCCACCCATATAAAATGTGTGAGGAGATATTTGAACACCCTATACCAAATAAATATTAATTTAAATAAACAATTTTTATATGATTTTTAATTCAATATGAAATATAAATAAATATCACCTAAAAGGGCTGTAAGACTGGTGGAAGATAGGGACTAAAACCACTCGCAGCATCAATATGTCTAGAAATATCAGTACTAATCTGTATAATTTCAAACCACATAAATGAATATTACTGTAATAAAATAAGATGACATTAACTGAATTAAAAAAAATTGAAATTTTATTTTTCCTATTTTGGATTGAGGATTGGATTGACAAGAGTTGATTCTTCAGTTTGGAGAGTGTCATTACACATGGAGCTCCAGTGTCGGGACGGTGGAATGATTTCCGACGCTTTTGTTGTTGTTGTTGTCATCACTGTCGACGACGATCGGGGGGCATTGTCCATCGCCGGGCCCCAGTGCGGGCACGTTAGTGCAGCTTGAGGCTCCTGGAGACGGGAATTTCCCTCTCTGGAATGAGGACTCCAACGAAAGCCCGCGGTCTCTGATAATTCTTGCATATCTGAGAGACCTTGGGCTCTGGAGGATCACAAGAAGAATGATAAAGATTAAGGGTATCAAGACCTCTCTCTTCGAGGCCATCATTTCTTTCTCGTAAATAGAAGGTGTATGTTTGCGGCTTTGTGCTTAACTTGCCTTGACTTGGTATTTATAGGAATAGGGTTGGGATCGTTTGTGGTTATGCTACATGTCCTACGTGTAGCACCCACTAAAAACAGTGTGTTTACCGGATCAGTATCCAATAGAAACATGACACGTAGACACAAAAAAAACCAAAAAAAAAAAGTGGGGCAATCTAAATAGTTAACGGACGTTAACACCATCCGGTCCCCCTTTTTTCATGTTCCCCCTCTTTTCTTTTCTTTTCTTTCCCTCTCTCTCTCCTTTGTGGATCCCATGGAAAACCAGACCAGTCAGACCTGGATCCAGTCAGTTCAGTCAGTACTGAACTGCACTCCCTTTTAATTGAACTGCACAATGTATAAATCGAACTGCACAATCAATTGTTGGGTATATATTTCACTCTCCTATTTAATTCAATCAGCTATTGGAGAAAATATGAAATTATAAGTATCATCAATATCCAATAGGAGAGTAAAATATATATCCAACAATTGATTATGCAGTTCGATTTATACATTGTGCAATTCAATTGAAAGGGTGTACAGTTCAGCACTGACTGAACTGACGGGATCCAGTCCTAACTGGATCTCGTCTGCCAAAATACATATTGAACCATGTAGATCTAACAAAATCCAAAAACAAAAAAAAAACCCAATGAAACTGTTATAATTATGGTTGTAATGAAATATTTTTTGTAGGTAGAGTTGTTAATAGTTGTACTTAGGCTACGTTTAGATGGGAAGTTGAAACGCTAAAATTCTTACAATCTTGTGTTTCAAACTCGGCTTTTGAAAAACATTGTTTTATAAGATTTTCAAGCGCAAGATTTTTTTGTCTAAAAAGAAATATGATGATTTGAAAAGTTAAATACTCAAAATATGTTTGGATCTGAGTTTGAAAATTTTTAACTTTTCAAATGCAGAATCTGCTTAAACTCATATCCAAACGGAGCCTTAGAGTTGTACAAAAATTTGTTATAATTGTATTTGTAAAGAAATATTTTGATGTAATTAGTTGTATAAATGATGAGTTGAATCTAGGATTTGGCTTCTTCAGTTCAAACATATGTGCTATAGTTTGATTCATTAGTAGTTTAGTTCAATTAACAATCACTTCAGTTCAATTCAACCACAATTTTAGTTCGTGTCATGAGTTGTAGATAGTTTGATTCATTAGTAGTTCAGTTCGATTAACAAATACTTCAGTTTGATTAATAAGTAGTTCGGTTCGATTCAACCACAATTTTAGTTCGTGTCAGGAGTACTGCATAGTTTGATTCATTGGTAGTTCAGTTCGATTAACAAATATTTCAATTCTTGCTATAAAAATAAATAAATATTTCAGTTCAATTAAAAGTAGCTCAGTTTGGTTCAACCACAATTTCAGTTCATGTCATGAGTACTAAATAGTTTGATTTGTTAGTAGTTTAGTTCGATTAACAATTACTTCAGTTCGATTAACAAGTAGTTCAGTTCGATTCAACCACAATTTCAGTTCGTGTCATGGGTACTGGATAATTTGATTCATTAGTAGTTCAGTTCGATTAACAAATACTTCAGTTCAATTAACAAGTAATTCAGTTCGATTCAACCACAATTTCAGTTCGTGTCATGGTTGGATAGTTTGATTTATTAATAATTCAGTTCGATTAACAAATACTTTAGTTCGATTAATAAGTAATTCAGTTTAATTCAACCACAATTTTAGTTCGTGTCATGGGTACTGGATAGTTTGATTTAGTAATAGTTCAGTTCGACGAACAAATATTTGCATTAGATATTTTTAAATATTATACAATGCTATAAGTGGTTGCAGATGTATAGACCATTCATGAGGATTATGTTTAAAAAAAAAACTTACATACACTTGAAAAAAAAATTACAAACTCTTTCAAAAAAATTATAAACTTACAAACCCTTGAAAGAAAATAATATAACTTAAAAACTCATTTTTGAAAAAAAAAATTTCAATAAAAGAAAAACAATAAATGAATAAAAAAAACCAGTCAAGCATACCATTCATCAGCACAAACTATGAATCGAATTGCATAACCTATTAATGAAACTACATACATATAAATCAAACTAACTAACATATTAATCTAACTATACAACATGTAATCAAAATGCACATTATATGAATTGAATTGAGCAACATATGAACTAAACTATAAAAATTAAAATCAAATTGCACAACCTATTAATTGAAATACACAATTGATTAATCGAATTATACAATCTACAATTGAACTACACAACCTTTCAAATCAAGCTCTCACATTTTAACCAAATTGTACATGTAAAACAAATTGCACAACTTATTAGTCGAATTACACAACCTATAAATCAAACTATACAACCTATTATTGAAAAATACAATAAATGGACTGAAATGCATAACATAAGAATCGAGTAGCAAAATATAAGAATTGAACTGTACGACCATTCAATTGAATCACTCATAATATATGTCAAATTACACAATATGAACCAAACTATATAACATATCAATTTTTATTTATAACCTATAAAAAAGTTCATAGATTCAAATTGCATGTCTTAAAAAAATATTTGACAATACGTGATCAAACAACTTTCTCCACAAAATAAATATAAAATTCTTATGATATTGAGAAGGAGAGGTGAAAAAGAAAAAAAATTCAAAAGTTAGACAAAAGAGGGAGAAACCAGAGACACCAAACGAGGAAATATAAAAGTACAACAAAAAGAGGAGGGAAAAAGGAGTCGTCTCCGTTAACGTTGACGTTAGAGTGTTTTTAGAGTGTTTTGTTGGCCCTTTTGTTTGGGACAGATGTCAAGCTTTTATTCTACCAATGCATATCTATTTGTGAATTCCTGTATATGTAATATCTGGTAAGTATGATAAGAAGGCTTTCTAGTTATGAATTCCTGTATATGTAATATCTAGTAAGCATGATAAAAGCTGTCTTCTAATAATAAATTTATAGGATAATTGGGATTCCCTTCACTGATCATGTAGGTCCCGGACCTCATGATGAACTCTCATTTGCAGCAGCTTCTTTTTTTTATATCTATAAACTTTGTAAAAAAAAGGCCATGTCCTATTAAGGTGACATGAAAATGTGGCCATTGATTACCTTTTTCCATCAAAATAAGGGCATGGGGTTCCAATTGGTTAACTAAGATAATATTTATCCTGCTCAATGTAATGCGCCTTTTCTTGCATGTACACGCGCAGTGCTTGTTTTGGTGGATATGGATCTTCTTCTTAAATGGATAGTCATGGCTAATTATGTAACTATGAATGGTTAGTCAAGATGCTTGAAAATGCTATTTAATATGTCTGAAGCTGACAGATGATGTCCATGAATCTAGTTATGTTGCATGTTCTTTTTCCACTTGTTATATCTAAAACTGTGGGATACATATAAGACTGAAAAATTGATGCAGACTTACATGACTTCCTATTGTTTAATTTTTTGCGTCTCCTTTTAACTGAGTGACTTCCTTCATAAATGACTCTAGTTATGAGTTGCCTGATTTGCCACCAAGCAGGTGATGAGTGATCCTGGAAATTTGACGACAACTTGGGCTAAAGACATCGAAAAAAAAAAAAGCTTTTTCTAAATAAATAAAAAAACTTGGGCTAAAGACATACAACTTTGGTAAATCATTTCCCCAAAGATTCTAATTTTTAGTTTCCTACACTTTTATTTTAATATTTGATTGTCCTATAAACATATCTATATGTATATATATTACTAACATAAAAGAGTTTTCAACTTTCTTTCTTCATCACACTAATAATTTTTTAAAAATTATATTGAATGAATGGTGGTAATCATGTCACATTAATAATTTTTTGTTACTATTATTTTTATTATATTTAGATTGAGATAATGATAGAATATATATAGTGAAATGATAATATGTAATCCGCGTGAATCACGTATGTACATTCTTTATTGAAGTATATGCGTCGATAAAGAAAACATATAAATTATTGAAGTATATGTTTTCTTTATCGACGCATATACCTCGATAAAAGATGTATATACGCAATTCACATGGATCGCACCATATAACTACTCATATATATATTTACATAACACTATATCCAAATCTCATTCAATTCTCGAAATATAATTGTAATTGTAATATTTCTTTATTAGATTTAGATTGAGATAATGATAGAATATATATATTTTAAATTATCCTACTCCACCAAATATTATTCAATTCTAGAAATATAATTGTTGATATTATATTTTAATTGTAACTTACTCATAATCATTTTAAAATTTAGAAGATGGACAATATATTTTAAGTATATTTTCATAATATTTTTAATGACTTTATTTACATCTTACAATCTATTATTCTTTATTATTAATAATTTTAAGGTACTCAAAATATTAGGAATATGTGATATATCAAATTTTTAATGGTTTTTTTTTGTATATATACCCTTTAAAAAATCACATTTTATACCATTGATAAATTGTTAATTTAAAATGGTTTAAGTTGTGCATGAATATCTTTTTGAGGGGTATTTCTATAAAATCTAAAATATTTTTATATTGTGCATTTATACTCTTTGAAAAGACATTCATGCATAATTTAACACATTTAAGGATGTTGATGGTAAATAGGTTTTATGTCAAAAAAAGGGACTTTGACAATATGTGATTGTTTGAATGCTATATGCAAAAACCCCATTTACGGGGAATTGATGGTACTATACTACTATGGTTTCAAAGAGAATTTTGACTATACATGATTGTTTGAGGGATATGTTAGCAAAAAATTCTTTTTAAAATGTAACATATTCTTTTCATTAAGAAAGAGAATTGATTTAAGAAAAAAAAATCATAACGTTTTTTTAAAATTTACACGTAAGTCGTGTATGGATGAAAACTAGTTCAAAGCTATCCATCATTAGGTCATTTGAGGATTCTCCCAAAAAAATTTCCATGACAACATGTACAACCCATTTTCATAAAAAGGATAGAGTCAAACATTTTTTCAAGGACATCAATAAAAAAAACTGAGTCTAATATTTTTCTTTTAACTAGTGTTAAAAATGTTTTAACTCTCTTGTTTTAAAACAAAAATGTAATCATCTATGATTATCACATCATTAACGCAATATATAAAATAATCTAATGATAATGATGGACAGTTAAGACCTAACAGTTGCCCCCACACACAAAAAAAAAACACGACACTAAAACGGGATGACAAAAGTTGTTAAAATATCACCACCCCAACCACCCCCAATAAAACAAAAAACAAAACACTTTTTTCATTTATGAGGGATCGCATTTTAAGAAAAAATAAAATAAAATAAAAATCATATATATTATTTGGTTAATCTATTTCATCAATCAAATTAATAAAGCATCTTGTTTATTGTCTCGATGACATGACACGGACCATATAAGTAGGTTCTCTGCATCAGTAGGATGGTAATATTTGGTTATGCGATTAGACAATTTTTGCGTTTATAAAAAACTGGTTCTATAATCGTATAATCAAACAATTTTGTAATTACAACTTCTTGTAGACATATTTCAGACAAATAGTGTCTAAAAACTGCGATTGAAGAAAGTTAAGGGAATGCAACGTCTTGCATAATCAATTTTAAACCTAGCATTTACAAAAAATCAATTTTACAATCATGCTACCAAACGCTTCTTAGATAATGTTCTTATTTTTATTTATTTTTTTTTTATTATTTTTCTATATATTTCATATTTTGTAGGAATCAAATATATTTTTATTACTTGTTTTTCACATATGAGCATATTATTTTAGCTTTGTCATCTTTTTTTTTTTCTAAAACCCATTTATTAAGTTTCATATTTTGCACCTACCAATATGAAATCATGGACTAATGTTATACAGTGCTGGTAAACGAGCCGAGCAGCTCGAGCTCGGGTCGGTTAAAGCTCATTCAAGCTCATTCGATTAGACAAACGAGCCGAGCTTGAACAATTTTTAAAACTCGGTTTGTAAACGAGCCGAGTCCAAGCCTAGACGAGCTCGTTACTTAATAGAAAAAAAGGTGAACGAGCCGAGCCCGAGCTTATGTCACTTTTACATGTATAAGGTGTTGTGATTTGTAAAATGTGATTTTTCAAATGCTAAACAAAGTTTTTTTAGCTAAACGAACCCGAGTCGAGCTTTGATTCGAGCTTTATCTTGGCTTGTTTAACAAATGAGCCGAGCCGAGCCAAACCGAGCTTTAACCGAGATTTTTACGAGCCCAACAAGCCAAACTTGAACACAAAATAAAGCTCGGTCCCGAGCTGAGTTGAATCCGAGCCGAACCTGATATTAAACGAGTCGAGCCTGAGCAGGTCAAAACTCAGTTCGTTCGGCTCGTTTACCACCCCCTAATGTAGTATATACACCACTATATCAGTACATACTCTATTATAAAATATGTAAAATTATATGTATTCGCTTAACAAAAAGATGTATTTGACTTTTATAAAAAAAATGTATTTTATTAGTCAAGTTTTATTAAATAAAAAAAAATTCAAAACACCTACAAATTACATATGCAGCTAAAAAGGGATTGAACTTAAATTAATAATGTCAGGGAAGTAGCACGTGAAGGACGTGTACATTTTAGCTTTTTAAAATCAGTAAATCTTATTCAATAACATACATGCATTTATAAGAAACACACACACACACACACACATTAAGGGAAAATACAAAAAAAAAATCACCTAAAGATACAAAATACCCAAATAGACTCTTTTTAAAATTTTACCCAAAAAATTATCATTCTATAGTAATGTCACATAAAAGGACTTTGTTACCTTCCATTATTTAAATATATTTTTTAACAGTGGTGATATCTAGGCCCCAAATCATAAGCCCCATTCACAAGCCCCATGAGGTGTCATCATCTTATTAGTTAGTTTTGATTGGTTTGTTGACTTTTAAAAAAATGTAAAATGGCAAAATACGGATATGTCCTTCATTAAAAATAGATCTCATTTACCCAAATCCCCATTTTTTTACTTATTAATCTTTCACATTAATTTGAAATTTACTTATTTTAAAATTTTAAACAAAATTTGTCTATTTCAAAATTTGAATTTTGAAATTATTATGAATTTTACGCTAAAACTTACCTAACTTATACAAAAATTACCTAAATTACTTTTCATCAAAATTACACCAAAATTTACCTAAATTACACCATAATTATCTAATTAACAAAAAAAATGTTACAGTTTTTTTATATTATAACTGTTACAGAATGTAACAGAAATGCATAAATGTAAATGTAACAATCTTATTATTGTATAACTATAACAGAATATAACAATGTTGCATAAATGTAACATAAATATGTGAATGTAACAGTTTATGACATTCATGTTAAAAAAATATTGTGGAAACAAAAAAAAGAGAAAGAATGTAGCAGATGCCCTGTAAACCAAATAGTCATGAATAATAATATGATTGATCATTAAAATATCTATGAATTCTTATGTTAAATAACATTATATTGTTACAAGACTGTTACATCTCAAATGTAACAAAATAACAAAAAACTGTGTATTGCTTAAATGTGTCTCTTTTGCATCGAATCACATTATTCATTAACTGTTACATTTATAAAATATAACAATATTAATCAATACACAAATTCCACAATGTAAATACAACAAAACAATACATAACCTGACTCACGATTACTTCACATTCTCCGTCTCCAATGGCTTCCTCGCTTTTGTAATCTTCAGAGAGTCCATGTATGAGACCACCACTGCCACCACCCGCATTTCAAGAGCTCGAACTTTTATGTTCTCCGAGATCGTCGTCTCCCTAGAATGGCTAAGAACAAACGAAGTTATTAAAGCTGAAGCACTCATTAAAACCACCATCACAACAGAAACTGAAGCAATCATTATAGAGACCGCCATCACCACAGCTACACACATGCACATTTTTTGTTACATTTTAAATGTAACAAAAATCATCATTGAAAAATCTTCTGAAAATCTTCCACGTCAATACATCCCTACATATGCCCGTCCCCGCGTCTCACATTCATCAACTTCCAATAATTATTACTTTTTCGACAACAATTGTGCATGTCAGAGGGAACCCCGATGCGTCGGGAGGGGGCACTAGGGTTTTATCGCAGATGTCTATGGTTCCGGAGACGAGGCGCTGGGAGGAGGCGGGGATGCCGGTGAGGTCGGAGAGGCGGGGATGCCGGGCCTCGCCGGAGATGGAGGGGGAGGAGGAGAAGGAGAGGCACCATGTGTAGTGAAGAAATAATGGTGAAGAAATATAGGATTTTTAGAATTGATGATACTCCACAATCATAGGGATACATTTAAGGTAGTTATCAAGTAAAAGAGCATAATAGGTAATATCTTATTGCCACATCATGGGGCCTATTTGGGCCTATGAAATTGGGGCCTAACAATCATTATTGATTTTTTAAATATTTCACACATCACATTGTGATATAACTACGACGCCTATACTCATGACATACATACCAATAAATATATTTTTTCATTAATCTACTATGTTTCAATAAATTTATTATATTTTATAAAATTTTAGATAATAGATCGATGATGACGGAAATGAATTGTGAAGACACATGGAACAATTTATCATTTAGCTTCCTCTGTAGTTATATAAAATATAATAAATTTTCAAGGACATACATCAATTAAAAAAAGCCAATATATCATTGTTTATATTATACGTGAACATATTAAAATGAATCAAGAGTGATAGGTTATTTTAGTGATAAAATAGTGAAAAGGACTTTTTTTGGATAAAATTAAAAAGGGGAATTAATTAGAGGTCCATGCCTCATTATTTCTAGGTCCCTGGATTTTTTCAAGATATTTCTAAGTCTCTAACCCCTGATTTAATTATGACACCCACGAACAAAGAATCCATCGACGGCGATGGCGACGGCGACAATCCTAGAAGCCTTCGCGACATCATTGACGGTGACGCCAACGATCCTCCGCGGGCGCGACATCCTCCTCCTCAGAGTACGTCAAACTCTTCCCTTTCATCATATATAAAATGCATGATGATATGGATTTGCCTTTGGTGGAGTTGCCGCTTATGCTTTACAAATGCATGATTAACATCTTGGCTTGTATTGTTGTGTCGGTTAGTTGATTAATACTCTGTAATATCCTGATAGTACACTGTTAAATTTATTGGTACAGTACTAAATCCTTTTGGTACATTGTTAAACTAATGATAGCATGTGCTGAAGTAAAATTACTTTAAGGAGGAGCTGTATAGGAGAGGAAAAAATAAAGGATTAGCCATTGGAGGGCTTATAAAGAGAGGAGTGGACACTGTGAAGCTTGTGCAAAGAATGTGAGGCCATTGGAGGGTTTATTATTTCTGTTTTTTTTTTTTTGTATTATAAAATAGTTGTAATGTTTGATTTGTGCTTCTTATTTGTTTATGTGATTTTTATGTATTTATTATGTGTTTACATTTTCATTTTTGCACACAGTATAGGATTGAAAAAATGGTTCAAATAGAAGATTTGACACCAAGAAGAAGTTCAAGGTTGAATATGGTGGCTAAAATTCCTCCAAAGACTAAAGCTCGTTCCAAAGCTCCTTCCAAACCATTCATTGAATCCCCTAATCAAAACACATCCATAGAAGCTCCTCCCAATCCACCAACCGAATCTCTTTCCAATTCATCCACCGAAGCTCCTATTGAAAATCCATCCACCACAGCCCCTACTGAAAACCCATCCTCCATAGCCCCTATTGAAAACCCATCCACCACAGCCCCTACTGAAAATACATCCTCCACAGCCCCTACTGAAAACCCAACCACTAAAGTCCCCACTGAAAAGCCATCCAGAAAATCTCCTTCAAAGCCTTCCAGCAAATGCCCTGCAAAAAAGTCGTCCATAATAGCTCCTTCTAAGCCTTCGACCAAATCTCCTGTGCAAAAGTCATCCAGAAAAGCTTCTTTGAAGCCTACCACCAAATCTCCTGCTCAAAAGCAGTCCACAAAAGCCCAATCCAAGCCATCCACCAAATCCCCTGCTCAAAAGTAGTCCACAAAAGCCCAATCCAAGCCATCCACCAAAGCCCCTTCCAAGGAATCAATCGAAGCCCCTCCAAAAAAAAAAGTTCAGAAGAAAACAGTCAAGAAGTCCAATGTGGAAGAAAATAGAGGTAAACAATTATGTGTCCTACTTATTGGTTTATTGAAATATATGCGGTTATGTGCTATGTGCATTGTAATATAATCTGGGTACACTGTTAATCTTCATGGGTACACTGTGGAAATATATTTCTTAAACTAAAGTGTACTTTGATGAACTGTAATTTAAGTCATTTTTTCTCGGTATATTGTTATATGTTATGGGTACATTGTTAAATTCAATAAGTACTTTGTTAGTATCAGTAACTTCTCTTTGTAGTATATTATTATTTTTTCAGTAACTAATGCTTGTCATATTATTCCATGTATACAAGAGCAATCCGGTTGCCCTTCATTCCTAAGTTTTTGTTAGTTCAGCACCGCTGTTTTCCTATTTATTATAGGAAAACGATGAACGAGATTGCAGTGAGGGACTGTCATCGGAATGTATTGAAGAATACACCATTCTACATCTTGGTGGACATCTCCAAGATAAGATTCGTAGCTGAATTACTTGATATATTTATCAGTAACTACAGTCTTAATGATGATGTCTTCAAGATTGGCGAAAAACGATTACCGTTGACGGCTGAGGAGGTTGCCCTCATCATAGGGTTGCCTGCCTTTGGGGAGAAGGCAATCACGGACTCGAAGTCAGTGGATTCCAGGCTAAAGAGATAGTATTTTAGTAATGATACTTACGTCACAAGGGACGCATTGAAGGTGAAGATGGTAGAGTTGGTGAATTCAGACGAGGAAGAGGACGTGCAGGATTTCGTTCGATTTTGGATTGCATTCATGTTTGCAAAAAGATGTCGT
Source organism: Acorus calamus (assembly GCA_030737845.1). NCBI lineage: Eukaryota > Viridiplantae > Streptophyta > Magnoliopsida > Acorales > Acoraceae > Acorus > Acorus calamus. The sequence continues at coordinate 33,443,563 of CM060863.1, read as the reverse complement.
AGAATTTCGATTAGAGCGATATCCCAAGATTCAGAGGTGAATATGTTGTCAAAATCCTTAGAAGATCAAAACTGAGACTGTTATGAATGGACATGAATGTTTATTTTGGATGTATATATTTTTTAAGTAAATTTAATGTACATCAGGTGTTTTAAAAAATAATTGTGTTATTAAGTAAAAGTTGTGAATGATATAATTGGGTTATGAATGAATGTTGTGAATGATAGAGTTGGGTTATTAATGAATGTTTTGAATGATATAGTTGTGTTATGAGTAACAGATGTGTTATGAATGAAAAGATAGAAGGTGTGTTATAAAATCCAATAGAACCAGTACACTGTTAATCAAATTTGGTACAATGTTATAACTAGCAGATGTGTTATGAATAGAATAATAGAAATTGCGTAATGAAATCCGGTACAGTCAGTACTCTGCTTGTCTAATAGTTACACTGTTGATTACTATAAGTACATTGTTAGATCATATGGGTACACTATTAGATACTACTCTTTCTACATTCACAATATAATTTAAGCATTAGATGAAGTACAAAATACTTTAAGCACATAATATTTCTAAACACATAGAATAATTTGACTTGATACAAATAAAATATATGTTCATACAAATAAAGCAGAGTAATTTGACTTGGTACTTAATATAACTAAAGCAGGATAATATTAGTTTAAGCAACAAGATTTATGTATGTCTTCCTATTATGTCCAAAGCACTTGCATCTCAAACAACGATACAATGTCACTGCGTCCGGATCTGCTTGTGACTCTATCCGATTTTTTTTCTTCCTCCCTGGCCTGATCTTGGTTAATGGAGGTTTGATGATTATGTCGCCTTCTTCCCCCTCCGTTCTCTGACTATCTACTACAGGTAGGATTGCTGTAGCATAAGCTTGACGGTACAAATCTGTATAAGCTTGACGATTGAAAATGCTAATGAAAAGAAACTTTCATCTCCATTCTTAGCAATGATACCTAGCAAAATACCTTGATATTTTCATTTGAGAAATATTCCATCTAGGAACAATAATGGCCTACAACCTGTTTCAAAACCAATGAGTGAAGCACCAAAGCATACAAAGAATCGTCTAAATCTATGGTCATCAAGAGTGCATTCAAGCTCCACATAACTTTCTGGATTTATAGCCATCACCGCATCAACATACCACCGAAGATTATCGAATGAGAGGGATTCATCTCCATGTAAGTCCTTGCAAGCCACCTCTTTCCCATGCTAAGCCTTGTGATATGGTAATTGAATTCCATAATCCCTAAACACGTCCTTCACTATATCTCTGGATCGATACAATGGGGTGTCAATAAGCTTATTCCTTGTAATCTCACTCACCCATCTTCGTGATGCTCTTGGATGACCATTTGTTGATATTCCACCACCACATTAATGAATATTGTTCAATGATTTGATTTGGAAGTAAGAGCCTAATCTGACTCTCGAGCAATGAACTCGCCATCCACAAGAAGGGTGTTTGCACTTAGTAGTTACCCGTACCTTATCGTTTTTCACGTATTCAAAATCAAATGAATGCGTTATAGGATAATTGGTCAACTACATGCGAAAATCTTCTATATTTTCAAATTGCTGATTCACCGAATGAATGATATTCTTCCAAAAGTTTATCAGCAACCCACCACTTGAACTCCCATAAATGGCTTCCCCTTGAGAAACCATGCTACAAGATGTAGGTACTGAAGATGTTGGTACTGTTGGGCACAGGTTCATGTGGACACTATTGGACATCCTACAATTCATTTCCATCATAGCATTAGAAGTCATACAATAAAACACATGAAGCATTGTCATACAGTAGTAAAAATGATATATCATACACTATTATGGTTACTTAGTACACTGTTAACCATTATGGGTACACTGTTTAATCATATAAGTACACTGTTTGTATATAATTAAACCATTAGCAAAATAATTTACCTTTGTCCTGCATCTTCAGCAGAGCTCTGTTCAGAATTTATGAAAATATTAATCTGGATAAAGTTGTACCTACACATCTTGTGAATGTCATACATAGTCTCAACATCTTCATTGTTCACAAGAGTCGTTCTCATATTTTCTTGAACGAGAATCTCGTACTTCAGAATGACTTTCGGTGCATCGAACTTCCATCTTTCACATAATTTACCTACAATATCTGAAAGTGTTGTAGTTCTACCAACATAAACTACTCGTGTTTCTCCATTGTAGGAACAAAATACCATTAGAGTATCCAAGTATAAACTCTAATATTATGCAAAAACGAATCATGTATTCAATATAAGATCAATATAAAATGCATTACGTACAATATTAATCCACATACACATTGTGTATCTACTAAACATCAAAATGAGATTCTACACTTAATACACTGTTAATTGATCTGGGTACATTGTTAATTTATATGGGTACACTGTTAATTGATATGAAAACAAGGTAATCGTATCTCTGTATAACAATCAGAATTATATGAATAATATCAGTTGACATGAATGCTAATACGGTCTGTATTTTATACTGTAACATAAATCCAGAACCAAAAGCAATGCCACTATTATTCAAACAATCTCTTTAGTAAAAGCATTATGATTCTCCATACATATTTGTTACTCATGGTTTCTTCACCGTCGTCGTGAATTTTTAATGGAAAAGAAGAAGATTGGATGGTTCAGTGGTTCAGCCTTCTTCACCGCAGTCATTATCGATCTCTAAGTGCGATTTAGGGTATCAGAGACCCGATTTTCAGTGGTTCAGCCGTCATAGCCATGGAAAGGTGTTCAATGCAACTTAGGGTTTTTAATGGAGTGTTCGGAGGGTTGAGGAAGAAGAAGGGAATGGAAAAACTAATTGTTCAAGGGGTATATTTGGTATGCTAACGGAGGAAGCAAACGGCAGCCGTTAGGTTGGACCTAGAAATGATTAAATTAGGGGTTAGGGACCTAGAAATATCTTAAAAAGGTCTAGGGACCTAAAAATAATAAGGGATAGGTTGGGGGACCTCTAATTAATTTCTCCAATTAAAAAAAAGCTGATTTGATTTTTTGAATCTTAAAGATATATTTTTATATACAATAATGTTTTCTAGGCCCCAACTTCAAAGGCCCCATGAGGTGGCAATAGGACATTACTTATCATACCATTTACTTAATAACAACCTCAAGATTTATTCCGAGAATCGTGGAGTATCATTAATTCTTTATACATATCTCAACCGAATTATTATTATTTTCTTGAATGAGATTTAAACAAATAAAAAAAAATGGAAGATAATCAAGGTGATCTCCGAATACCCGTCTCTTCTTCTTGTTGTCTTCTCTGCATTTCCTCCTCCTCAATAGTCCACTTGTGGCCATTGTTGCTGCTCACCTCGTAGCACTCCCAAATTTTTTAATCGTGTGAAGTTCGAAAATATTGTTTTGTTCTTTATGAAGTTGGATCTTCTATCAACGCCTACTGGATCAGGTTTTATTTATGTTTTGAATGTCATTTTTCATAGTTGGATTTGTATTTTATAATGTTACATTTTATATATAGAACATTCTTCGTTTTTTTAAATCTGTGTCATTTTTATTACATTCGTAAATGTAATAGTTAACCGCATGCGTGTATTGATTTATATTTGTTACATTCATAAATGTAACAATGAACTACAGGTAAATTAAATGGAATGTAAAACATTTAGAAATACATATATATAAATGTAACAATTTTTATTAAAATGAAACCAATAGTTCATGTAATATTTGTTAAATGTAACTCACAACAAAACAAGTGTTTGATATTTTTCATGAAATGTAAATATTCGTTTTAAAATTGTTTAAATATTGCATAAAATGTAAAACATTTATGTAATGTAAATGTAACAGTGTTAATGTAAATGTAACAAAGGATGTAAACATGTAGGAAATGTTTTTACTGCTGTTTGAAGGATTTTAACGAAAAATAATTTGGGTAGTTTTTGTGTAATTTAGGTAAGTTTTGGTGTAATTGAAATAGAAAATTCAATTATTATGTAAAGATTTCAAAATTTAAATTTTGAAATAGGGTGTAACTGAAATTAATATGAAAGATTTGTAACCGAATAGAGAAAAAAGGGGGATTTTGGTTAATGTGATATATTTTTAATGAATGGCATATCCGTATTTTACCATTTTACACTTTTTCAAAAATCAATAAACTATTTAAAACCAACCAATAAAATAATGATACCTCATGAGGCTCACTGTTTTATATATTTTCCCTATCTTTGTAATAAACCTTAGTGCCTAATATTTTTTCTAAAACTCCATCAATAAGGATATAATTTAAAACTCCAATCACAACCATCAGATATTGATCAGAGGACCAAAAAATTAGGGTTTTGATGGAGGGTAGTTTAGTCATTTGACCCATAAACAGATGCACCCCCATCAAGTTTGACCTAAATACCCTCTTTTTTCGTTTTTCCCTTCCAGCCCTAGAAAGAGAGAAATCCCCTCTTCCCAAAGCCCTCTTCTGCCCCTGCAACTCCTCCCAAAATCTTTGCCCTTCTCTTCTTCAAACCCTATTATTCTTCTTTATTTCCTCCCCCAATACCCCCGCCAAACCCCCCCTCCCTCCAATCCCCTTTTCAAATAATAAAAATCCCTCTTTTGCCCTCTTTTCTCCCAAAATCGCCCATCTCAATTGGGAATCTCTCTTCATCGATTTCTTGGGTTTTTGATGTGCTTCTTGTAGATCTCTCAAAGGGTGTTCTGGGTTCCTCTCCGATTCGGATTTGGTGCCTTGAAGTGAAAGTCCCTAAAATCACCCTGTCTCAATTGGAAGTCTCTCTCTTTCGATTTATCGGGTGTTTGATGTGCCTCCCGTAGATCTCTCAAAAGCGTGCTCTGGGTTTCTGTTCGATTCGGATTCGGTGCCTTGAAGGTTTCGGATTCGGTGAGTTTCTATTTTTTTTTGGTGCACTCTGTTTGTTTGGTGTGATTTTTTTGAGGTACCATGTCTTGCTTTGCGTTCTTTGTATGTTTTTTTTTCTTTGTTAATTCACTGTATTATATGTGATGGGTTACTCTCTCTTTTGTTCCAATTTGTCCCGCAGACTCCTTTTTCGGACGCGATTGGGTTCAAAGAAACGATGTTTTGGCCCTCGTAAGATCTTTCGATCACTGTTTTCAAAAACACCATCTTCACTTCTTATTCATCAAAGTCACAAAGTCCCCACCTTTCAATGGCCAATCACGATCTCGTCCTAGCAAACCTCGCCCTCGGCCAAAACCACGACATGGGCATGTCACAAACCCATGATTTGGGGTTGGGTCAGAGCCACAACATCGGCCTTGGCCAGACCCACGACCACAATCTCGGCCTCGGACACCCACATGAACACAAGCTCGTCTTAGGCCACCACCACCAGTACCATCACCTCCACCAGCACGGCCATGGAAACCAAGATGACCCCGACGGAAGCCCCTCCCACGACCACGTCGACCCTCTCACCCAAAACCGTGAACTCGCGCTCTCCGAAAGCCATGAACTTTCCCTAGCCGAGAATCCCGAGCTGGGTGACAATCTCGAGCTTACGGTGGACCCGTCCCAAGAACTCGCCATCCAATCCGTCCCTGATGGACCCATCTCATCCATCATGACTCCCGGTCAGAACCGCGCCCTCATGATTCACCCGAGCCACGAGTTGGCAGTCGGGCAGGAGTTCCCGGATGTTAAGAGCTGTCGCAGGGCGTTGCGTGACGCGGCCATCGCTTGTCACTTTGAGATCCAGACTGTGAAGTCTGACAAAACCCGGTTCACCGCCAAATGCGCGAGCGAGGGGTGCCCGTGGAGGATCCACGCCGCGAAACTCCCTGGCGTGCCCACTTTCACTATCCGAACCATTCATGAGAACCACACTTGCGGCGGGATCACTCATTTGGGTCACCAGCAGGCGTCGGTGCAGTGGGTTGCCAATTCAGTGGAGGAGAGGCTCCGGGAGAACCCACATTACAAACCTAAAGAGATTCTTGAAGAGATTCACAGGGTCCATGGCATAACTTTGTCATACAAGCAAGCATGGCGGGGGAAGGAGCGAATCATGGCAGCCGTTCGCGGTTCGTTCGAAGAAGGCTATCGATTGCTTCCTCAATATTGCGAACAAGTCAAGAGAACGAATCCTGGGAGCATCGCCACCGTGTTTGGAAACCCGATTGACAGTTGCTTTCAGCGCCTCTTCATTTCGTTCCACGCATCGATCTATGGTTTCGTGAACGCATGTCGCCCACTCCTCGGGCTTGATCGGACTCTTCTGAAATCCAAGTATCTGGGGACCCTGCTTCTTGCGACGGGATTCGATGGAGATGGTGCTCTGTTTCCTCTGGCTTTCGGGGTTGTCGACGAAGAGAACGATCAGAATTGGATATGGTTCTTGTTGGAGCTTCATAAGCTTCTGGAGACGAACACGGAGAACATGCCGAGGCTGACCATACTGTCCGATCGTCAGAAGGGGATCGTCGAAGGCGTCGATCAGAGCTTCCCCACTGCGTTCCACGGCTTCTGTATGCGCCACCTCAGCGAGAGCTTCCGCAAGGAGTTCAACAACACCATGCTCGTAAACCTGCTCTGGGAGGCCGCACACGCGCTCACCGTGATCGACTTTGAAGCCAAGGTGTTGGAGATTGAAGAGATCTCGCAAGACGCCGCGCTTTGGATCCGGCGCATCCCGCCCCGGCTTTGGGCCACTGCATACTTCGAAGGGACGCGGTTTGGGCACTTGACGGCCAACATCATCGAATCGCTGAACACATGGATCCTTGAAGCGTCTGGTCTCCCCATCATCCAGATGATGGAGTGCATCCGACGGCAGCTGATGACGTGGTTCAACGAGCGGAGGGAGACGTCCATGCAATGGACGACGATCCTCGTCCCGTCTGCGGAGAGGCGTGTGTTGGACGCGCTCGAGCGTGCAAGGGGCTACACGGTGGTGCGCGCGAACGAGGCGGAGTTTGAGGTGATGTCATCTCATGACGGGACAAACATCGTTGACATACGGAACCGGTGCTGCCTCTGCCGCGGGTGGCAGCTGTACGGTCTGCCGTGCGTGCACGCGGTGGCGGCGCTCCTCTCATGCAGGCAGAACGTGCACAGGTTCACTGAGAGCTGCTTCACAGTCGCCATGTATCGGAAGACGTACTCGCAGACGATACATCCGATCCCCGATAAAAGTCTTTGGAAGGAGTTGTCAGAGGAGAGCGGCGGCGGTGGGGACAAAGTCGAGATCATGATCAACCCGCCAAAGTCGCTCAGGCCGCCGGGGAGGCCGAGGAAGAAGAGGGTGCGGGCGGAGGACCGCGGGAGGGTGAAGCGGGTCGTGCATTGCAGTCGGTGCAACCAGACCGGGCATTTCAGGACGACGTGCGCTGCGCCTATATGATTGATTGTTCGGGTTAGTTTTTTTTCCTGTCTGTGAAAAGTTTAATTTGGATGTTAAATTGTAGATTTTAGTTTGGTTAGTTTTCATTTGAGTTTATGCTTGAGTTGGTTAATAATGTCATGAGCTTATGAAGAGTTGAATCTATGAAATGCAGACTATTTTTCTTTATGGTTCCATTTTTTTCTTTTCTTTTTTTAGATTTTAGGCCTCTTGCATTGTTCTATGATAACATTTTATCAACACTTCAATGACCATGTCATGTCACCATAAAAACTCAACCAACATATAGGGTTAATAGGGGTAGTTCCATGGACGCTCCGTTTGGATCTACGTCCGGGGCCACTGCGTCGGCGAAAGCGGGGTCTAACGCGAGAATCATTTTTTGAGGCGTCGGGGAGGCGAGGAAAAATTAGCTTGAAATGCCATCGAACGCGGAAATTCACTTTTTCATTTGGTTGGCGTCGGCGTCGGCGTCGGCGTCGGCGTCCGCCACCACCAACACGGGTGGAACGCGGATCCAAACGGAGCCTTAAACAAGATGTAAGTATGTGTCAATAGCTAAGCCCCCGTTTGGATTAATGAATAAGTTATTATGAGGTTTATATCTATTCTATAAACAGATAACTTTATCAATGGAATAAGTGATTTATAGTTTGATTGTGTTTTTTTTATTCTAATTGGAAAACGTAATAATAAAAGTTGAGTTGTTTGTTTGATGAAGAATAAAATGTGAATAAAGTATAAAAAGTTGATTTGACATGTGAGCCCTATTAATGTATGAGAGAGGATGATAGGTGATTTGATGTGATAAGATATAATTTTTTTTATGTGATGGTGTGCCTTACCTTCAATGGAAATAGATAAATTGAGTATTAGCTTAATCCAAGGGTTACTTAGAATTGTTATACTCATACTAAGTTATACTCGATAAACAAACAGTCATTTTTTCTATCCATTTTTATACCACTCCTATATCACCTTAACCCTTGATCCAAACGGGGGTTAAAATAACAAAAGATAACGGGTTAAATGCATTATTCATCCACCCCCTAACAAATGTCCAATATTGATTGACCCCTCTAAACATGCAATATTTATATTACCCTTTGATATTTATGATGGTTAAGCAAATAAGCCTTTGAGCTAATTTTATGTCAAAGACCGATGAATATTCCAAGAATATTCCATCAATTTAACGTCACTTCTAATTAATATATCTATATAACCCCCGAGAGTCTGTAAATAAATTGTTCTGACCCCCTTTGTGGATGACCAAAATGCAAAAATGGCTGCTTTCACCCCCATCTTCTTCATCCCAATGCAATAACTCTCCCTCTGCTCCGCCTCCATTCATGCAGTGCGAGGTTCGCATCTGTGACGCATTGTCAATCATTGAAAACAACATCTTCAGCTCCACAGGTCTGCTCTCCATTTTCGGGTGCGAATGGACATTGTCAATATGTTTGCAGCTTCAAAGATACTCATGGTATGAGGTTTAGAAAAGTTATATTCTAATGAAAAAGTCTGAAAAGGATCTGGTGGGTTTTTCGTTCTGTTGCTCCAAAATTTGGCTTGCTTTATATGCTACATCATCCGTTTCAGCCATTTCAAACTCAATTGACTTTTTCTCTGTCTAACTCATTAAAAACATCATTAGATATTTCACCGACAGCAAGTCTACAACACTAACATTGTCCTTTTCATTTCCCAATATCTCAGCATGAAAAACAACCTCATTTTCGAACTCCCTTTCAAATTCAACCTTCCCAGCAGTCCATTAATTATTTGAGTGATCAACGTTTGTCCCTCTGTCACTTCATTTGTTCCTATTTCAGGCTCTTCAAAATCTACACCTTCATGAACGATATGAGAAAAAATTGCACCGCTGTTTGTAACATGAAATTGAAGACCTCTACAACTTATAAAAATGTCTCACCACCTCCCCCAAATTGTTCATTCTGCGCATAAGCAGAGATCATCGCTTTCCAAGGATCGACAGCCTGCCCTTTACTGGCATCGCAACAAAGATCGTGCGCGTGCCATGAACATTGCCCGACCTCACGAGCCCTACAAATATTGTTGACCATGAAACCAAACTCTTCTCACGCATTCTCTGAAACACCTACCTCGTGTTCTCAACATGTACGAGGAGATGGTGAAGGTGTTATGCGCTGAAGACATAGTAGGCATGGCATTAGGAAGGTATGGGGATGAGATCGTCTGTTGCTAAATACACAGAACAACCTTGTAGCAGTCAATTAAAATGTGTTACGTAAGTTTAATGTATCGTGAATATATATATTTAAATACTCTTATCAGGAAGTCTTTTTGTTAGAAGATTTATAGTGCGTTCAACTTTCTGACACATTTTCATTGACGGCTACAGAATTGTTCCCTGTAGTTAGCCGTAGACGATCCAACTCCGGAGGTATGAGAGTAGATGAGGCGAAGGCAGCAGATAAGGATGAATGTGAAGGTGTACGCGTGGGGGGGAGGAGAGGTGACGGTGGTGGTGATCAAAATGGATGGTTGAGCTTAACTTATTATCATTAATACTACTTTAAATTAACATTTAATATTCTGTTATTGGTTGGATTGTGTCATGTGCAACCCCAATTGTAGTCACACCGCACGTGTTTTAACTTTAGGCATTGTTACGTAATCTTTTTAACAAGGACAAATATAATAGTTTTTCGCGGTACACCGGTGTATGTGGAGAACATTTGGAATTCGATCCTTTATTTTATAAAAGATTGAGTGTGTTTTGTGTGGGGGCCTCTAGGTCTCGGTTAGAAGGGGTGTGCTTGTAATTGAGTAATTTAAGATTCATTAGGTACAAGGGATACTATTAGTGAGGAAGTAGATATCTCTTCTACTCTCTCTAACTAATGGATTTTATTTGGGTATCTCTTATAATTGCTTTTATATTGGGTATTCCCTTTCTTTGAATAAAATTGAGACTGGATGCCTGCAGTTTCTTAAAAAAAACAAAAAGACCTATATTAAGTATATTTTCCCATAATTAGTACCTACATTCATATAATGTGGTTGTCATTAAATACTTTTATAGAGGGAACTGAATGCATCACGTGCAGAGAAACGGACACCCCAAAATAATGATCATTAATACAAAGGTTTAATTGATGAATGTAAGCTACATTTTGCATAGTTAGACGCCAAATTTCGTGAAATTCCATTTTGTCGCCATTTATTTCTCATCGATCGTTATTTTTGTGGTTTCACTTTTTGGACTGCTTCCGGTGAGTGCATGAATAATGTTTAAACCTATTAATGAATCAAATACAAGAACATAAAATATTCAAATTTTCATAACTTTTCAAATTATTGTTATTATTAAATTTTAATATACTATTATTTGAAACATCATTATATAACATATTTTTCGTAGTATTTAATAAAGATATATGTAATATAAAATATAATATATAATGGATATGGAAATTTATCATAGGGAATACCTCACTATCTGAATTCAATTTCGAATATAAAATTCGATTATTTATCTAAATTATTGTATTTGGATGCAGAATATTCTGCACTGTCAAATGAACTCTATGCAATGAAAACTTTAGATGCTACTATTTAGGATATGGTGGCAATCAGGTCCAGAAAGCCGAAAGCCCCGCCCGGGCCTGTTTACTGCCAGGGACAGCCCGTTTTTAGGGCGGCCGCAGGCCCGCACAAACTGGACTCGTTCGGGCTGGCCCGTGGGGGGCAACCAATAAATGAGTCTCCTGTAATTGTGTAATTTTTATTTAAACTATGATTGAATTATGCAAATTATTGACATTTATATACATGTCAACTTAGTTAGGTACATGTAGTTATTTAATTTTTCAAGTAATTAATTCATTTAATATTTTATTTTTAAAAATTAAATAGATATAAATATTTTTTTTAATACTATATTTGTGTTATTTTAACATTTATATATAAATGAACAACTTAAAATTAAAAATCAAAAGAAATAAGATGATTAGGGCTGGCCTGGCCCAGGCCGCTGGCCAAGCGGGACCGCGGGCCTGGGCCCTGTTTCAACGGGCCGGGCTGGACCACTTTCCTTGGGCCACTCCCAAATTCCGAAAATATATATATATTAATTTCTTTTTATTAGAATTAAAATGTTTTTTTTTTAATTTGAACATGTACTCCTATTTGTGTTTATAATTTAGGTTAAATGCATATAACCTCTTAAATTTAGTGGATATTTATATGGACCTTCATTATATCGAACTTTGATATAATCTTATATATTTTGCTTTGGTTAAGCATTAGCCCTTTGAGTAAATTTTCACTGAAAAATTAGTGAATATGTGTGAAATATTCCATCACTTAATGGAGAAGTAAAATCATAAATGTATATAACCCCGACTATCCAAAAAAATTAAAAAACACCTAAAAAGAAGATCAAAATACCCTTCCTCATAAAAAAAACCACCTGATTTTTTCTTCTTCTTCCCAACAGTTCTATTTCTAATCGTTGCTGATGATTTAAACCCCCTTCCAATCTTCTTATTCCATTCAAAAACATTACAATTACTATACCAACTTACCCAAAAAAAAAAATGCATGGATGCTTCAAAGCATGATATAAAAGTCGATACTCCAGTAAACCATAAGCCCCATATACTATATATCTTCCAATCAATCGTTTCTACATCGCATTGTATTATATATGAAGTTACATTTTACTATAGTAACACAGTACACATGAAAATGCATTTATGACATGCAGAGACGGCTCTTATGAAGGTGGAGGGAGCGCCCCTTATAGGAAAGACGAGAACAAGGTGAGTGCCCTTTCAGGTTGGTAGCTTGGGACCTTGTGTCTGGCACCCCGTACTGTTGCAAAAACAAGGCCTTTGTACTCCACAACATACCCTCCAACCTGCTAGAAATTTGGGTGGGAGTTACAATTACGATATCTGGATGTATACATGATCAAATTTTGTTATGTATAGAGCATATTTTCATTAACAAGTTAATGGTTAGTGATGATGCATTACCTGATTGTTTGTGTACCTTGTCGAACTCTGCATAGGCAGCCTAAGCTTGTTTATCGAGTACCTTGTCGAACTCACTGGTACCCTCGCATCGGTATCACAACTGCAACATTGTTTATTATAATATATCAATGAAGCTTAGGAAGTTTGCATTCAGCTCAAACTATAACCCAAAATCTTCAGACCCTCAGATATATCTTGACATAGTTAAATTTCAAAACAGCTCGTCTACTTGACGAATAAAGTATTTGACAAACTTACAAGAAACTATGATTTTGTTTATGTTTTTACATTTTCCATTATTATTTTTGTTAGTATAATTGACACAAACTCAATCTGCTGAAGAGCCATAATGGCCTTACTATACCAGTTCTTGGGCGAGCTTCACTATTCATGTGGTGGGCCACACCAATACTTAATAAAGGGTGTTGCTACATGCAGTTCTTATATGCAGCTTCATCACTAACCAAATATATGCTTTGTTAGATAAAACATGTAATTTTTGTGTTTTGCATGAGTATATACAATTCTTCATAGTATACTTCATGAAACATACACTTCTAAATAATCAAAGCATATGGAGATTCCACGCGGGGCTTTCCCTAATATTATCCTTTTATGAAAGGAATGCCTTGTAAGACACATTTACTATTGTAATATGCATTGAAGATACTATTTTTAGATTAGAATGATCGAGTTCATGAGCTTATTAAATGAAAAATGGACCTGTGCAGAAAAGGGTGGATTTCGATCGATTTCAATCTGGCAACATAATGATGAGATAGATAGTTATCCTACACTTTTTGAAGAGCTTCTTGGAGCGCCCCTGGCTAGAGGGGTTTCAGACAGGGTGGTTTGGTCTTCTAGAGCTCAAGATGGTTTTTCTGTGCATAGTTGTAATGATTGCGAAGGGAAAAGTATAAGGAAGTGTGGAGTTGCAAGATTCAGAATTGAAGGTGAAGGCATTCATGTGGACGATGTACTTGCGCAAGATCTTGACAAGGTCTCTCATTGCCCAATGGATGCCGGAGTTTGTTAGATCTTGTGCGAAGTGTGGTGGAGAGGATGAGACGGTGGAGCACCTCTTCCTTCTTTGTCCTCTAGTTTGCAGGCGTGACTTTGGCTTTGTTAGGCATCTGATTTGACAATCGGGGTTTTTTTTTAGATGAAATGTGGGAGGCTACGAAACGTCTTTGTAGAATGGGATCATAGTATCACGGCGCGCGTCACCCAGATTTTTGTACCTGCAATGGTTTGATGCATTTGGTTGACTAGAAACCATGTGGTTTTTCGGGATAATATGGCGTACGCGGAAAATATTTAGGAGATGGCGATCCGGTGCATCCAAGACTAGAGTAAATTTTACGGGGGTGCTCGTGCAGAGCAATTGGGGGGGGGGGGCTTTATTATTCTGGAGTAGTGTCTCATTTTGTCAAATATGGTTCGGTCATATTTCTAAGACAAATCCTTTTTTTATTTTTTTGTTTCCCTAATATTATTTTTTCCTTTGGGCTTTCTTCTTTATTAATATAATGATGTGTCACCCAACCGTTTACCTTTAAAAAAATATTTTTTCAATCTCAAGTTGGTCTATGTGGTGTGACAGTTTTATTTGTAAGGAATAGATGGGCAGGTATATCTATGCCAAAGTAAATGAGATTAAAATGATATTGGTAATCGATTCCACTAGTATAAGAGGAGCTTCCATCTCAAATTATTTTTCGATCTCCTCTTATAAATCAGAACTCATATATCAAATTATTTTTTCACATTATAAATTCTTATTCACATATTATTTATTTTTTATCTACAATTTATTCATAGTCAATCAAACAATAAAAATTTTATTATTGTGTTTTCCGACAAGAATAACTAAAACACAATCAAACCAAAAATGACTTATTCATTATCTATACTGAAATAATTATCTTTGAGTTTTGGGTCTCAATGTCATCACTCACAACGTTGATGCTTGGGTGAGCAAGGGTCGTTTAGGAATAAATATTTGTTATATTTTCTCCGTTGTATAGAATTTATGTGTATTGTCCATCTTTCATAGCTAATAAAAGCTTTCTAGTGTTTGTTCAGTAGAATTTCATCGTCCAGACGACCATATGCACCTTTTCTTGAAGAATTTCATCGTCCAGAGACGACCATATGCACACTTCCACATGAATCAGGTCCCAAATTTCAAATAAACTCCTATCTTGAAGTAAGTATTGTAGAAATTCCCAATAGGGCATCAAACAACAGTGACATGCTATTACAGGCTGACTAATGTAGCTGTTACGAGTGACACTTGAACAAACAATAATCCAATAAGATGCAAAAATATTTGTACATGCACCAGTGTTTGACAGATTTGGCAAAAATGCGACATACAGATGAAACTATGCCTCCAGATACAAACTACTTCAATATTAAGCTTCTGAAATGTGAAACCATGTAGCATTCAAGTCAGTCTCCTCTCAGAGACATCCACAATACATCAGAGGCTTGATTGCTGGCAGGATGCATGGGTCTTCCTCTATGTATTTTCTTCCTGCAATTCACAAAATTGTTTTTTTGCTATATTCGAAGCAGCCACCAACCTGTAGTTTATATGAAAGTTCTATCTGTGTCTCGTCATCAAGCATAAGTCGAACATGTTTCTGTCTCAGTCACTTGTTCCTTGGACTTCAGACCAGGGAACTGCCCAATATCGTGTCCTTTGATTGGTTGAAATGCATCATTTAGACCGATTGCGAACTCATCTGGCCGGGCTCCACCACTTTCAAAATAATCCGCAATCTGAATTTCATGACATGAAAAGAACCAAAAGAAGATATACTAGTTACTGAACCATGTTATGAAGGGAATTGGAAAATCATTCAGATCAACATAGAATACATATTACTATTAAACTCACATAAGTAAATCACCCGACGGGAATAATTGTAATTTGAAATAGTTATCCCACTCTTTATTCTTCTTAAATCAGCTTGAAACAATATGTGCTTTTCACTGCTTGCAAGAAATACGAACTTAAGTTGCATATGTTTCAGTTAGACCTTTAAACTACAGGTCCAAAACAACTCACATGGCTATCTTTAATGCCTTCATAGTGATGAAGTTCATGTACAACAAATATTCGGCAAATGTACATTCATAAACGATCCAGGATAAGTATGAAACGGTACATAGATAATCAAATTATTCTATATACATGATCTGATCATGAGTATGATGTGAAAGTGGCAATGATTAGGACTAGTCTTTAATTATGAAGAACGTGGTTCACCATTCAAACTAAATGGAGACCCAAATCATGAAGGTTATGCACAGACAATTCAGTGAACAGAAGTTTATTCGACTGATGGGTACAAAGAGGTATCCGACCGTACTTGTTAGGAAAATTTCAGATTACTTCGTGACTATGAATGTCGTATTTCTAAAAAAAATGCTTGTCATATAGGAAAATTCTCTCCTCAATGGATCGCCTAAAAATTATGAAACAAACAAATATGGTTATCACATTTTAAATCATCATTTTCCTATTTTTCTTGTACAAAGCTAGGATTTAGCACAAGACCACTTGATTGTCAAACCATGCTAAATCTTGGCCTACATTTCTGACCCTCCCGGTTACATGAGATTGAGCCTGAAGTATAAAGGAATGCATGCACATCAAAAATATTTACAAGCATTTGCATAGTTGAAGATGTTATAATAGATGATTGAAACATTAATATGTGCCAAAAAATTTAGCTCGCAATAAATAATAGCTATACGCAAAACTAATATTCATTTTGTCAACCCTTTTCTTCATATTCCCAAGGACCAAATCAGAATTTCTATTTGGAAACAACAATGTCAAAAAACATCTAATGTTCTATGAAGTTTATTCACCGAAGTTGTGGCAGTTCTATAATTCTGAACATAATATCCGAGTAACTGAATTGGTAAAGAACAGCTACATGTTCTACATGTTGCAATCCTATTCTACTCGATCAAAATTCAACAGACAATGAATCTTAAGCCAATTAGTCTAAGATACGTGCAACAACAACAACCCGCATATTAGAAGCACAAGAAGCAGAGACCCAAGCATTCTGACTAACTCGATGAAGTTGAAAATAATTCATAAAGTTGAATTAGCAAATTCATGAGGCAAGTTATGCCGAAACAAAACTACAAGGGATGAGCTTGGGAAAATATTCCTCCTATCTTTCACATTTACTTTCATAGAGATATCTATAGACAGATAGATGCACAGAACAAAAAATGGCACTCACATGATCAGCAAGAGCCATGCCACTTAATGCTGCAGCTTCCACGCTCGATCCTAGCAGCCAATCACCACAAATTCCCGCCCGTCCATACGGATCAAAAATGCATGGAATGTTTGGAGTATTAGTTGGAAGAGCTGCACCCCTAAAAGCTTGAAACAAAAACATTAAAACGATAGATCTCTAGTCGTCTCCAATTAAAAAGTTAAGATAAACAGAAAAGTTAAACAAAACAGAACATAAATCGTTCTTTGCTCACCACAATTGGACGCGTGTATAAATGGGTTGTTCCAGTGATCCCCTCGATAAGCCAAGAGCAACCTCTACCCCCTCAAGCATGTCTCGCTTAACCTTTTCGGCAGTTACATTTGGGATATTCTCCTGATCATCATAGATAAAGCATGCTAAGGGCCAGTTTAGTAACTCTAATCCAGAAGGTGAATTCCTTCTTCCCAAGAAACCAATTTTCATATATTCTATGGGAAGGATGAAAGAAGAATTTTGCCTGGGATACCAAAAAATGACCATCGGAATCTTCTAATGTCATTTAATTGGGTGTTCTAGTAGGAGGAGAATAAGAATGAATGCCAAACATGCCCTAAGTTTCCGAACATGCAATGTGAAATTTGGATATGTAGCTAAACAGTGTGTCACTGTAAACATGCAAGGGAAGCGAAGCAAATAACTCCTAGGTAGAAAGGAAGAAAAGGAAAATGGCTAACCTGAGGAACTTTATTCTGTTTTCCATAAGCAGCAGTGCTAAAAAAGGTCCAACACTTAGGTTCATCACTCTGAGATCGAAGTTTCTTTGTGTTGTTTGCCATCCACGAAATTGAGTCAACTCCTTTTACAAAAGCTCCTTCAAAGGGATTAAAGTTTTCTCTGGGTGGAACAATAAGAGGTTTCTCAAATGCTGCAAGGAGGGCCCAGATAGAACTCAGTTCCAGGCTCTACAAACAATAGCAAGTTAGACAAAATCCATTTCAGACTTAAACTCAATAATGAAAAGCTAAGATTAATAAGATGGCAATGTATGCATCATAAAACAACCTTCATTTGTTTCATAAGCAGCGGTAAACCTGATGATGAAAGCAGACGATTTGCACATTTCCCTGTTATAACAGAGAACAGTAGTCATAAAACATTAAGATTCGGATTGAAGGCCAAAAAAACCATCTGACAGAGAGAGCATAGATGTAAAGATCAAAGTAATAGAAGGAATGCGCATAATTTATATTAAAAAAATGTTCAATAGTATTAATAATTTAAACAACAAAACGAACCCTGTAAAGAAAAATAATAAGTTAGATCCTGTATGGGAAAACCAATATTTATCTCATATTTGGTGAATATATATAATCATGTAGGCCCATATGTTAGCTCTCCAATTAAACTACTGTATATAGAAAATGAATTTCTACAATCAAGAAGAGTAAATTTAGAATCACAGAAAAAAATAAGTGAATGAAATTATGTGAACCGACTTCTTCCTGATGCAGTATTATGATACTCAATGAGATACAACAGGGATTGATTTCCAGCAAACATGCAAAATAAATCATCATTTCACAAACTCATATGCTACATCACCTGACAATAAGTAGAAAATTGAAAAATTACATCTCAGTTTTCCACTCCTGCCATCCAAACCCTTTTTCAGGTTTTCTCCATTTCGATGAAAAATTCTCTGTAACTATTTCCTAGTTATTTTCTAGTAATAGCTATGCCGTCTGTTTCATGTTCCTAGAACTTATAAAGATACAGTAACACATAAAATAAACTTTCCATATATGATGCTATAAAAAAAAATAGCGAAAAACAAATGCATCCCCAACTCTTTTACCCAGCTTTCAGCTCTTCTCCAGCCACCACAATGAACATAGTTGAGTCCATATTTGTTGACATAGAAAAAGAAAAGACAGACGGATAAGTTATATCCTTATTAATTGGGGTGATACCATGACATTTAGGGAAAAATCCATATAACCCCCTGTAAACTACTCAAAATCCATATAACTCCCTGATTTTTTCTAAAGTCCATATGACCCCCTTAAAACACTTATGTAAATCCAAATAACCCCATGAGATAAATTTTCGTTGACAAATGAGGAATATTTTATTTGGTTAGCCCTGATTGAAAACACAATATAACAAAAAAATCCCTTATAATGTGTTAAAAATATATTTTAAAAAAATATGTAAATAACAAATTTATCTCTTTGGATAGAGTTTTATAATCTATTCGGAGGGGTAAAATCATCATTTATAGATAGTTTTTCACATTTTTTAAATGTTGTAGGGATTTTGATATATTGTCTTCAGCCAGGGTTAACCAAACTGAATATTCACATAATATTCTTCATTTGTCAACGGAAGTTTTTAACTCATGGGTTATTTGGATTTACATAGGTGTTTTGAGGGGGTTATATGGATTTCAGGTTGTTTATAGGGGGTTATTTGAATTTTTCCCTAAAATATAACTAGCAATTTTTTCATTTTTTTTTTTAAATTGGTGTCCCCTGTGGTTTGATCCCCTGAACTCCTTTTTGGAGAGGGGAGGTGCTAACCAGCTAATCTAAGCTTGGTTTGCCAAATATGATCAAGTAGCACTTCAGGGGTATATCTGTCCTTCATCCTGGACCTATTAGTTGTTGGACCACTCCATCCATCCTTCTTTGTTATTCAGTTGGTTCTAAACATCAAATATAATGAAGTTCATAATTATCACTCAATTAGAATATGTGCATCTGATCTTACAGTTGCAGTGGTAGCAGCCACGTTTCTAGAGCACCTAAGATAACGTATCAAGAGTTTATCCTCTATTATATTTACATAAATCTTCCTCTAATATACTTGCTATAATCCTCACTTTATTCATCTTAGAATTCTCATTCTTTCTACATAGAGTTTATTTACATAGAAACAACTGTGGCTTTCTAACAGCCTGGAATCTGATCAACACAGCATAGCTAGCATAATTTGCTGACATACAGTTTGTCCCTTCTAGTTTTCTTATTTACTCTTTTTTTTAATCATATTTAAAAATTACATAATTTTCAAGGAACATCTTCAACCATCTAGCCATCTCGAAGTGCGATTTTATTTTGTCAAAAATATAAAGTATAAAAAGGACTCTAAAGAGGAAAAAAATTTCAACTCAGTCTACAATATTAATAATTAGAAATGTGTATTTCCTCAAAAATAAAATTAGAATTGTTTTATTAAAAAAATAGGGAAATCATGTAAAGGTATAGTTACCATTGTGCGCAATAACAATCGCATCAAACCCGCCTTGAGGTTTTCCATTCTCACTCAAATGCCACATCCCATTAAATGGGTCAAGTCTACTAATCCAGCAAGGTCTCACCACATTAACCAGATGACTCTGCAATTATAAAGATTCTCTTTAGCTATACTCCAAGCCAATGACCATAAAAAAGGCACAAAATTTTACAAACAGGCATCACCATCAAACATTTGCTACTTTGAGTTCAGTGAAATGAATCATGTTCTACCCAGAAAATAAAAAAATAAAAATGCTTCAATATTGTGTCATGATGACGACACCTTGTCAGATAGTACCTGAGCTCCCAATTACTCATCCTCTGCCTCCATGGGTAATTGGGGTCATCAAATTCTTCTCCTCTCATAAGAAATGTAGTCCATTGCTAGAAGCTATAAATCCAAATATCAGGCTCTCATCATGCAGTTTGTTGGAAGACATGGATTCCACGTAGCCAGTGACTATTCCAAGTGAAAGTGGTCTATGTAGAAAATATTGGGCTGCTATTGTGATATCCTTATGACATGGATGAAAGTTCTCCTTAGGGTGGAGTCGCTGGCAAGCATTATGGCACAAGGATGGAGTGGACAGCAGTAAATATCTTTCATAAGTACTGTTGAAGGGTTTCCTCATCTGTTCCGATATTTTGTTTTTTGTCTCTTTTGAATTTTCTAATTTCCTTGTGTATCATATTTGAAGATCTCTCGTCTTCATTCAAGTGGCAGCACCCCAATCTGTTTATTTTTTTAAATCTGTTTATAGGAAAGGCGTGTGTTCTCTCAGTCAATTCTCAATCAACTTACACCAAGTCAACCACAAATATACTAATTACATTGCACCTATCCAGTACTTCAATCCATCAAAATAATGGTCATGATGGTTTTAAAATCCCGTAGTTCCAACAAAAGATAAATGGGATTGCTCCTCATAAACATGCATGGTGCTATTCTATAAGAAGTTTAAAATGATTGAAATTTGTACACTTTGTATCCAAGAGAAAATCCAAATTGCACAACAGATGTATATATTACAAACAGATCAGAAAGAAGATCCAAGGCAGATGAGTACAGAATGTTTTGCAACCTTTGCCTCATCTAACCAACCCACATAAAGGATAACAAAGATCAGAATCTCGTAATTATTATATGATATGATTCACATGTTTATTTGTCCAGTGTTCTCATAAATTCTTTTCTCCTTTATTCCTTGTGTGTATGTGTGTTCTTTTAAGGAACACTGTCAAGGTGTAGATGCACTGGAAAATTATTTATAAAATAAAAAATAGTATCTTTTGTGAGTAACACGTGAAGAATGTTTTAAAAAAAAGTATTTCTGTATCAATGCCTAAACAACATTCATGACATGCATTCATCTTTCAACATTCCCCTCCCCATCACAGTGATCAACACTATTCATTAGTGTAGTGAATGACATGCACCAAGAAATGATGTCTCAAACCATCAAAAAAAAAATTTGAAGGAAGCATAGGAGAAATCTTATTGATAAAAGATGCCCTGGAACAAAGGAGATGCGGGTCTTCGTGGAAAGCTAAATAAAGAAACTAAAATTACAGATGAAAAAGTTGGGGATAGGGGAGCCCAACATGGATGATACCGAATTTCACCCCCCTAACCAATGATTGCCCATGCTCAAACCATCACAAACAGTTAGAAAAGTGCTGTAACCCTGAAGATGCCCCATAGAACATATTCCAGATGTTTCTCATAGGAGGTCCTCATATATGTTCTAATCTATCATAATTGCTTTGATGATGATCTTTACATACACTTTCAAGGAAGAACCGAACATAATGTTTCACCCAACAGTGAACCAGAACAGGGAAATATGAATTTCTTTAACTAAAGCTCAAAGACAAGAATAGCAAATACCGGAAAAAATAGAGTTAAAAACAAATTTCCAAAACAAGAACATAAATCTTATTTCTCATTTTCCATAATAGCTTCTTGAGATAGATCTTCGATAAAAGAAGAGAGAGAGTCACCTGTGACAAAATTGAATCTGCAACAGACGCATGCCATTTACTCCAATATATCTGGTAGGCGAGGAGGGAATGGGTGAGAAATTACCACCCACTTCAAGTTCTCCAATATTCCCTCCCATTCCCTAACCACACCCTTCTCCAACCATGAGTCAACCAACTCCTGAAATCGAGCATCACTCACTGTGAAAAACTGAGCGGCATGATCAAAAACCAATGGTTGGGGATCAATAATTCTTGTACCCATCCTTCCACCCAAACCATGCATCCCCTGAATGATCAAAGAATATGCATTATGTGTTTATGAAAGGCCAAAACGCGAAATTGATAATTAAAACCTGAATTCAATTGATCCCAAAGATAGGCAGTATATAATATTGTTGAAATAGCTTCTCTGTTGTGTTACAGTTCAACCAAATTAACATCTAGAACATCAAAAAGATATCCTTAAAAAATAATCTGCAGCTATTTTAATTTTTACTGCATTTTGACACTACATGATCATTATATGGTCCAATAAGTTAGGAACTCGGTACATATTGATGGATACCTAGGAAGACAAACAATTCAGTGAACCTGTCATGTCCGTCACGTATCAAACACGGGACACAACACGACACATGTTGGACATGTCCTATACATGTCTAAAATTTGAAAAAAATAATTTCCTGAATTTTGGACATGCATTAGACGCAATGGACATGGCACGGAGACATAACACACTAATCAAAGGATGTTAACATATGAGTTGATAGTTGACACACCATTTGAGTCTTTTTGAAAGAATATGCAACCTTCTATACATCATTGTAGTTAGAAAGATCAAAGGCCAAACATTTCCCAATCACAATTTCAAGCCCTCTCTTTTCTTATACTCCACACGACAAAAAGAAAAGTTGCACTAGCAATTAAAACCAGAAGAGACAATAACAGCATAAACAAATGATCGAAAACCCACAGTGCAACAAAACCCATCACTAAAGAATCCCAAAATTCACATACATTCAACGATGGGATCCAAAGAGAAGACGCACCGTATCGAAAACCGTGGACCGGACCCCCCTCCGCTCGAGGTTCAAAGCGCAGACCAGACCCGACACGCCCCCGCCGATGATCGCGACCACCGGATCATCCGGAACCGGAGACGTGAAGTTCACCTGTTCCTGTGCGAAGGACTTCTTCAATACGGACCTCCTGGAGGTGCCGTAGGAGCTCCTCTTCCTTGGGTTTCTGCTTCTGGGCTTGCCAGTGCTGTTATTGGAGGTGGTGGGGGTGTCTGCTTTGCAAACTAGGGTTTGGGTTAGGGTTTTGGGGGTCCCAGGGAAGATGGGTTTGTAGGGTTTGAGGGATTGGAAGAGCAGAGAAGCCATGGCGGGCTTGGACTTGGAGGGGGGAGAAAGAGAGGGGTTTTGTTGGCTAAAGAGAGGACTTCATTTTATCTCAAACGGTCAAAACATTTTTTAGAGAAATCTAAGCCGTTGGTTGAGATGTGATTTGTTTTGCACGGGTAGTAATGGGGGTTCAAGCAATAATGTTTTCTATACCCAATTTCACTGCCCCAGGCCCCATGAGGTGGCAATAGGACATTACCTATTATACCCTTTATTTGATAACAATCTCAAGATTTATTCTGAAAATCATGGAGCATCATTAATTCTTTATGCATATCTCAACCGAATTATTATTATTTTTTTGAATGAGATCTAAACAAATAATATAAAAAAATAAAAGATAATCAAGGTGATTTTCAAATACCATCTCTTCTTCTTGTTGTCTTCTCTGCATTTCCTCTTCCTCAATAGTCCATTTGTGTCATTGTTGTTGTTCACCTCGTAGCTCTCTTAGATTTTTTAATCCTGTGAAGTTCGAAAACATTGTTTTGTTCTTTAGGAGTTGGATCTCCCATCAACGCTACCGGTCAGGTTTTATTTATGTTTTGAATGTCATTTTTTATAGTTCGATTTTTTTTTATAATGTTACATTTTATATATGGAACATTCTTCGTTCTTTTAAATCTGTGTCGTTTTTGTTACATTCGTAAATATAACAGTCAACCGCATCCATGTATTAATTTATATTTGTTACATTCATAAATGTAACAATGAACTACATGTAAATTGAATGGTATATAAAACATTTAGAGATACATATATATAAATGTAACAGTTTTTATGAAAATGAAACTAATAGTTCATGTAATTTTTGTTAAATGTAACTCACAGCAAAATAAGTGTTTGATATTTTTCATGAAATGTAAAAATTCGTTTTAAAATTGTTTAAACATTGCATGAAATGTAAAACATTTATGTAATGTAAATGTAATGTAATGTAAATGTAACAAAGCATGTAAATATATAAGAAATGTTTTTATGCTGTTTGAAGGATTTTAAGGAAAATAAATTTAGGTAGTTTTGGTGTAATTTAGGTAAGTTTTGGTGTAATTTAGGTAAGTTTTAGTGTAACTGAAATAGAAAATTTAATTATTATGTAAAGATTTCAAAAATTAAAATTTGAAATAGGGTGTAACGAAATTAATATGAAAGATTTGTAACGAATAGAGAAAAAAGGGGGATTTGGGTTAATGAAATATATTTTTAATGAATGCATATCTGTATTTTACCATTTTACATTTTTCAAAAGTCAATAAACCATT